>BMAO01032778.1:0-343117 GCA_019973975.1 Trichonephila clavata
ATGGCCGCTTGTTAGATGGCCGGGCATCATATAATCTCTTCATGCTGGTACTGATGTACATGTTTTTTAAAGGATGGAAGGTAAGGACAAGACCTTAAAATAATAGGTAAGTGAAAGCTTCCTCCGTCGTAAATCCAGAGGAAGCTGATTTGAGTCGACGTAGAGACTCTGCACTGGGGATGTGCGAAACGCACCAGAGCAGATTCTCAATGCCATATGATGGACAGGGTCAAGTTTTTTTAGAGCAGAATTGCACGCCGATCCGTATACAACACATCCGTAGTCGATACGAGAAAGTACGCTGGCTTGATACACTCTGAGTAATGATGTTCGATCCGCCCCCAAGAGGTGTTAGACAACACCTTCAAAAGGTTTAAAGACTTTTCACACTTCTTCCGCAAATGTAAGATATGCGGAAGGAAGGTGAGTCGGCGGTCGAAAATTACTCCGAGAAAACGTACATCGGGGACTACGGGAATTTGTACATCACGGATGCGTATTTCGGGGTCGGGTAGTGAGTGAGTGAGTGAGTTTTATGGCGCAAGAGCCAACTTTGGCTATGCTGCGCCAAACATTCGTTAAAATATTAAAATATAGGACGAAATATCTAAAAATAATGAAAACACAGTTTCAATAAAGTTAAAATTTCAAATCGCATAAAAATTGTTTCCAATGATTAAAAGTAGAACAATTTTGGTGAGGGTTTCCCCTCATCACACATGTCAGATAAGATCTTAAAATAAAGACATCTTTAAAAACAGATAAATTGAAAAGAGTGTAAATAAAAGTTATAAAATTTCTTAATAAAATCTAGACCGTAATTTTAATCGTTTCTGAATCGGTGGGGTGGGATTCCCCACCAAATTCAATAAGTATAATTGAGAAAAGGTCAGTTTCTATTTTTAGTAGGGGTTAAAAGTAAAAATCCTTTGTAGTATGTTTTTCCGTTTTTATACGTGAAGTTAGGATCCGTTCATATTCCTCCTCCTCTTCCTCCACGTCGTACATAATAGTGTCTTCTTCATCCGTAGTATATTCGACAGGTGCGGACTTTTTGGGTTTATGTGGTGTCATCTTGATTTCTACATTCGGTTTTTTATTTTTTTTAGGGGCGCTTTTTGTTACGAGGTTTTGAAGCTTGAGTTGTGGAAGGTATGGTATTGGATGTAGTCGTATCAGTTGAAATAACAGACTTGCTTCATTTGTTAAAGGTGTAAACATTGATACTGTGGATGAAGAAGGTGCTTTACTGGATGAGACAGATGCAACTGAGGTAGATAGACTAGTAGATGTGGCGGGTGAGACTGTAGAAATGGGGCATGTCGAAGGAGAAGGTGTTTGTTTGGATGAGGATAATGCGACAGATTCAAGAACACTATTGGACGTGGAGGGAGCATTAGTAAACAAAGGAATAGGTGGCTGAGAATCTGATACGGATGCAATATTAACGGAAGATGAGGATGGTATGAGTTGTGCTTGAGTTGAGGTACATGATTTGTTAACTGTAGGAATTCTGTATGGCATTTGTTTTGGAACGGATATTGTAGGTTGTAACAATTTTAATGGTGGGCAAACTATTTTAGTAATATTTTCATCTGTTTGTGAGGAACTGCTTACCGTTAATGGTTTAGCAGCCTGAGCGTAAGTTTGAGATGGTTGTGGGGCTATTAATTTTCGGGCTTCTACATATGATATATTTTTATTAGTTTAATGTTTGGATTTCTTTTTCATTTTCCATTTAGGGCACAGTTTTGAGTCGGACGAATGAGGCTGTGAACAATTAACGCATTTCTGCTCCAGACTGCAATCTGTGGAAGGATGACCAACAGTGCGCATCTAGAGCACGTCAATTGCCACGGCAGGAAGTTTGAGAATGTCCGAACCTCTGGCATTTAAAGCAGCGCAGAGGATTCGGAATGTATGGACGGATTTTACAGTTTAAATAACCTGCTTTTATATTAGTTGGGAGTTTCGGGCTATTGAATGTTAATATTAGATGTTTTGTAGGAATAATTGTGCTATCTTTTTTAATTGTAATTCTCTGACCTGGATAACCCCCTGATCAGAAATCCATCAAGGATTTCTGCTTCAGGGGTGGTCAACAGGTCAGGTTCTGAAATGACACCTCGACTGGAATTTAGTGATCTATGAGGACTTACGGTTAACGGGCAATCTAAAAACGTTTTGGCCAATAGGAAAGACTTAGTTTGTAAGGCAGATGTAGTTTCAATAAGTAGGTCTGTGGATCGTAGCTTTTTAACAGATTTCGGATCTCCTCCTATTCCTTTTAGTGCTTTCTGTATGGCAAATGGTGATTTCAGGGACATTTCATTATTTGGTAGTGACAAGATTAAAAAGCGGGAATTAGTAGCAATAGTATCTATGTTGATGTTGGGTAAAACGAGGCCTTTACCCGGGCACAAAATTTCAGGATCCATGACAGAGAGATGGTATTCATCCTGGTGTGGCTCCACCCACCACGGAGTCCAACAAGGGAGGCAGTGTGCCGGTCATCTGGCAAAAACCAGGCACGGCGCTTACCTGGAGTACACCCAGAATATAGTGCTACAGCATCAGGGCGAGGATCCAACGGGTAAACCCGCCACCCCTTATCTGCAGCACTAACCCTACAGCAATGTCTCCGAAAAGACTTATCACCAGCCGATTGACAGGAGCGGGCTCACTCCTGCCACCCGTCTACAGCGAAGCGTGGGCCAAAGGGAACGCAAAAGGTATCCCCAGGACACCATTTTCCTCCTTACGGGACGCCGCACACGGCAAACATGCGGGTCGGAAAACCAACGTTGTTAGTAAGAAAACAAAGAAATAATGCGAACATCAAAATAAATCATCAAAAAATATTAAACGAATTGAACGCAATACAAAACGAAAAATATAGTATTAATAATGAATATTGTGAGTAATCTAATAAAAAAAATGAATTGATAATTTTGTACATGTAAATTTCGAAAAATTGTCTGTAGTCTAGACGGGAAAAGAAGAAAAGGGAAAATTGAATGACAAGAGGGTCGAAAATAGAGAAGGATCACTAGGGTACCCCGGGTTCGTGACACCCGAGTTTACCAAAGACAGTAAACCCCTTGGGAAAAGGAAAAGATCACTAGGGTACCTCGGGATTGTGACACCCGTACTCACCTAAAGAAGGCGAGCCCCTGAGGGCTCTCAAGGTGGGACTCATCGTTGAAAAAAATTCAACTCCAGTCTGTGAGATTTGTCGAACGTCCCTGGCACAGTTTCAAACTCTACGAAAGTGGTGCAACAATGAAAGGTAGCAGATACAATGACCTCCATAACATAAGTCTATCTTAGCTGAATATTTATCGACAGACATTCAATCTGTTTGACACCGTACCACGTCTTATAGCAGCACTTATTGCAGCGCGTGGTGTCTAAACCAAATACTAATCTCGGACACTTAATGTGTTTTTTTTTTTTTTTGCTTTTGAAATGTCGTCATTTATTTGTACTTATACGTCGTTTGTGCATCAAATTTCATTTAATTCTGATGATTCCTTCATTGTGTTGCATGTTTTACAAACAGCAGTTTATATATATAATCTGTACATGAACATAATTCTATATTTGGTTTCGATTTTTTTATTCCCTTTTATGAAGACTGAAAATCTTTCTGTTTTTGTATTGAACTTTTCTACTGTAGATATTCGGAGAATGAATAATTTTTTTCTTAGATAAATATAATGCACTTTGATTCCTTTAATCTATAAAATGGTTTTTCATTTCACTATAAGGTTAAAAGGAGCCCACACACTAACATTATTTATCAATTCAAAAGCATTAAGTATTTATTTAAAAAATTATTCCTCAATCTTAAATTCCGAAAATGAATTAATTCTCTTAGCGAGTGACATGTCTGTAAATTGAATACACATTATTAAAATATGTTCTAAAAAGTGTAGGAAGCAGCAAATATTTATTTTAATATTACTTAACTAACATATACTTATATTTATTTGAATTTTAGAGTTTAGAAAATAAATACTGAGCTTAAAAACTCATGTTTGATTAAATTTTATTTTAAGGATTTTGTAATATTAAATACTAAAATAATCTCTTTAAGTTTGTAATACATTGTAAAATCTATGATTTACCTACTTACATTTCAATACTACCTGAATTTAAAAATGAAAAAGATTCTCGTGTCAACAAATATATGTATATATATTCGGATTTTTTAACTAAAACACAAAGAATAATTTTCAAATAAATTTTATAATCAAACACATTCAAATTAAAAATTTAACTAATTTTTCAAGCTTTTGTATTTGTCTTGTTTTTATCAAATTTAATTAGACATATAATATATAAGTTTTTATTCAAATATAGTTTAAAATAACACAAGTATAGCCTTTCATTTAATTTATAATGATAGAAGAGTATATCGAATGATAAACAAAAATAACTTTTTTCTAACTTTTCGTACTTTAAATTATGATCGATTGAAGAATATAGAACAGCCATTTTTAACAACGTAAAATTTTTCAACCCTTTTTCTATTAAATCTTGAATCCTTCGTTATCATCCGAGAGCATGCTTAAGGACAAAAAAGCAGAAATGGGAATATTTACTCCATAAATAACATTTACGCACCAGGCTTTCAGAAATTACACGCATAAATACATATTAAGCGCACCCTGCTAAAAGCATATTTCTCTTCAGCTACGGTCGCCTGAAAGCACTCTTAATTTTCCGAATCCACACAGAATACCAAACACGGACTCTATCTTAAGCTCACGTTACTTAAATTTAAAACGAGTGAAGAAATAAAAGAGTCTTTGGTCGAATCAAGTTGGAAGAAGCAGAATATTCATTAAAACTTTAAATCATTCCTAGAATCGATCCTGCTTTGCAGGACATGGGAGTTGGAAAACGGAGTAAAAAAAAGATCTCGAAAAGACCCAGAAAACACAGCTTACCGTAATTAATTTATTCATCGGATTGAATCGTTAGGAGCCTGATGTTCTAGAGAGCAGTTTATTCCTTCCCCATCCTGACAAACACTCAGAAGACTCAGAATTGAATCCTATTTTCATTAAAAGGAGGAACGTCTTTTGAAGTCGATTCACATTTAAAGTGTTCTTAAAAGTTGGTGAGGCGGTTCTTATCGAGATGATAAGTGCTACTTTTGTGTTCTGTGTAATGGAGTCATATATCCGTTTTTATTTACTGTTAATTATATTCCATAAAAATGGATTATGCATTAAAGATGAGCCACTTCAGAAAAATTATGCAACATTGCTTCTTATTTCTCTTTTGGAAACGTATGTGAAATTTTAACCGATTTAATTTTTTTAAATGTGTTTCTTTTCCCCTTTGGTTAAATTGCTAATCGAAATGGTACTTAAATTTAAGAAGTCGATTTTTTTCCCTTCCTTTAAAAAAATCTTAAGTGTAATTTTGACTTAGTTTTCATTTTATTTTAACGGTTATGTGGTTATTATTATTTTTTTTTGATTGTGCAATCGAGACTCGGCTGAAAAATGCTTAAAGCAGCAGAGATAAGTAACATAAACTTCAAAGGAATGAAATGGTATCATAAAAATGAACAGTTTTAAACTTTATAGTTTTTTTTAGTATGAAAATAGCAAATGTGTTAAATAATTCATTGTCGTTTGATGTTTAAATACCTTTATATTAAAAAATTAAAAAAAAAATATGCAATGAAAATGGTTGTGATTAAACACATTTGGTTTATTTGTTTCACTGTGGACTGGCAAAACATTTTTATAATAATATAAATAAAGAATTAACTGTAGAGTTAACAATATATTCAAAGTTAACTGTATTAAAATATTCATAGCTATCAATACATTGATGCGCAAAAATATTAAAATCAGAAAAAATGTTTAACGTATCAATTAAAAAATATTTAAATCAACAAAATGTGCAAGAAAGAGTGAGTAAGACCTTTGAATCAAACTTCTGCTTTCAATCTATATTATTAAAAATCTTTTTTGTAACTCGAAAAGCGTTTAATTGCATGACTCGGGGAGAACTTTAAAACATACAATTTCCTTAAAATATTTAGTATGGATTTCCATTTTTAAAGCATATAAGAAAACACGGTTATCTATTTTTAAAGTATTCTTTTAAAATTAAGAGTTAAAAATTTTAACACAGAAATAAAAACTGGGAATTTAATTTATACCTTAAGTTTATTTTGAACATATTAAAATGTATTTTATTTATTTATTAATTAATTAAAGTGAAGAATTAAAATGCAAATAAGTGAACGTAAACTTCATTTAAGTAAAATTTTGCTGTTTTTTCGAGTACAAAAAATAAATAGAATAATTTACTGTGAACTACGTTGTTATCTTCGAGATCTTTATTGAAGTTACAGATACCTTAACTTTTATTTTCTAACATAACTTTTTTACATTTTTTATATTTATATTATCTTAATTGCATCTATGTACAAGTAAAATATAAAAAAATATTTCTATTTTGTATAATAGAAAAAGCCAAAAGAAAATCGTGTCCTTTATTATACGATAAAAGAGTTTCCTATTACTCCCTATAAGTAATTTAGTTATTAAAAATCTTAATGAATTAATTACGAGATGCATGTTACCTGAACTTAAATTCCTTTTCTTGAAAGTTCTAAAACAAGCAATGTCAAAAAATTCATATTTTAAACTATATCTTTTTTCCCTAATTATTTATCAAATTGTGTACAACAACAAGCTTAATTGAACAGTTTTAGTGTATTTTTTGCAAAAATAAATTGATTAATGTAAGTTTAATAACATAATTATTTATCATTTTATGCTTATATTTTAATGGAGTTTCAACATCTCGAAACTCAGCAATTATGATTAGCTTTTAATAATTATCGAAAACATTGCAAACTGATTAAAAAAATTCCAGCTTCTAACATTTATTAAATGCGATGATTATCACTTTTTAATGCTCTTTTATAACAAAAGACAGCATTTCCTTTATTCTTATTCACCCCACAGCAACTGTCGAAAGAAGCTAGCAAAATCGCCTTAACAATTATTAGCTTTTCTTTGTTTTATAAACACTCTAATGTTATTAAGCGAAGGAAACACGTTGTACCATTTGTTAGGAGCAAATATTGTGCACGGAATAGGTAAAGATAGTCGAAATTTCATTACCTCGCGATTTCCGCTGCCTGAAAATTCTGTGCCAGTTTGTGCAATGCAAATTAGGATGAGCGGTTACGAATGCTGAATTAATTAGTTTTGATCGCAAGGGTGTGTTTAGACATTAATGCTTTTGTATGTGTATGTGTTTACCCTGGGATTCTCTTTTGTATTAATTAAAGCCAAAGAGTAAACTAATGTTTGGAGCAAACGTCTTTAGGTCCGGAAATTATATGCTGAGCTAAGCTGCTTGATGGTAATTGTACTTTTTATCATCGTTTCTCCAATATGATTAATGAAATGAATGTAAATAATAAGCAGAAATTAAACGAATTTTTGTGATAGCAACCACTGATTCATTTTTTTCATTAAATGCGAATAATTTCATATTAATTCAAAAAGGAGTTATTTAAACTTTGAAATTTATTACGTCTTGTATAGACACACAAACATAAACATTTTGATTGAGTTCAAACTGTCATTAGAGCTTTGTTATGCAATATTGTGCGGGAATGTTTTTTGATGACAAATGGAACTACTTGAATTGGAATTGAGTCAAAATGTCGTGAGACGTTACACTTGCAGAAATATTCGAATATGCTGCTCTATATATAAAGCTGATCATACATTCGCAAGTGTTGTTGGTGCAAGGTTTTGTACATTAACTTACCAATTTCAATAACATCTTACATGAGAAATTAACATTTGGTATTGTATATGACCGCATTATTCGCTTGAATTGTGTGTCTGAAGTAATCCCCAAAACCATTAGGAACGATTTGGGTTTGGTGACATACGGCATTGCCACCATAGGAAACCCAATCATTGTTTGAATACAGGTACGTCTTAAGACTTCTTAAAACTCTGGGCCACTATCCAGAAGTAGGCTCTACCTTGACCATTTAAACTAGGTAGTATATAACAGACATTGACAAATACTCTTACGAATGGTTACCCGTGAGAAATAAATGTGTGTGACTCGCAATCTCACAAACCTAAACTACTCTCTCTACTAAATGAGTAATGCTGCTACTGCTACCTGCAACTAAATGAGTAATGCTGCTACTGCTACTTTCAACTAAATGAGTAATGCTGCTACTGCTACTTTTCAACTAAATGAGTAATGATGGTGTATGGTGGTAGGTCTAGGCCTTGATATAGATGACGGACATGTCATAATTATGCAGTCTTGCTACTGTTGTCAGTTAGCATTTAGTTTGAAATTATCAGTTTTTCTGAAATATGTCCGAGAATAACCCTTGACCATCAAAATATTTGGCCTTTGAACTTTTTGAGGACAAGTAGAGAAATTGACGAGGCCTTAAGCAAGATCAAGCTCCTATGCACGGACCCAGTTGGTCCATGCCTGAAGACGTCCTGTTTGAATGCATAAATTCCATGAATGGCTGTGAATGTCCTCAAAGGAGTTTAACATAATAATTTCTGATCAATTATAGATTTAGTTTAACCAGAGGGCCGAGTTCATGCTCTGTTAATATTGCCGACATCATCGTAGTATTATCACTTCCAAATCAGTGTAAGCTAATTTAATGCTTTATTGACAGCTTGAGTCCCTAACCTCGTGGAATTTGTGCCACATTCGAACCATACTATTAACATTTACCAGTTTCAATCATCAATCATTTAACTAACCAATATTTTCCCAATTATGTACCATTCTACCGATATGTTCCCCAAACCAGCTGAGCCACAGCAGGATAATGTATTGTTAGTATAGGAACAAGAGTCAGTCTTCTGTGGAGCCATATACCATCCCTTCATTATTCTCTATTCTCTTCGACACATCTGTAGTACATCACATTGATCGTTCCTTTTATTTGATGAAGTATTGCTTGTTTGTTAACAAATATATCTCCGAAGATCTCACTGATATTGATTATTAAATAGACATAGTTATTGTTCAAAGTGGGAAATAATGTCTTAAATTATAGATTCGTCAACCATTCTTGTTGCTGTGAAAGGAAGATAGTTGAGTTACCTCACAATTTCTGAAATTGAATGATCTATGAGCTTAGCTCCAAGTAGAATTTAACGTTAACAAAACTACTTTATTAATATATGCAAGGTATTTTAAACCAAAAGCTTATTATACCAATTCCTTCTTGTTTGCTGAAATAAGCTTTCATGATACAATATTTTTTATAAAAGCATTCTTGCAAAAACTCTTATCTAAATTTTGAACGCAGAATAAGGTCTTTGACACACGTATTGTAATGAAATAATTCATTATTGCAGTAGGAAAAAAAATAGTTGCATTATTACTATTTGTTTTTGTAAAGAAATTTCTACTTGCGTTTCCCTTATGAAGTCCTTAAATCAGTGCTTCTCAAACTTTCGATATTTGTGACCCAATATTCAATCATAATTTTCATCACACCTCCCTCCCTTCTCCATACAATAACAATGTACTGAGTTAAAAAAATTACCTTTATGTAATTTAAATACTATTTTAACTACTAAGGCTTCAATACTCCTTTAATCTCTTAAGTGCCACTCACGTATATAAACGTCTCGCTCAACCAAAGTGTTAATTGTCCCTTACGTATATTTACGTCTTTCCGAAGTACGATCTTTTTTGTGCACTGCCATCCATAAAATTATTCCAAAGGCATTGGAATGCTATAAAAGGGCCTTAACAGTGTTTTCAAAGGATTTACTTACTTCAGAAGATTTGCTTTATTTTTCCCCCCCCCCTCCACACCTCCCAATACATCACATACTTGAGCTTACGTGGACAACACGCCCCACAATTCGAATAACCAAGTTTTTAATTCAAAAAAGAAATGATTAAAATCCATATTTCGGTAATTATTTAATGGAAAATAACACTTTAAATATGTGTATTTCAGGCAAAAGTAAAAATACACACAGGGAACAATATAAATACATCTAAATATCTATCTATCTATATCTATCTATACATACATATATATAGAGATATTTAGATCAATCAATCATTTAGATCATATCAATACATCTAAATATATATATATAAATTTAGATTATTTTTGATCCCATTATCTTTAATATAAAAGACCCAATCCCTTTAATTTATTTAACTGAACAATATATAAAAAACAAACGAAATTTTGAATGTGACCCGTTATATTGTGAAGATAATATAAAATATAGTATTATAGCATCTGTTACTACCTGTCCCATTAAGAAATAAAATATAAATCATATATTATGCTTAATAATTGATAACCTTGATTAGTATACTATAAATAATGAGGAATGTCCTTTTCCTAAGCATTTCAACGTTTTTTATCTTCAGCAAAATTTTGATTTTGTATTTTTGGCGGCAAGTACAAGCAATGCAACTATTATTTTTTAAACGAACATGTAAATAACAAAGTATTTGCTCTCATTACTTCACAATGAAATAAATTGAATGGTTTAAAATTTGAAGTAATGTGCTACACACTAAACAATCCAAAGGCATCTTCGAACAGATTCTTGGTTTAAAACGTTTGCCTTATCCCTATTTTCAAAATAAAATAACTTTCTTTTATATAAAACGTGTTCTGAATTATATTTATTACTTTGAGAGGACACAACTAAGCTGGAAAAGGGTGACATGGCAAATAAATATAAATGAAACAACAGTTATTTCTATATTTATATAAGAAATACAGCGAACCACAATAGCATGAGGGGAATTCTTAAGGAAGGAAATATTTATAGTTTACGTCCATAAAACACTTCAATGACAAGACATGAGTTTCGTGGAACGTGAGGTTTCGTCCTCCTTTACGAATTTCTAGAATCATCTAAGAAGACAGGTGGTTTTTCTCAACTTAAGAAAATGTTCCCATCTTAAAGAGATGTGAAATACACATGTGTCTTTTATTGAGGAATGACAAATTTTATTTTCTTGGAATAGGGAAGAGAAGATTCCTTCGGAGAATAGGTAGAATTTTTAAAGTTTTATTATGTGTGTGGCTGCTTTATAAAAACAGTATTTTTTTGGGATTAAAAGGGTTAATAATTACATTAGTAAATACTTGCATGTTTTGCCCAAACATTTATATAAAAAGTTCAGGATTATTAATCTATAAACTATATATTTATATATATTATAGAGTTTGTTTCCCAATTTTTCTCTATTCTTTTAATGTAATTTTTAATATTTTGACCATAGAAGAAATGTTTTTCCCCTTAAATGTAAAGTCCTTTAACACACATTACTTATTGCACAAAAAATGCGCACATGATCAAAACGAGATGTGATACAAAAGAGGAAAAAAACCGAAACAGGCCCTATAAACTTTTGCACGTACAGAATTACTGATTTCTTATTTAGAACTTTTTGAAATTTGTATTTTTATATGCATGGATTATAAATCTAATTACGAATTCTTGTTCATTAGGGAAAGACGAAAAAGTGAAGGTATAACTTTGACTATTTTCTTTTTATATTTTTGAAGCATGCTATGAGAAATACTGCATTGGCTTATATGAAATGGCTAAAATACCCACAATTTGCTATCATTAAAAGAAGATTTAAGGGTAAAATGTTCATGTTTATCTTAAAATTAAATAATCCCTGAAGTTCCTGTAATAATAATAGCAGAAGAATAGTTTATTTACACTATTTTAGGCGTAAAATATATGTGAAATTTATAAAACTTATGAAAACTTATTCATAGAATATAACGCTAACTATATCAATTTTTAATGCTGATATGAACCCTTTTCTTAAGTGAATAATAAAACAACTGAACCCTTATAAATCCTACATTATGACTTAAATGCATGTTTTTTAGATTTAAATAATATAACATTGATTATATATGTTTGTGAGGGCGAGGAGTCTGAGGATTCTGAATTGAAGATGAAAGCGTATGATCTCTTAAGAAATAATTTTATATATCCTTGTGTCATAGAACAGTGTTCTCTTTTTATGTATCAGCCTGACATCGTTGACCCCTAAGATTTTAAATACTCCCCCTTGTCTCAAAACACATGGCTGAATAATTCAAAGGTTCCTCAATAATCCACAGATTACTTCTGCTACTCAGGACCAATTTTAACCTATCTGGCGCCTTACCACTATTTCCAGAGTAACCCCTCTTGTTTTTACCATGTCAGTTTTGGTTCGAGACAGATTTCCCCTTAATTTTCTTACTCTTTTTCCTTTATTTGTTTTTGTTCTTTAGACAGTCTTTCCCTTATCCATAAACTATGAACACGCCGTCTCCTGGACAGGCAACCCGCAGCATAAAGAAAGGATAGTGGCATGCTTTGTCCACTCTTGTTCATTTTTTACCTTACTGCAACACGGACCACTCACCCTTTTGTTAATTAGTACAGTAAATTTATAAAGTCATTTGCAATTATAGTATAGAGCAGGGGTGGACAGACTTTTCCAGGGTACGGGCTACTTCAAATTTTTTCAAGGTGTCGAGGTCCACCCAGCATCAGGGACCCAAGCAAAGAGGGGGGGGGGCACGAGTCCGGACCCTCCTCCATACCCCATGATTTTTTTTTGATCGTTTATAATCCCGTGAATGAAGCACTTAAAATTTAATCAAGTATTTTATTAATATTTTTTATTAATTAATCCTAATTATTCTATAATTTATTTCTTACTGTTCTTTGTTCCCGACCATCTACAAAATGAAAAAAAATATATATATATGTTTGGCAGCGTATTGGGGTAGGATATGAGGAATGTGGTAGACATTCGGTCTTGGACCACCGCATCCCATTTGAAAAATCCAAGACTACGCTCACTGCCCAGGGTCGTAGGTGTGCTGAGGTAAGGAAAAAGTCAACAATATTTATTAGAACTTAATAATAAATACGGAATACACACATACATACCTACGTAAAAAAAATAAAAAACTCACTTTTTTGAAAACGCGTTTAAAGCAAAAAGCAAAATACAAACATTATAAAAATAGCCACAAATATAATAATATCTTATGTCCATTTGTATCACACAATTCAAAATAGATTTAAAAAATAAAACATTTTCATCTAAAGGTAGTTCTCGTAATTATAATAAATAGAGAACTTAGTCTGTGTACTGTCAGCCAATCTTGAATATTTAGGTATACAATTACTAACGGCTTATCTTCAGGCGTTCACTCCAAATTGTCTTGGCGGTCCACCAGTCGATCGCGATCGACTTAATACTTACACCGGGTATAGAGTATAGGTTGTTGAATGAATTGCTTTATCAACCTGTTAACTATCCTCTCTTATTGCTTTACTATCTATTACTATTAGACATGTTTACTCTTTGATGTCACTGTCCTTTTACTTGTACAATAATTGTTTTATTTAAGTTTTAATCATTGCACAATCGTTAATAACATTATTGTAAGTAATTTACATTGTAATATCATTTTGAGTGCATAGTAGCATCAAACGGTTAGGCTTTTCATTTTCCATTTAGTACATGTTTTCCATATAGTTATGCACACATACACATACAAACACAACGCATGCATGATTCGAGAGAGGCTGTGGTTCATTCTCGCTGTAATTTTCATTTTCTCTCTTTTTTTGCACTTCATTTTTACGCCCACGCCCAAATCTTTTGTGCCCTAGGAGCGTCCTTAACAGAAAAACGACCCTGCTGCTACTTATACATACTTTTTATAACATTTTCTTTCTCCTTAAGAAAAAGTAAAAAACTAATTAAAAATATTACAAAATACTAATTTAACACTAACTGAATTAATATTCTTGATTGAAATACATGTTGTAGTAGAGTTTTTTCATTGGAGGCAATTTAGGATCTAGTCCAGGATGGCGCATCTTTCAATTTCCCCACGTGTCCTTTCAGAGTTTGATCAAGAGGGAAGTTTTACCATTAAATAAGAGATCTTCGCGGAACACCTAGACAAGCTTTGAGGACACCCGGAAGCCTCGTGGATTACAATTTAAGAACCACTGCTATAAGGTATATTTTCATTTAACTGCTCTCGCGACACAAGTTATGTAAATAATTCTTAATTGTTCATTTCAACTAAAATATAGTCCACTTTACTTATTTTATGCACTTTTATTTCTTTAAAATTGCTTCTACACTGTCTTTAGGCCCACACACACTTACAAAAAATAAACCGATTGCAACGAATACTCAGAAATACCAAATAGTCATGCGAAGATGAGTATATATATTTTTATGCTGAGTAGAATTTTTACTTCGAGGACGATAGCACTTTTTTATTCCCTTATACATAGCCAAATATGTAAAATTCATGCGGCTGTCTTATAAATATGTGTCTTTTTTACGTAGCTAGATATTCTTTGCTCGACTTCTATGAGAGAGCAGGTTTATATATTCTTTATCACGGCTTCAAAGATCATTTCGATGCTTGAAAATTCACCCGAGATATGCTTGATGCCATGTGCTCTACAAAAGGAACACCACAAGATATATTATTATTTTCTTTGGAGAATAGGATGGTCTGAAATTTATTCTCCAAATCACAGAAACTTTTTCTGAGTAAAAAAAAAAGAATCTACAGGTAGCTATTTCTATCTTCCTTTACAAATGTACTTCTTTTTTGGGTATATGTTTTATTCTTAGCTATTATAGCGAAAAAAATCAAATTTTAACAAAATGTAACTTAAAAAGAAAAGTAAACGAGGGTTGCAATTAAAAATAAACAGCAGAGGCATTTTATTTAATTTTCTGGTCAATAAAGAGTGTAAAATTTTAAAATATCTACAAATAATTTATTAACTTTTTTAAATAGTTAGAAAATTTGTTAAAAAAACCAGGGAATTTTGATGAAAACATTAATATACATCCTGTGTTTTAAATTACACTCTGTCTCAAAAAATATATGCACCCAGAGAAAATGAGCTATTATTACAAAACTGAACATCTAAGTAGTGTGTGAAGAGATAAGCAAATGATTAAAAACTCAGAACAGATTGTTTTATTAAGAAGATATGGTATGAAAAAGGCTATAAATCGGCAGATAGTAAATTCAAATTTGGCAGCTATACAAGCCGAAACACAGAGTGGCATCGGATCAACGAAATCCTATATGACCTCCAGTGTAAGATCATGCCATAAATTTTGCAAACTGGTCAGTTTTTCAACAGTTTTTTTCTGGTCGACTAATTGCCTTCAAAGCACATCCCAGACATGTTCTATTGATGAAAGATCTAGTGACCTAGAAGGCCGTGAGAATATGTCATATTTTAGAAGACTGTGTGGAGAGTCGCGCATATGTTGACAAGCGTTGTCTTGCTGACAAGTGATACCTGAGCCAAGGTCATCTTAAGGCGTGTTTCAACAGGGCTTCGGTTACAATTATGACATTGTCTCGTTCTCGACTCAGCCTTATAAGGTCTTGATTTAAATAATTGAAACGGTCAAATGTTATTTCCGGCTGTATTCACCAAAAAAAACAGGGAATTTTAAACGATATGTCAATTGGAAATATGTGATGACCGTTATGCATTTATAGACCAAGGCCAACGACCAAAAAGCATCATTACTCACACAATCAAAAGTTGGCATTCATTCGAGCTGATTTGTGCGATTGTAAATCATGTACACTAATTTCTTTTGGGTTTTTGTTTGTACGAGTATTTGACAGTGCCATGTACTGTTCATTTTTAAGGTTCCCAGATGGGACCTACATTTTGGTAAGCACCCATGGTTTATTTTGCCTACTCAGAGCCTCAAGACGTCCTTGATATGGACGACTTGATAAGACAGGCAGTACAACTAATGTTTAAACCTCCTCTACGTAAATGCCTGCTGTCGAAGAGCATTGAAAGACGACTAGAGGTTATGGAGTGTCCCAGGAAATCACTTTCCACTCTATCATATCTTGCTTAATCCCCTTATGCCTCTCAATTGCTGGATCGGACCGGTGGCCCAGCCGTCTCCAAACGCATATGCCCAGGCCATCATCATTGAGAATGAATCGGGATACATCGCTGAAGATCGGACGCTTCCAGTCGGTCTCAATCCAGGTTGCCCAAGGTGGGCAAAAATATACTCGACGCTGCTTTTGATAAGAGGTCAGTGGTTAGCGTCTTAATGATCGTCAGCTCCTTATACTTGCATTGGACAGTCGTCTTCGAAGGGTGGCCCTTGATACTACAGGATATCTGGAAAGAGGCACCGGAGGTTGAATTGATAACTGCGACGATGTTGGCGAGTAAGCGCCGCTTTTATGATTGTGTGATCATCGCACGCATTTGTGTTCCTGGGACACCCTGACCCACCGCGATGGTAGACTATCACTTCTGTGATCCATTGTTGCCATATCATTTTAACCGAGGTGGCGGTGGATACGCTTGTTTGACCAATATGCTTCTCTGAGATCTACTTATACGCCCCCTGTAAAAGTCCGACAATTGTTCATACTTTCCCTGGTTACGTCTCCGAAGCATGTTTAGTCACAGTACCATCCAACGAAGTCAATAAATTTAATTGAATAATACTGCAGACTAAAAATCATGATTTTTTAAACTGTCCGAGCTGTGTATCTAATACGCGCACAGCGTGTTTACTCTTGTCTCATTGGAGCCGAAGTATCAATCATTTGCGTATCTCTTACCATAATATATTCCTGACAAGTTTCATGAGAGTTGCTCAATTTTTTTTGAGTGCATATATCTTTTTGTGACAGTGTGTTTTCATTGTGCACCACAGAGCTTTAAATCATTTTTTGGATATCTATATTCTAGTTAATTACCTAATATCAGGTGATTATGAAAATCTGATTATTACCAACATAAACAAAATAATCATGTTCAATTTATTGAATTTTTTAGAGCAAGGCTCCTCAAACTTTCTATACTTGGGACCCAGATTTCGATCATAATTTTCATCGCCCCCCTCCATATAACAACAATTTATTGGATTCAATAATAATATACTTTGACGTAAGGCTACAATATGACTTAAATAAAAAAAAAACTGCACAAATTATGAAAATAAGTATTAAATTTTGCATAATAATTTAATGACATGCCTATAGGGTTACTGGTAATTAGTAGACTTGTTCTTAACTTAGTACTGTGTTAAACTAAGTATGAAGCACATTGTGCTGTACTGATACAATTATAAGTGTATCATATCAATGTAAATGTGTATTTTATTTTTTATATGTCAGAATGTACTTTTTTGTTTCTTTCCTGTAAATTAATAATTATTTAAAATAATGTTTTATTTACGACTTTTCGATATACTAGCATCCCCCTTGTGGGGCTATCCTGCCCCCCCCAGGAGGCGTGGCCCACAGTGTGAGAAACACTGCCTTAGGAATTTTCTCTTGAAAAAAAATATTAGAAACTCTTCCGAATAATGGATACATTGTATATATATTTATTTTTTGTTTTAAAGCACATCAGAGATTGATCTTATGTAGAAATGTGTTTCAACTGCCTTCTGCTTTATTTTATTGCAAATAAGGATATTTTAAAACTGATTGTCCCCATTTAGAAAAAAAGTTTAATATTTTTTTTATTCCATACTTGCATTTAAAGTAAATTATAATTTTTTTCTTACTTTCCAAATATATTTAAAGTTTAATTAGATTAAAAAAATTTTCATGTATTGTGTGCAATCTTTTAATTGCACAAACTTCAATGACATTATTGCTTTGCTTCATTTACTTAGTCACAGGCAATGATTGAAAAATTTTCAATTGTCTCTTAATAAAAATGTACTATATGTTGAGGCTTGGTATCGAGATGCCAGCAGTATTTACTTAAATAAAAAATTGTAAACTTTCACACTTAAGTGTTAAAATGTGTGTTAACCTTAAAAGTGTTTACCTTTATGTTAATAAAAATATTCAAATTAAAATATTTTTTTTTATTTCTTGTATTCACGTATGTTGTTTTATTTACATTTTACAAAATTAAATCTGATGAAAAATTTAATGAAACAAAATTATCAGGTTACATTTATAATAATTCATACTTTTTACTGATGACGGGTAACTAAGCGGGTGTAAAAAATAAAATCATAGATGTAGAAATCTGCAGGAGCAAAATACATTCTGCTTCTCAATAAATTTCAGCTTAAGCATCACGAAATAGTGCAAATTCGGCACTTTCTTTTAAAACTTTGATTGCATAATGTCCTTAGGTGATTATGGATAGAATCCAAAAATTCCATCTCTGCACTTTCATTCAAATACATCATTTAATATTCTAGTCGCATCATCAAATGGGTTGAAAGTTTAATTTGATAACTGAGTTTAGTACTTCGCTGAAAAATGGAATGCCAAAATAGACATTCTGCAAAATCAATCGACTCTTATTTTAAAAATAAATTTCTGTCGAAATGGAATATAATGAGATGATGTTGAATTTAATAAATGTTTTAAAATATCGTTTTTGACGGATTTAAATGATGAAGAAAAATTAATATTGTTTTCCTCAACTATAAATACATAAATTTCAAAAGTAGCAATTTTTAATTGGTGTAGTCTGTAAGATGTATTCCTTTAATTACTTAGGTGATATAAATGAAATAAATAATTCTACATTTTTTACCATAAAAATTCCTTTTATTTTTAATTTTGATTTTCATTGTTCTACAACCACTAAAATAGATCTAAAAAGATTTGAGCAATGGTATCCTATTTAAAGATAGAGAGAGATGCGAGGTTGAGGTATAGAGTAGATCAGTGATCTTCAAACTGTGTCACACGGAAACGTAGGGTCCCACAAGTCACAATAAAACACAATAAAAAATTGAAAATAAAAATTACGAATCTGTATGCAAAATAAATTTACATTCTTTATGAAGTTTGTATAAATACAAGTATCTAAGAAACTCATCCTTACTAATAAACTGAAAATCATTTATGCACAGTATTTTATTTTGTAATATTTTATATAACTACACGTACTCAATAAAAGAACATTAAGTTTATATTCTTATGAAGTTGTATAAATACAAGTATCTAAGAACTCATCTCAATAATTTAAACTGAAAATCATTTATGCACACAGTATTTTATTTTGTAATATTTTATATAAACTGTTATTGTACTACTGCAAATATTAAGTTTACATCCTTAGTTTGTATAAATACAAGTATCTAAGAAACTCATCTCAGCCATTTAAACTGAAATTTATTTATGCACAGTATTTTATTTTGTACATTTTATAACTATTATTGTACTGTAATAAAGAACATTAAGTTTAATCTCTTATGAAGTTTGTATAAGACAAGTATCTAAGAACTCATCCAGTAATTTAAACTGAAAATTTATTTATGCACAGTATTTTATTTTGCAATATTTATATAAACTGTTATTGTACTGTAATAAAAGAACATTAAGTTTACATCTCTTATGAAGTTTGTATAAATACAAGTATCTAAGAAACTCATCCCAGTCATTTAAACTGAAAATTCTATTTATGCACAGTATTTTTATTTTGTAATATTTTATATAAACTGTTATTGTACTGTAATAAAAGAACATTAAGTTTACATCTCTTATGAAGTTTGTATAAATACAAGTATCTAAGAACCATCCTACCATTTAAAACTGAAATCTACTATGCACAGTATTTTATTTTGTAATATTTATAACTGTTATTAATTGCAATAAAAGAATAAGCTTGCATCCTTTATGAAGTTTGTATAAATACAGCATCTAAGAAACTCATCCTAGCCATTTAAACTGAAAATCTCATTTAAGCACAGTATTTTATTCTTTGTAATATTTTATATAAACTGTTATTGTACTGTACTGTATTAAATAATACTAAACCTTTTTTTCCCCTTCATGAGTACTATTTACTGGACTCTTAATATTCTATTGTCTGCTGTCCCGGATCCAAAAAATCAATTTCATTCTCGTTAGTACAATGCATTTGCTCCACTAAATAGTATTTTAGTGGAAGCACTTCTATTTGTATAAAATACCTAAAGAAAAATAGCATCTATATCAAAGTTTCGACGTTAAAATTTGTAATTAAGCAAGAACTGCTCCTAAATTTCAGTTTGCAAATTCTTGAAATATTCACAGGATTTCTCACACAGTTATAAACATTTTAATACCGTTTGGAGCAAAATATTTGAGTGAAAAATATATCTCAACTTAGTCATACAAAATAAACGTAAAACACAGCTTAAAGTAATACTAAATCTGACGGCAGGATAATCTAATAAACCCTAGTTTTGACCTCTGTAAAGATACTAGCATTCATTACACCATTGTAATGCACATATGGAAGGTGACACTTAAATCAAAAATTAATATTATTGAGTAAATATATAGAAAATTACGTTAATTAACACGCTTTATAAGTTTCACTGTATGTAACAGGAATCTTGAACCTGGCAATTTTACCCATTTTAAAGGTCAGTTCAATTGTAAATTTTGACACTTCATGGAGATAGATGACAATAAATAGTTTATAATTTTGTTCAACTGTCCTGATCAGACATCGGAATAATGCTTCGATTGATGACTAATCCTATTGGCGACTTATTCCATATACCATTTCCAGATTTTGCGACTAATTCCAGATTTAGAGATTCAAAGATTAAGATTCAACTCTAAAAACGAATACTCTTGTGGTTAATAAAAATAAAACAAACAAAAAAGTGTTCTTTATGTGAGGAAGGGTAGGTTGGGTACGTCAGTTATTTCTTACTATATTATAAAAAATTGTCTAGTTTTTCTGAAAATAGAAATAAAAAAAAGTCTCGTGCATGTGAAAAAAATTATGTTCTAACTGCTAAATAATTTTATAAAGCAATATGTTTAGAAGTAATGATACGAATTAACATTATAGCAATACGTTTAAAAGGTGATAATGCGATTGACACTGAATATTTCTTCTTAAAACACTTTTATTAGTTTGACCTGCATTTATAGAGATGAAATCTTTGAAATATAACGATACGGGACTGATCGGAGGGCCAGGAAATAGAGAGAATAAACACTCTTCAAACCCTTCAATTAATATCCATTGGAGGGCAAGACTAATTCCAGCTGCTACGTAATCCCCCCCTCACCTCCAAATATTAAACTCAAGGATAAATTCAACAATGAGTAAATGATAGTTTGAAAAACCAAAAAAAAAAAGCGCTTTAATGTAGATCGAACCAAAAAATAAAAATAAATTATAATTTTTAAAAAAACCTAAAAAACACGCTTTTATAGTGAATCGAACTTAAAAGTAAAAAAATAATTCTTAATATAAGAATACAATGATAAACAAGAAAATTAACGCCATTGGGGTAAAAGCGTGGGGTGCTTTGTACTACATTTTTACACTTTCTCAGCATTTCAGAATAAAACTAGTAAGGAATTATAACAATTAATATAGAGCACCCCACACTTTTACCCCAATGTCATTAATTTTCTTTATAACCATTTTATTCTTATATTAAGAATTATTTTTTTTACTTTTTAGTTCGATTCAATATAAAAGCGTGTTTTTTAGTTTTTTTAAAGTGTAATTTATTTTTATAACGAATACAATACTTTACGTCTCTGCATAAAGTACCTAAGACATAATGGTCTATTTTAAATATCATTTTAAGATGTATTCTAAGTGTATGTGTGTGTGTGGAATGGGATTTTTCCCCTACACCTTATAACTCTAAGGGTTCAGTGAGTGGAAACAGTTTGAAGACCACTGTAGAAGATGATGCATTTCTCTTTGAAATTCATCACCAGATCATATAGGGGTTAGTTTCAACAAAGTCGTTTCATGTGACTTCAACAGGATAAGAGCTTAAATTGCAATACTAATGGAAATTCAATGAAGAAGAGAAAGGAAATCAAACTCTCTAAACATTTTCTGCAATATCTAATTCTGTCTTTCCATATACTCTAAATGCAGACATTTTTATAAGACCAGAAAACTTATTTATATATAAGAGATGTTTTATTATTCGACTCCCATTCACATCCCCCAATTGTTAGTTGTAGAAAGAAAATAAGCTTACTATTTGAGTTGAAAACTTTTCTGCACACTTAAATGGAGCGATCCATAGGAGAAAATGATTAAAATATCTTATTCATCACTTAGATCAGTTGAAATGAGTCCAATTTCCATATAACTCTTTAATATACCGAGACGCCTTTCCAAATTTAATATATTAATACTAAAGTCATCATCTCCATTTAAATTTAGCAGTATCCAAGACCTGAATAAGCAATTTAAAGTAATTTGAGTTGCTATGGATCATCTATTTGATAACGTCTTTCTGACTGATTTATAATAGGTGCTCCTAGGAACGGGAGGCGGGTGCATTTATGTGGAAATTTTCCTACTTTTGTTCTTTAAAAAAATCACTTAAAATCAGATGTTGCATGAAAGTTTTATATTAATTATATTTTTTACATTTTTAAGAGCACATAAGTTTAAATAAATGTTTCTTCCTTTTGTCTTTGCACTTTATTGCATTTAAATCACCTTTTCTTAAAACTCCTCGAGTTTTAATTGTCACAAGATAAAATAAAATTAATGACAATAACAAAATTTAATAATCTAAATATACCAAAAATTTCAATAAGAAATAATTTAATATAAAATGCATTCTTTAATTTTATAAATCATAGTTTTTATATAAATTAAATTAATGTTTCTTAATTTAATTTTTTTTCAGAGAAAATCCATTTAATATAGTTAAATTAAATTTTATTTAATCAATTATTTCCTTGTTGTTGCTGCTTATGCCCCCTGATCGACAGTAACATCAGATCAAGGTCCACGAAATTCATCGTGGCTAAGGGCTAGAATTTTACGCCTGTCGTTAGCCTAAGCTTTAAGCTCCCCAAGAGTGTGACAGTGCGATTTTACTCAAGCAACACGATAGATGGCGACACCGTTCAGACCCACAGATTTAACGAGCACGTTCTCCGATTTGTACTCAGCGGGCATTTGGTGGCATCGGGCATTGAACCCAGGCCTTCTGGTCTGGCATCCGATGCTCTAACCACTAGGCTACCCACAGCCCTAATTATTTCCTTAAATAAAAGAAATGGATATTTTATTTGATAAAATTTATCAGTTAAAAATAAAATAAAATAAATTTCTAATGATTTCTTTAAAAAATTGCGCATCGCAGAATTAAAAATGCATTAAGAATGATTCAAATGCTGATAATAAAATATCTTAGAATGTAAGATTCTGAGTCAATTGCATTTTAAATTGAATGTAAATATATATCATGCTAATTTGCAAGGTACTGAAATGTCTTTAAATTAATTATATTTACGCTATCATTTAAGTTATTAAATACATGTTACCTTACTGTCTTCAGAAATTTCATAATATTAAAAATTATTTTTGTGCTAAACTTCGAATTTTATCATTAATTTATGTATATAAAATAATCTGCAGCGCTCAGCATTTGAAAAAATTCAATTTTTGTGAAATATTATTACAAACTCTTTAGTTATAATCCTCATAATCTAACATCAAAATTCGTAAGGAATTGGAGTAATAATCAAAGTTTGAAGTGGAATAGCCCCTATAGTCAGGCGATTAGTGACAATATGATTTCCCCCTCTGTTGAACGGCATCACTTGAGCTCTTATTTTGACCCATCCGAGGGCTTCCCTGGGAATATATTTTTACCCGAACTTTTTTCAGCCCTTGTCAACAAGACTTCAGATCCTCCTGAATTTCTTAGGCAACTTGCTCTTGAAGTTATTAGTAACATTCCTGATGATGCATTTCTTATCTAAACTGATGCAGTAGAAATGAACACTCTTATTCTGTGTGGCAGTGGTATTTAACTATATTAAGTCCCAAAACTATTCCAGTCACACTAAACTGAGAAACTCTGATGGTTGCTCTGTCTTTCGCAGTGAGCTCATTGCTATTGATCCTGGCCTTAAAGCGGCACTCTCAATTCCTGGTTCGAACAGCATCTGGATATTATCCGACAGTCGTAGTGCCATTCAGCATCTTTCTAACTGGCATAAGGTGAGTGATAACACAGAAGTGTGTATTTTAGAGAAACTAATACGCGTCTTTCTTCTCGCAAGATCCATCTACAATGGGTTCATTCACCCGTTAACATCGCCAGCAATGAGATTGCAGATGCCCTAGCAAAAGATGGCGCAGCTCAACCCACTAGGAACTCGGCCCCTTTCACCTATTCACAACTACACTCCACCTACATCAACAACAAGCAATCAACTATTCCTTTTGCTCATCACTGACATGAAGGTAAATGCCCTGTGTGTGTGTGTGGTGATTCTCTTTCTCTTCAATGTAGCAGGCAAGAACAAACTATTCTAACTCATTTCCGGAGTGGCCACCTCCGAACTTTGACTTTTAAAGATGGAAACACAGTTTTACCAACTTGTGTTAGGTGTTCTACCTACCAGGCATCTCCAGAACACATTCTTTACTTCCTGAGGCTTACAAAACAAGTACTGTATGAAAACCCTCTGATGGTGTTGTACTTTTTGAGAGTGATGAGATCATGGACTTGGCTAGACATGGAGATGAGCAACAACAACAAAATATTCTTTATCTTGATTTCAAACATAATGGCTTTAGAACAGTTGTTAGTTGATTTGAAAAATGACAATTTTTTTAGAGTAATTTTTGTGAAAAATAAATAAATAAATAAAACTAAAACCAACAAAAATTTTTTTTCTCGATCTACAGGCATAAAAAATTAATACGAATTAATACAGTCGTAAAAAAAAAAATTATACGAATATACACAGGAAACAAATTTTTTTTGTTAAATACTTGATCATTAAAACTTTTACTGATATTTGATTAAAATGTTAGGTGTAAAATAATGTAAAGTACAATGCACACACATACAGTCAAGTATTATTTATTGAGTTTAAAAATATATGTTATAATTTATAGTCTTCAAATTACCTACTACTTTAAATAATTTTTGTGTTAAATTTCAAAGTATATCATTAGTATATATATATAAAATATTCTTCATCTGAATTAAGAATATTATTAGAATATTTGCTACTTAATTTGAAAATTTGAAGCTTTTTTGTTTTTGAAATACATATTTTAGTCACGAAAAAAATAATTTCTTATTATTCAAAACAAAAAAAAAATATACAGGCAAAGGAAAAAAAGTTAGTAAAGAAAATTAATACGCATAACTAAGAAACAATGTTTTTGTCAGTGTATGATAATTAAAACTGTTGCATTGATACTTGTTTAAAATGTTAGTTGCAAAATAATGCAATGTGTGAATATAGTCAAGTAAAATTTTACTATCCGCTTAAAATTTATAACTTTCTACCTGTTTCTCTACTGTCCGAAGAATTTATTTTCACGTCAGTTAATATAGGAAGAAAAAAAATGTGAAACCACGTATGTCTTTCAGCAAAAGTGTAAATCCATACAGAAACTCTGGCAAACAGTAAATCATGACGCGGTGCTGATCCTGAACAATAAAATTTTACTGGCAACGTGGGAAAGTAAAGCGAAATACTTCATTGTTAGGCCGTCCGTTTACGCCAAATCGGTTCTAGTGACGTAGGAAAGATGGCGAGAGTTTTACGAGCCTTTAGCGAATGGAAATTGTTTGCCTTAACAAAGTTTTCTCGCTGGTGAGACTATTTTGTTTGAGCCGATATTATATTGGATATTTCTTAAGGGAGACGAAGCTTGCAAAGGCTTACCCACACTGCAGTGAAAATAAACAAAGATAAGTCACGGAAAATTTCGAAAACGTTGGGACGCTAAAACTGATTTGGCGAATAGGAGCTCCGACTGGAAAGGTGAACTTTGTTAGTTTTCTTTAGGCAATGAGTTAAGTTTTAATAAAAGAGTTTTAAGTTTCTGTTTTAAAGGACGTCTTTCAGGGAAGGTAATAATTTTTCGTCGTTAAAGTTCTATAAAATGTCGCTTACGAAATAAGCTTAATTTAAGTTAAAGCAAGTCAGAAAAATAAATTTTGCCTGTAATGAGTTTATTTCTAGATTTGAAGATGGAGAAAGAGTATTTTTCTTATTTTTAATTTAATTAATAAGTTCAAAATAAATGACTAAAAATGTGAAAAATTAGAAATCGATTGACGAATCTGACACACACATTTTAATATTTCAAAATGAAACAAAAATTTTCCCAATACCTAAATTTTTTTAAATCCTAAATTGATTTTTATCTGGATTTAAAAATAATTAAATCAGTGTTTAATTTTTATTGTTTTACATCACACACCGCATTTGATTAAAGTATAATATAATATAAAATTCTACTTAGAAATTCAATTACTACTTTTCCAAAAGCAGAAATTGAAATGTTCTCTTCTGAAGTAATAGTGAGTTTTAATTAAAATATTTCAATCAATAGAGAATAAACGAAACTTACTTTTGTTTAGTGGTGTTTAATCGAAATTCATTATATGGGAGAAAAAACTAGCAACTTAATTCTACGAACGATCAATGAAGGGAAAAATAGCAGGTTTCGAGAAAGTATTTTACTTTTTTATAAGCCTAATAACTGTTAGTATAAGTATTTGAATTATTCAAAAGTTATTCATTATTAATTTACTGAATTCAGTTTTCAGTACAAATTAGAGAGAGATATTCAACCAAAATGAAACTATACTCATATTTTAATATTTACTCTTATCTAAATAAATTTCCGACTTTTTATGATAAAATAATTAAAGAACATAAATTTAATCAATACACTAATTTTTAAGTAAGTTCAATATATTTAAAAATAGTAATCTAGAAATTAAAGTTAAAGTTTATCTTTAAAAGCAGCGTGACAGTTAAATCTCAAAGAGGTTCTACAAATATACATTAGGTGTTTGGTGTTGAAATTATAAGCAATTGAGATTTTAGAATAAAATAATATCGATTGCATTTGTAACTTACGTATTTCTATGAGAAGAACTAATGCCATCTGTCTGACGGTGTCATACCAACGCCTAAGAAATTCATCTCAGCAAATGGCTAGATGTACGCCTGTCGTTAGCGGTAGCTTTCATCAACATACAGGTGACAGTAAGATTTAGCTAATTTCCACCTCAGCTTTGAGAGAAGAACACCCTGGAGGTGTGGTCAGGGGTCTCCCATCTCTATTCCTTTTCTACTAACTTCATAAGAGGATTTTTAGCTCGTTGGCTATTGAAAGTATCCCCGGCCACAGTCACTAAAGCAGTTGCTCCGGGATTATAACTCAGGCCCTACGTCACAGTAGTGAGCGTTACTAACCACTACACCGGAAATGCGGTTTTATGAAAATTTGAGATGCATTATTGATAAATAGTTATTAATGCCGGATATCAAATATAAAAAATATGTTACTATAAAAATATATTAAAAAGGAAGCCCTCCTTAAATAAAATATATTAGTCTCATTCGTTCAACAATCAGTGAAGTTTTAGAATGCGCTTA
The DNA here is from genome assembly GCA_019973975.1 of Trichonephila clavata. NCBI lineage: Eukaryota > Metazoa > Arthropoda > Arachnida > Araneae > Nephilidae > Trichonephila > Trichonephila clavata. The sequence goes on from BMAO01032778.1 coordinate 27,488, forward strand.
TATTTATTAAACGGAGTATTCTAAATAATGTAAATGGAAATTAAAATGTTTAACATCTCTTTCGACAAATTACTACAGTTTTCGCACACACACATATTTAATATACATAATATATAATGCTTGTCGGTTCCTGCTTCTCTCTAATCCCCCTTGTCTACTCTTGGACCCGGCTAGATGTGTGGGAAAAACTGAATAATCAGTCGACATGATTCATTCTAATTATTTTATTGCCACAGAATATCAAGCAAGCACAATAATAATCCAATTAAGAACGATGATCAGTATGCAGAGCGCGAATGTGAGACCCGTTAGCCTGGGGATAATATTACGGACCCTCAACTGATTCCACGATAACCTGTACAGGTTCAATTTCAACTCCGCCGCGCTCTAATAAGTTACTCTTTACTTCTATTTAAATAAGGATCACGATACCTGTACTCTTATGAAGTCGTACTGTTGAGGCCTTGAACGGTAATCTTTAACTGGATTCGATCACCTCTGAGTGATCCTCTCTTGGAATTCTTCAATTGATACTTTTATAAACTCAGATTTGCAAGAAACAAATTCACTATCCTCCACTCACCAACTAACTCTCAAAATCGCGAATACAGAATTTATATAATATACTCAATTTGCATAATCACGCTTTCTTCCTTCGGTGAAAGTTGGTTAGTCAAAATATTTCCCCAGAAAAGTCCCCAAGGGGTTAGTCATAGACGCGTATGGATCCGTCACAAATCTTTTCAAAGAAATTTACATGGTTTATTTGAAAGAAAATTAAATTATTTTAAAATGACGTAAGGGACACTTAAATATGTAAATATTTGATTTATTTTAAGAAGTTAATGCTTATATACAAATCATTCAGTCGTTATAGTACAAATATCTTTCAGTAAAGAGAGATTCCCAAACAAATATTTTTAAAGGATAAGCATATACATAGTTCAAATATCCTAGTATAAACAAATCAAATAATGCACTTTTATTCAATACAAAAGCAATACTACGTTAAGCAATTCGTCGATAATATCGCTATTTCTTTTCAAAATAAAACACATTTTTATGTCACTGACATCTCCGAGCGTTCAGGTTTGTCACAAATACGGGTGTGTCACTAAAATACTGTCTGACAACGACACAACATATTTCAATGTCGTCAGATCAAGCTACTCCAATGTATTTGCACTCACAGATTTTTCATGTTATCGACAAAATGTTCTTCCGATTTTTGTTTTCCTATGGGATGCGAAAGGCGAAATCTTGCGCCGTTGTTCTTGGTCTTTGTTTTTATATATTTTTCCTTCTCAAAGAAGGAGGCTTATAAAACTTACGACCAATAGAATACATTTTCGGATTTTACATTCCAATTGTTTCTTTTCCATGTTTCTTTTTTCTCTGGAACTTTCGATACAGGTTATCGAATATGTGGAGGGGAACCGACATTTCATATTTTCTACTATCGACGTATTGTATAGGAAAGAAACAGGTACCATCGACAACGCAGAGAGAAAAATATCAGAGAACTATCGGTTATGAAAGAATCAATATCATTTCATTTCTGCATGAGTGTAAGGCTATGGTAGCTAGACAGCGGAGTTGCATTATTTCTCGTCTATTTTTCGGATAGAAAATAGAAGTCTGTAAATTCCTTTAAATTTGAATTGAGTAAGGGTGGAGTTGTTTTTAGTTTTCAATAACTACCTAGAATCGTAAAACAGTTTGTTTCTGGGAGAAAAGTTTTAAAGAATATTGGAAAATACGAAAGTTTCCTTTTATTATGTACAATAAGATTAAACACTAGTTGAAATTTCAGAAGTACAAAATTAAGGAATGTGTTTATTTGTGGTTATTTTTCGAAGAAAATAATGACTTATTCACTCATTCATCACGAGATTTTAGGAACTATTAGATATAGAACCATGGAAATTTGCAAGGAAGTTTCTTTTGATGAGTAGAGTTCCACTAAGGGCGGGTTTGGCGAAAATGGACTCCCAAGGGAGTTTGTTGTGGATTACAGCAGTGCTTCTCAAACTTTCAACATTTTCGACCCAATTTACAATCATAATTTGCTTCGTCCCCTTTTTGTACAATAACAATGTATTGAATAATAATGTACTTTGACCAAAAGCTACAATATGACTTTAATTATAAGCCGTATAAATTACCAAGATGTGTATATAATTTTTAATAATTATACCATTCTTCGATTTGGGGATTTTAATAGGATGATTTTGGGTGAGTTTTTGATGATTTATGTAATCTGTGCTGATGTTGTTAGGTATTTAATTTGTGAATACACTGCGTTCTTGTTTTGAATTTTCAAATTTTTGACTTTTTTTCATTCTATACAACCATTTCAAAGATCGGTGTGTAATCTTTGACGTTTTATGGCTGTTATATTATGACTTAGTTGTCTTAGCACTTTAACATTTTTATGTTACATCTTTCAGAATGCAATTGCGAATAGTTTAATTTTTTAAGTATTAAAGTTTTTCTTAATTTTAAATTTTTGAGAATTTGGAAATTTTCAAAGAAGTTTACCAAGTTGCAATAGGGGGAAGGTTGACGCCATCAAACTAGTTTAACCACACTTATGGGTCCTAAGACTGCGGTTGCACTTGGTTATTTTATACATTTTATCTTATTCAATTTCAATTTCGTTTGAAAACGTTGGATCTTTATCATTTTTATATTTGCCATTGATATTTTGAAATGGGATGTTGTATTCTAGGATTCATATAGTTTTGAATTTTTGCTTAATTATAGTTGTTTGATTTGCTTATATATATTTAAATATATGTATTCATATATATATTAAACGGTGGAGCTAGGACGATCGAATTTACCTTGTGATTGGGAGAGTACTATAGGGAGATGTTCAGAGCAGTCCAACCTCCAGCTAGTGGAGTTCCCCCTGACGGGCTAGTGAAGAGACAGTCGAATTCACCTTGACGGGCTAGTGAAGATCCAGTCGAATTCCCCTTGACACGCTAGTGCAGAGCCAGTGGAATTCTCCTTGATGCGCTAGCAAAGAACCTCACCGACAAGCTTAAAAGGAACTGAACTTTGAACCCATGTGCGAGATTCATTCGGACTTTGACCGGATTGCCCAGGAGTCGAGTTTTTGTGCGTGCTGGCACTTTTTTATTTTCTGGTAAATAGTTTCTTACGCATTTTTATATTTAAATAAACCTATTCAATGTGAGTCCCTTCCCCGTTTAAGTTATTGTGTACACAACGCGCGCATGCCCCCCACGCACGCGCACGCACGCACACACACACACACACACACACACACACACACACACACACACACACACACACACACACACACACATATTTATTAAAAAAATTTACAAAATGTTTTGAGTAATAACTTGGATACATTGTATTTTTGGCTTGCGGAATCGTACATATTATAAATTTGAAGTAAAACAACAGTAACCTACATTTCTTTTTTCATTAATTTCGATTTTATTGAGATTTTTGTCGCGTATCAGTTTGATGAAATCAAGAATAAGAAATAAGTAAATTTATGAAACAAAAGGTTTAAAAATGTATTTATACTTTTTGTAAGTTCTCCATGTACAACATTTGAGGGAAAAATATTTTAAATATCTTATTCGGAATCTTTTTTTGTGTGTGTGTATGTTGGTTTCCTTAAAAATTATCATAAAGTTATTTTTTTTTTTTTGCTTATTAAATTGTTTAGATGGATGAAAGGTTAAGAAAAAACGTTTGTCTGCAATTTATATAATGGCACATGCATGATTAAAATAAATTTTCTTTGAAATATATTGATGTCATAATAAATTCTTGGGGATTTTTTTATTAACTTACTGTGATACGAATTTTATTTAATTCATGTTATCAAGATTTCATAGGTTCTATTTTTTATAAGATTTAAAAAAGTGATTTTTAAACATATAAATTTGTGTCTTTAAGGTAAAGACAAGGTAAAAGTTAAAGTTTCCTTTTTTTTACCATGAATTAACACTTTCTTGAATGCCATCGTTACCCAGTAAAAGGCTATACTTATCTTAATATAGGTTAATACAGGAGTTTTAGAATCTCTCTTTCTCCAAGTAAGTCATTAAAAACTCATCACTATGCCTTAAGCAGAGTTTATTTGAACATGCATCGAAAGAAATTCTTTGAGAAAATGTCTCAGATCTTAGTATTGATTTTAATCTTGGTCGATTTACGCAACTGCAAAACGTAATTTCAAGTAAAAGACATTTTGACATTCCATTTAAATTCAAATTAGGCATTTTTCACTTCAATAAATTGAAAGAACAGCAGAAATGGCATAACTTTTACTAAAAAAAAATCTTTCTGAAGATCATTCAAAGGGACAGTTTGTCTCTTTCTTTTTTTTTGTGCTCACCATTCAAACTCTTGTGATTTATATATTATTTTCTTTACCAAAGTATAAAAGAGAAAGAAATATATTTTTCTGGATAGTAGTTATTAGAAACTGGAGTTTCTTAATAAAACTTGAAGAAACATACAGATTAAGAAATAGGAAACTAGAAAGAACACATTTTAAATTCTGTAGCTGTAATTCTTGCTTTTCAGTTGAAAGGAAAGACGTTTCATAAAAGAATAAAAATTGCAAAATGTATTTTTGAATCCTCCAGATTAAATAAAGCTTCTAGAAATGATATATTATTACAAAGAAAAAAAACCCATCTGACAAATTTTTTAGTTTTATTTTATTTTAATGGTTATTAAAATGTGAAGATATTTAGTGAAATTGATTCGATGAAGCGATATTTCTTCATCTATTTCATTTCAATACGAATACTAGAAAATTAATTATATATCAATATATAAAGCCTTATAAAAAATTCCAAAATGTTGAAGTTCTTTTACAAATACATAGAAATTAAAGTTTATATTTTAGATCGTATCCTTTAGTTTGATAAACCAACATATTAATTTTAAATCATTAAAATGAATACTTATGCTGTCATGCCGTGAAAGCCTTAATTAAATCACGTAACGACTTACGACTAATGCAACTTATGACCATTTTTCAACAAAAAAAAAGGAATATGAATAGGAACAATTTATAATTGCATTGGTACGATAATGATATAAGTAAATAAAAATAATACAGAAGATTGAATGCACGCAAATACAATAAATCTCATTGTGTGTTGTGGCTGCCTAGTAGTTATAGCCACGTGCTTGTGGCCGACGTATCATGATTTTGGGCTTAGTGCCACCGAAAAGGGGGGGATAATGAAGTTAAATCGAGGTGCAATGCCCTCTCATTGCTGTGGTGGGGTAGTTAGTAGAGGAAGGTGAAAGCTTAGGAGTTGTCTTCATCACTACTAACCAAGGTTCAAAATTAGAAGACCGTCATTAATAGCCTTCATTTAGGTTAATAAATCCAACTGCTTGGGCGACAACTTTTTTTTTAAATGGAGGTATGGGGATTTTTTTGTGTGGTTTTTAGAAGAAATTATTATTACTAAAATGGAAAAAATTGGTAAAAATTTACAAAAAATATTACAAACGGGGCCCAATCTGTTCCAAACCTTTATGAGCAGATTTTCAATTTTGATGTGTTGTTATGTAGTTCATTTTTGAGATGACCTTAAGGAGAAGAGATATTTTAATTTTTGCAAACACTAGAGCACTTTATATTAGTTATTATATGAAATTGTTTAAAATAACAGTGATTACATTAACATGAGAGTCTGTAAATTTTGTAATAAAACAGTGATTGATAAATCTGATGGTTAAAACACTTCTACTATTATACAGAATATACACAAAAAAGTTCAGTTCATTATTTAAAAAAATCTTTAGCAATCGCTTGCCCCGTTTGAGAATTTTCAAAAAAAAAAAAACACATTTAGAGTAAAATGGGTTTATTTTTAGAAAAAAAAATTCAAAACCCTTCCGAAATATATAACATGATTAAACAAACTTACACTTAATAAGGTAACATAATGAAATCCATTGAACTGAGATAATGTATTTTTAAAATGAAATTTATTTTAAAAATAAAGTGACATTTCTTATGAGGATTTTGAAACATTTAAAAGAAATCTTTCTTTTAAGAACTTTATATTGTGCGAAACAATTTTCTTTAGAATATTTGTAAAAACTATCATATTTTCCATTTGGTTTTTTTAGTTACTTATTTGTATCTCATATTTAATTTTATTTTAATCATTTCATCATTTTCTTAAGTGTTCCACTTATCTCTTGAATTTTCCTAATATTTTTATTCTTACTTTAAATCTACACCATGTTTAATTTGCATTATCCATGAATGTATTATCTTACTACATTAAAACTAAAAAAAAATTTTTTTAAGGTATTTTAGTATACTTGAAAAAGAAGGTCATGATTTCAGTGATAATGTGAAAAAATTAAGAAGACTTGGTACCCTTTGAACAATTTTTATTAAAAATTATATTTTAGCATTTTATATAATGTTTATATTAAAAAAAATAATACGAGAGAGAATTTTTCACACATTATTCACACAATTTAAAAAAAATTATATTTTTTTGAAGGAAATTTTGGAAATTTAAAAATGTACTCTTTTTGTAAATATTAATATTTGACCTACTTTTTTTGTTACTTTCTTAAGAATGTTCTAGGCAACTTTAGGGATCAATTTTGCAATAACGTAACTAGTTTTAGAGAAACAAAATAAAATGTTGGTATGCATGCTTAAATTGGACAAAAAAGCCAATATCTCTTATATTTTAATCTTTTTTAAAAATAAGTATACAGTTTATAGCAAAATGGGGGTCCCTAATTGTATTACATGCATTTTTTAGCACACAGGGAAAAAATGGAATTGATTGGTAAATAATTGTGAAAGGAGTAGCATTTTGAATGCATTAATTTATCGAAAAAGCACAAAATGAGCGAAACCACTTTAAAGTTTATAATTTTGAAAAAATTACTTATAACAAGCTTAAATAAACTTAAAGTACCATTTTAAGATATTAGCTATATATTTTTCTATAGAATAATTACATTTTGATATTTTTTCAAACCAATCATTTTTATAAATGATCGCTTTAAAGAAAGTATTAATTGCACAAGAAAATTGAAGAAAAATGTTACAAAAATTTTTGTTCTGTCACGACAGAAATTTTAGTTTTTTTTCTTTAAATAATATTTAAATTTTATATTTGTATGAAAAACACACGAGGAATAAAAACTAAAAATATAAAGTTATTAATATAAAATGCCTTAATTCAAAAATTTTACGTGCAGATATTTCACAAAGAAAAAAAAATCACATTATTGTAATGTCACGGTAGTATCCTGCTTTATATATTACACATTCTTTTTTATAGTTATTATTTCTCTTTCTAAACTAGATTTTTTTTAGCTCAAAACGCTTTTTCTAGCTTTTTTTTTCTAAAAAGGGGGCGTGGCTGAATAGCCTAATTTGTAAATTTACATTTTTCAAAAAAGTTTATCCAACTTTTAACTTTTTAACATGCACAAGTGATATATCACACAATCGAAGGATAATAATGCAAAGAATAAAATTAAATGAAAATATAAAAAAAAACTATAGATGGGTCATTGTTAGGGTACCAAGTTTCCTTAAGTTACTATACATCATTGTGGATGTACAACAATTTATCTTCCAAGTACTTCAGCGGCGTTTTTAGAAAATCACTCAGAGGAGTATACAATCAGTTAGGGAATAATGAAATGGCATATTGTATATAATTTGTATTCACATAATCGCTACAATAAATGCAATTTAATGTCTTATGAGTTTCGCAAGTTTGCTTACAAATTCTGAGAAACTTCCCAAATCCACCTACTTCTCATGTTTATGCAACACGAATTATGTTCAATCCTAAGCAATTTCCTCACCAAATCCTTCGATAACTTTGGCAACATCTCAAGAAATTACTTCAAACAAACACTCGTCTTATTTACGACACTCTGAGAAAGAAATATTCCCAGATACGAAATCACCGTCACTGTTTTGAACAACTACTGCACATGTTTCCTCCTTTCACAGTGAAATTCTCTTCCCAATCTCTAGGCATTTTCTACGATCAGAAACCGATGCGCCAGGGGAGGCAAACGCCTTCTATACAGGAATAAAAACAAAGCAAAACTTCTAACCGTTAAGATCTGTATCAGTTATGTTGTCTCGTCCTCGTCTTTATGTATTTTATCTCCGATACCTGCAGTTGTGTTCCAATGTTCCAACCCCTAAAACTTGGTACTACCGCCACAAAAATTATTGGAAGAAAAGAGGAGGGAGTTGAATTCCACCAGGAAAAGGAAAGCAGGGTCGATACCGAAGAAGGGGGACAGGCACAAAATAGAAAAAAAGGTGAAACAACGGTTATTTGTGGTCGGAAACGGGCCAGATATTTTATCGTAGATCAGTCATTAGTACCTCACAGGCATTTCCTATCGTTACAGACTAGGGGAAGTTATTTCCATTGACGTAACAAGTTGCACAGAGTTCGATCAGCGAGGATTTGGGCTCTGGCTTTTCTGTTGTAATTGTCAACACGCAATACATTTCAAAAGCTAATTAGTAAAATGGCATGTCCTTTTAAATCTGATAACCGGAAATGGGTTGCCACAAAGGCAGGTATTTACCTCCGTTATTAGAGATCGATAACTTTCTTTGGTTTGAGGGTATTTTTGAACAAATGGAAGAATATATTTAATGACTCTCGTCAACATTAAATGTTTCTAAAAAATTTAATGTTTTTTAAATAAAAGTTATAATGCATTAATCAATATTAGTTTCTTTAAAAAAAATTTTCTTCTTATGACTATTTTGGAAAATGGTATAGAAGGACATCGTTATTTAAGTTATTTGAATTCCCCTTAATGATACTATTGGTCTTTGAAAATTATATGATTCTTTTTAAATTATAATGCTGAAAGCAGATATATACTTTTTGAATTTGGAACATTCGGTTAATGATATGTGAAGTTCCATAAACGAGAAAAATAAAAATTTCGAATAATTCTGGCAATTTTTCATTTTAGCTTACATTTAGAATAAAGAAAATATATGTAGCCGTAATTTTGATTTTGAATGGATTATTCATATATTTTAATATTATAATCTTCTTTCCTTAGCCAAATTTATTAAGTATTTGATTATCTCATTCAAAGCAATAAATTTTTAAATTTTATACATGCTAGTTTCGAATATAATGCATATTGTTCGATAGTTACTTTAGTTTGTTAGTTATTTTTAGAGAATCTAAAGAACATAATCCCATATATTTAAACAACTTGTGAAGTATTTCATGAAAATATACTGTAAAATATCTTTTAATTACTTCTAGAAATAATTTTATTGTAAAATTTATGCAAGTTAAAAATTAATCTGACATGTTTTTCTGTTTTTATATATATATTTGTTTACTTTTTACAAGTAATCAGAATCTAGGAAAATTTGCCATGTGTAACTCAGTTTAAAAAAATAAATTTGCATGCTTCATCCCTAGCACGCATTCAGATTGCAAATCACAAAGGATTTTAATTAATTGGCCAGTATATGTATATAAACATATGATGGTAGAATTAGTCAATAGTCATTGAGGACAGTTTCATTAATTCTGAACTAAAGCTGAACATGGCTGTGAAATCTAAGCAATTCTCTCTCATAGTTCTCCTATTTCCTATTCCGGACTATAAAAGAATTTTGAAGCTAAGTTGTGTTTAACAAGTACTGCAAATAAACATTAAACACGAGGAAAGAAAAATATGTACTCTTCGTCTGCCTTCAATGTCATGGAATAGCTATGAAACATGTTATTATCCAGCTGCAATGGTTGCTAATTTAAATTGATTATATGGGTAAGATTAAAGGAAGAAAATTATTTGTACTGTACTTCCAATATATATTTATTACATCCACACAGTACTTCTTTTTACTGTGGCTTATATTGGTACAATGCGGAAAAATGTAGTTTAAAAAATATTTCAGTAAAAATTAATTCAGCGTTCAAGAATGAGTCAATTTAGTATTCGATATATTTCCACTTTTCTAGAATAATCAGGATGAAACTTATACTTTACTTTTCATTAAACATTATGCATTTATCTCAAATGACGTATACGGGTATAATCAGTTAAGGAATAAGTAGTATAGAGATTCATATAAATTCAGTTAAATTAAAAGGTATATATTTTTTATTATTCTTTATATTAGTAATAATTAAACTTCACTCTGCTAATAGGAAAAAATTAAAGTTGCTTTGTTTTCTGATTATTTAATGTATGGGAATGTATGACAGAAGAACTGAACTATTCTAAAAAATTTCATATTAAGTAAAATCATATTGATAGTAATGGAAATTCTGAATCATAAGTAGCAAAGTGTTTTAAAATACTTAATTTAAGTAAATGCTATAATGTTATGAAAAAATATTTAGAAATATTTATAATATTTTAACTTCTACTTGATTTTTCTATTCGTATATAAATATTGAAATGTAATTATTGGATTTTAATCCTTATTGGAATACTTCATTCTGTGCAAAGTAGTTTCATTAGAAATGTTAGATATTATCTCGGTTTATTAAGCTTTCCCCACAACAATATTCTACCTTATATCGTTTCATTTAAAGTCAGAATAAAAAATATTTCTGACACCCTTCATAATCGATATACAAATTGCTTGTAAATAAAATATTCTCTAATAATCACTATCGGATACACATATCCTGGTCATTATTCTTATACTGTCTCGTATAAATAATCTGATAAGAAAATAATTCTTCTTATTCTTTGTTTATAAGGGATAATTTCTACATCATTATCCAGCACTGCGAAAAAGAAAAGCAGTAGTTATATTCACCGGTTTCTATTATTGAACCAAATGGGAACAATATGTTTCTTCATTTGGATCGTTAATCATGTATATATACCAAGAACAATATTTACAACAAATAAAGTAAAATAAAAAAAATGAAGCTATTTTTTTCTGCTTTTTATGCGAAATATTTATTATAAATTGTTGATACCTACCCTGCTGGAAAGAGATCCTTTTTATGCTTGCACCATTCGAAAAATGGGAGATAATCATTATTCATATGCTTCAGAAATTGATAGAAAAAATAATTTCTCTCGAGGTGACATGTTAAAGTAAATAACAAAAAGCAGAATTTTTACGAATGATTGGTATGATGTAAAAAAAATCACGTTTTATTAATGGTATTTCATAGAAATCAGATATTTGTTTTTATTTAATGTTGAGTATTTGAAATGAAGTGATGTATAAAGGAAATGAATATTTATTTTAAACGCTTATTATATATTAATACCAATTTTATTATTTTTTTTTTTTCTAACATTAAAACAAATTTTTATTTCCCATAATTTAAAAAAAAGAAAATAAAATTCATTCACGCGATTCAACACAACGTGATAAGATGTTTTAGTATATATTGTATTTTTGAAAGGAGAAACACCTGTTTAGTTCGCGTGATTTTTCTTTCAGAAATAATTTCTTTCAGTCTTTTATTTATGTGCATGTTTTGATACAAAAGATCAGTGGAGTAAACAAGAGAAAGGTTGGTGATCCAAACCCCCATAGACCAACAGACTTTTTCACACCTCTCTTAGCTTACGTCTATGTTTCTTTTAGACTAACCCCATCATAAGAGAGTTATGTGTATACCACTGCCAAACACAAACACACTTAAAATTTCTAATGCAAAATTCAACAACTAACTCTCTCTATTGTTCTATATCTTTCTCTCTATATATATATGTTGAACGAAACTCAGTGAGGCAACAACCTAAAGAGCCAAGGACCATTGTGCCCAAATCAGTCTACGGGTCTTGGGCACAGAGGTGATGTGCAGATGTTCCGATCAGGTGGCCAGTCTAATGCAAAACCCTCATTGTTTAGTTTCCAAGCAAGCGTGGTACTCATTTTATCGACCCATTTAAGGGATGAAAAGCTGAGTCGACCTTGCCCAGCCCAGGATTTGAACCCCGGATCTGTGGCGTGGAAGCGCCATACGCTACCCACTACTACTACTACTACTACTACTACTACACACACACACACACACACACACACACACACACACACACACACACACACACACACACACACACACACATATATATATATATATCTAATATTTAAAAAAATATTACATTTAAATCTAAATTATATCTTTAAAATGTAACACAAAAAAAGCAAAATTAAAAGTTGGATGAAGTGTAAAATTTAAAGTAATAATCATCCACATCTTTCAATTCTCGAAATAACTAATAATTATTTATATATAATATTGAACACACAATTCACATCATAATCACTATAGAACATTAAAATTTTCGTAATTTTCACTCTGAACTCTTGGTAAAAGAAATATAGAATTTTGAATCAAAATTAGCTTTACTTAAATTGGTATATAATTAATTCACCATAATTTGTCATCATTTCAGTAAAGGCCTTAAAATTTCATTATATTTAGTGGGTAAGAACCTCAATTATTCTGCATCTTGTTTTTCGACGAAAACTTATTCGAAGCTATAGCCTCCAATAAATTTCAACATGTATTGCCGCTGCCACAATAGATATTCAAATTTTTTTTAGATACTCGGAAAGTTAGCAAATGATTTTAAAATTATTCAAAATAAGTATTTTTCCTGCAGAACAGAAAAAAGAAAAGAGAAAAGAACACAATAAATATAGTTTTAAACAGACAGAAATATGTACTCTTTTTGAATTAGATGAAAAATTATATACATCTGACAAAAGAGCTAGGTGAATAATTCTGTAGTATTAACGTAGATGAAATATTAAGAAAAGTTACCTTAGTATCCTTCGAAATAGTCACCTCTCATAACTATACATTGCTGAGATTTGCTATACATGTCTTCGAAACTTTGCAAGAAGTCTTCTTTTCGGATGGTGTTCAAAAGCCTCGTCACGTTTCTTTGGATGTCAGGATTATCGTCAAATCTCTTTCATCTCTTCATTTTCCTATTCCCAGTTAAGAACCAACGCACTGAACAAGCATTTTGTGAAACAAGTCTTACAGGAACACAAATGACGCTCAACTGAACAACGGTAGGGGCAGATAGTCGACACCTGCCGCTTTGCAAGTGCAAAGTTTTGTTTCACCAGTGTTGTCAGATCGGCCGTTCTGACTTCATTCACCGAAATTTATTGTGAGACGCTGTATATACTAAGAAATTTATTCTTTGAAATCCAAGTATCTACGAAATTCAAGATTTCTATGGATTCCTTTAGAGAATTACTAAACATTATTATCAATTCGTGTTGTAAAACGACTTATTTTCAATGGATAATATAATAGGATTTATTACAAATTTGATTACCTATGGATTTAAGTCACTAATCAAATAAACTATTGATAACTATATTGCGTAGTTCCTAAATTTCGGCATAAAACTAATTCTCATTCTTACTGTTTAATTCCTTAAAAATATTTTTTAAAACACATCTATAGATTACTACGAAAAAGCATGTCTTTAATATATTCTTGCACACAGACATAAAAAAATTCAGCAATTCTCTTCTCTAATTAAATAGGCAGTGGTTGAATATAAAATAATAATAAAAAAAACTGCCTAAAGAACATTTTATCGATTATAATTTCATCGGAAATATTAACACTGTAAAACAGTTCTTAGAATTTGGAACAACGTTCGAAGCATCCCATAATTTTTCTATTTATAGCCAAATCGATAATCTAATTTTCAAGCCTGTTAAAGAATAAATTTTTCAAGTAAGTATTTTATAATCAATAGCTGGTTTCACTTGAAATAAAATTGATTATTCACATCTTTTTTGAATTTTTTCTATTATAATACGTAATATATTAAATGAATTAAGAGTCACCCATGCTTATTTATTAATTATAAATATTAATAGAATCCAATTTATATGATTACTTCAAAAGTGTATTCTCATAAAAACATTAAATGAAGCACATTGCGTAGAATAATATTAACAATTAATTATCAAATGAAAGTATCTTTGCGTTTGACATATACATTTTATGTGTTATTACGCACTTTCAAACACTCCCTTAAGAATTAGTTTCTGTTTTTTCAATGTTTAAATTATGAACCATATAAAATAATGCTTTATCTTACATGACATGTACTTAATATGTAAATATTTAAGTGATATTTTTCGTTAAGTAAATAAAATTACTCAAAGAGATTTGAAAAAAAAAATTATGCAGTATTTTTGTGAGTCCTATTTAGTTAATTAAATTGTAGTTTTTTACCCGTACATGGCAGATATCTTTTTTCTGTTACTTTTATGGTGATAAAAATGATTTATATATTGTGGAAAAAATATTAGAAGTACTACATTGCGGGAAAATTAAAAATATACCCCAAGGAAAAGAAAGAGATGATAAAATTAAAATATTTGAAAATTAAAGTTAATATGAAGTAGCTTTTAACTGCATAGTGGGTTAGAAAGTTGTTTAAGTTGTGGCATGCTTGCATTCTCACCAACAATAATTAATTAATATTATAGAATTTGTTATATGCAGTTATAATGCATCTAAAAAGTCTCAGAAAATTATATTTTTCTGCCTATTGTTGGGAAAGGAAATCAGAGATCCCTAACTGACAGAAAATAATGCTAAAGTATTTAAAATGTCAAAAAAAACTTAAGAAATTTATATTTGATTCAGTTTAGCTATTTTTCCTTAATTTAGTTGCTTTTATTGCATTCACAATATTTTTGTCATCAATCACACATTTGATGTCATTAGCGTTTAATGTTTTAAATTTGTACTGGATATGCTTTTAGCACCAGCATTAAATATTTCAAGCAAAAGGTATTTTCTAATACACTGGTGTCCAAAAGTTAAGCATAAATCGTAAAATGCAAAAAACATGGAGAAAATATTCGTAAAATTATTCCAAATTTCTTGAGGATATTAATTGGGTGAAGAAGAAATATTGGGTTTATGCAAAACTTTTCAGTCGACTACGTCCTGCGTGAAACACCGGCGCATGTCGGAACGCGGAGAAACCGATTCACGCAGCATAGACAGTTCAGACAAGTCTCGTGGAACTGCTGTGCGAAGAAACGTTGTTAACCATCAAACAAGGTGAATGATGGCACAAAGACGCCAAATGGACATGTTTACGAAAGGAAGAATCCTTGGAATGCTGGAATCCTCACGATCACAAACCGAAGTGTCTCGAATTCTGAATGTGGACCAGTCTGTGATCTCAAGACTGTGGCAGAGGTTTCAAAGAACGGGAGATGTTACCCAACAACCAGTATCAGGTCGACCAAGAGTCACAACCCTTCGCCAAGACCAATATCTGGTAATAAGTGCGCGACGTCAGAGGGGCAGTATTGCCAGAGCACTGGGTTCGGCGCTCACTGTCGCCACAGGAATACGAATTTAGAGACAAACAGTTTACAGGAGACTCAATAATGCTGGCCTGTATGCCAGAAGACCAGCAGTTTGCATTCCCCTCACGTCTGCACATAAACGCGCTGATTTGAACTGGAGTTTGAAACATCAACATTGGAGTGGGGGAGAGTGGGCCAATGTTATGTTCAGTGACGAGTCCCGATTTAGTCTGAGTAGTGATTCTCGGTGGTAACGATATGGAGAGAACGTGGAACACGTTTTGAACCAAGAAACATAACAGAAAGACATCATTTTCCATCAAGGGGAGTAATGGTATCGGCAGGCATCATGATGGACGCTCGCACAGACCTCCATTTCTTTGACACGGGGTCTGTGACTGCTCAAAGATACAGAAACGAAGTTCATGAGCCTTATGTTCGCTTGTTTTGAGATGCTGTTGGTCCTGACTTCATATTCATGGATGATAATGCGCCAAGCCACCGAGCGGTACTGATTGATGACTTCCTTGAAACGGAAAACATCCAGCGCATATCGTGGCCTGCGAACTCCCCTGATTTAAATCCTATCGAGCATGTATGGGATATGCTCGGGAGACAAATTGCAGCCCTTTCGCACCCACCAAGTTTCGTTACAGAACTGAAGAGAGCTCTCCAAGAAGCTTGGAACCGTTTGAACCCACAAACTCATTCATCATCTCATAGCAAGTATGGTAAATCGCTGTGCAGCGTGCCTGGCTGTCAGAGGTGATCACATGCCTTATTAAACTGCAGCATCAGTATTTTATTTAATGTTTTCTTTCATTTTTTCTTTAAAGTGTGAATCCTTTCTATGCTCAGTTTTCTTTCAAACTGCTACTTTGAATAGTAAAATTAATTATTATCATTCTTTTGATTTGCTTCCTTATTTTATAACCATTTTACACTCGCATATCTCGTTTCCCGCCATTCTGATTTACATTTCCTTCTTTATTCACATAATTATCAATTATGCTTAACTTTTGGACACCAGTGTATATTACTGAAGATATTCTTATCTCTACTGTAACAGGTTGTTGAATTGCTTTCGAAAGTGGATCAAATACATCAAAATTAGTTTGATTTTAAAGTAAAGCTATTTTCATTGGCACATAAAAGTTAAATTAATTGCTCTATCTCTTATACATTTGTTTTGTTAAATTTCCCAGTATTTTTCATTAAAACTTATTTTTTCATTGCATTCAGCTTCTCAAATTTCCTTTTTGTATTCGATAATTCGGGATTCACATTTTAAAATAATTTTTAATGTACAATAAAAAAACTAGTAGATTTGATTATTTTTATAAATTAGTTTCGAAATTAATAACTGAAAATTTATTTATTTCAAAACAAATAAGGGAATGTAAAATTCGATTTTATTAATTTATTTTCTTAATATCATGCAATTCAAAATACTTGAGTTTAAATCCTTATTTTAAGTTTAATGAGAGACAAGTAGGAATTACTTTACTTAATTAACATTACTTCTTAAAATTTTGAACAACAAGTTTAAATAATTTAAAAATAGAGAGTAATTTAAAATTTAAAATGTTATAAAAATGCAAAATGTCATTAGCTATATGTTGATTTTGATGAAAATAGCTATACTTATTGAGGCATAAGAATAGTTGTGTGATGATGTGTTTTACCCGCTTCATCTGACTCACGCCTGCGTGACCGCACCTTATTGGTTTTCAGAATATTATGATTTGAGTTTTTATTCGTATTTTGAGTGCTTTTTGTTTGTTTTTGTTTTAACGTAAAAAGGTTACAACGTTTTGTACGTTAATGAGTAAAACGTTTGGTATGTTTTAACGGTTGGAGCTTTATGTTTGTACTTATAATAAATTGTGAGGTCTAAATATCCATAATGAAGCATTCAATCTACAAGAAAGAACGAAATACATGCACATAAATTAATGCGATTTTTTGATGGTTTCATGAAAAAAATATAAATTTAGTATTCAAATTCACAAATTCAATAACACATGCTGAATGATTGTGTTAAAAATGACAATTAGAGAAAGAAAACTTTAAAATTATAGCAATCAATTTCTTAAAATAGTATTTTGAATGCATTATATTAAGCATCAATAGATGAAATATAATGGTTAATTTAGAATAGAATATTCTGCGTCACGAGCTTTCCCCCATAAATATAAATATATGTTTTGTCATTTCATTGAAATATCATATATGTACTCGGTAATTTAATATTTTTTCTGAATTTTTAAAGAATTGCAACAAGAAATTTCTTAAAATCGATACATTAAAAGTATAAACAATATAAAGATTATACACTTCCAAAAAAAGAAAAACGTAGAAAACATACAGAAAATCTTTCGCACTTTATTTAAGCAATTTTGTAATTTTTTTCACGTTTGCATTTTGAGATAAAACTTTGGCAACTTCATACTAGTCGTCTGCTAATGTTTTCTTTTGATTGGAATGAAAAACAAAATATTTATTTTGAAGTTGGCTCTAAAAATTGATAGACGGACCGAAGGTTACGTAAATGTGCTTTCCAATGAAAAATATTCGTTTCAACAAACCATAAAGCGGTGCAAAATCTTCGTTACAACATTTAAAAAAAAGTCACTTATTATGTATTGAATTTGGAGGGCAAAGAATGCCTAACTGAAAGTAAAAAGGAAACATATGGCAGCGAAACTTCATCCAAAGACTGCTCGAAAGAAGACAACTATCAAGAAAGTGAAATTTAATCCCAAAAGAAAATCCGCCGACTCAAAGATTCATTGCATTGGAACTAGTAATATCTTCCGGCACTGTAAATGAAATCCTTCATAAAGATTTAAAGTAAAAAAAAGTGTTTAGATCTAAAGTTATTCTGCTTGTGCCAAAACATATTGCTGAAAGAAAAATAAATCGTAGAAAATTCAATGAAAATGCCTAACTGCTGAAAAATGAAAATTTGTGGTCACACTATATGAGGCATGGGTATATTTTAATGACTGAATTAAAAAAAAATTCTATATTGTGCTCATTTGACGGAAATGACCGTACGAAATGGCTTCGTCAGTTTGCGGTTGAGTTCCCAAAAGGATTCTTGGTAGTTGCAGGAGTTTGTTACAATGGCAAGTTAAAAATCCACCTAGTCTCAAGTAAAGCCAAAATTAATTAACTCTACTATCAGAAGAAGAATCTTCAGCCCTATATGGAAAGGACATTGATAAATTTAAGTTTCATATGGACAACTTCTAGTCACACCGCAAAGTCAAATGCCACTTATTTAGCAAAGAAATAATAAGAAACGGAAATAAAAAGTATTTTTTTGAAAAAATACTTTTAAAATCCCCTTCAGCTTCTCGAATAGACTTTTGTGCTTTCGGTTCATTAAAACGAGTCTTAGAAAAATGACATCCAAAAACACTGGATGGACTTTGGAAAACGACCCAAGAGGAATGAAGTAAATTTGGCAGGACAATATTGAGGAAAAGTTTAATTTCATCGAAAATTCATAGCTAGAGCTATTATCAAGAGAATCATGGCTATTAGGTACAGCAAATTACCACAAAAATATGGCATTCATAGATAAAATTAACTATTAAAATCATTTCCATAAAGTGTGAATGACCCTCTATTTTTAGTTTATTTTTTTTCTCCTTAACAATTAATCGGATTTCATTATATAAATAAGAGATTTAAAATTAGATACCAGAATGTTTTAAATACCATAAAAATAATCTAGTACCGGCATTTTCAGATTCATTATTCATAAAACTTTTTAATACAAAATACATAATTTCAAATTTTTAGAAAAAGGTAAGAACTATATCTTGGTCATGATGCAAAAATATTTTGCGAAATTAATATTAAACAGTAAACTTCGTTTTTCACATTACTGTGTATTTAAAACGAAAATCAACCGGAAACCCTTCAATCCTTAATTAATGTGATAAAATTTAATTGTGTTTAGTTCTTTAAAGCCTTATTTTTAGTCTTCCTAGATTATTAAAAAAATTTACAGCATAAAAGTGTTCAATTGTCATGATTATTTATTGCAAAGATATTGGTTAAGATAAATAAAATATCTTACAACACGAAAAATGAAAAAAAATTCTTGTAAAAGAAAAGCTAAACGATCCAAATTATTCTTTATCAGTATGAATTGAGCTCTTCAATTTATATTTATCCTTTTTTTTGCTCCGTATATGTGTGGAGGTGGAATTGTAAGTTAGCAGAAAAACTATGAGCTGACAAACAAAAAAAAACATATTTTTTAGCAATAAAAAAGAACGAGAACAATTTAATACAATAAAAAACACACAAAATGTCTAATACAGCATTTCTCAAACTGAGGAGCGCGCCCCTTCGCGGTCCGAGATAACTCTACAAGGGAGCCGCGAGCATATGGAAAAGTCGAAAACAAAATATTATTTTTAAGAAATTATTAACTTACTGGATATTAAACAAACAAAATACATTATGACATAATAAAAAATACACATATACGCTGATATAATACACCTAAAAACGCATTAGTACTGCACAAAGTCTTTGATAATTAATTTAACAATACTAAGTAAAGAACTAGTTTAATAATTACTAGTTACCCCATGGGCTTGTCATATACTCTGCTGGCCTCTCAAAATGCAACACCCTGAAGGAAGCATGCAAACCATGTAAAATTTACATCATGCTTTTGATGGTGATGCAATATGCAAATCATTAGTATTATAGCGCAGACGCACATCACGGGTGAACGTAGCGCCACCCGCAGGCGCTATATAAGGAAAGAGCAGATTGACGATTTGAAGCACGGCAATAGTCTTTTCGTACAATTATTTTTTTGCATAAGCTGTTAAACATATTCCTCGGGGAAGACATCGAGCCTCTTTTGACTAAGTTTCTGAATCCGACCCAGGAAGAATAGTAGTCTATATCGATTGTGGATTATCCTTCAGAGAAATTGGTCAATTTCTTAAACGAATTCAAGCATCTGAGATGCGGATTTATCATCGCTGGAAGAAGGAAGAAACATTTGACCAAAGGGCCGAGCTCACCCATCTCGATGCACCACTGCTCGTGATGACTGGATAATTGTGCGCATGGCAGTTACAGATCACGCAGCCGCATCGCCAAGCATAGCACAACAGATTCAGTATGTTACGCATCATTCGGTGTCCACTCGTATGATTCGACGCCGTTTGCAGCAGAATGGAATATCCGCAAAGCGCCTATTGCTTCGTTTACCTTGACTGGAAACCACTGGCGTTTGCGCCAGCAGTGGTGCGATGAACGGTGGACATGCACAATGGAGTAGAACGACATTATGTTTACAGACGAATCCCGCTTCTGCCTGGAACATCACGGTGGTCGGTTTCGAGTTTGGATACATCGCGGTAATATGCTACATAACTGTAGCGTTATGCATCGTTTTGTACCCGGTATCATAGTTTGGGTGGCATTGGATTTCACTGCTGCACCACTCTAGTACGCATTGCTAGTACACTGAATAGCCAGCATTACATCTCTAAGAAATTGGAGCCCTGGTCCTCCCATACACTCAGTGCTTGCCATCAGCCATATTCCACCAGGATAATGCGTAACCATACGTGGCACGCAATCTTCAAGAGTTCTTCTTTACCCATAATATTGATCTGCTTCCTTGGCTTGCTTGTTTTCTCGATCTATCGCCAATAGAAAACGCGTGGTCCATGCTTCCACAATGACTGACCCGGGATACACATCCCAAGAATACTTACAAAGTCTCTTTGATTCTATGCCTAGGCGTGCGGAAGCGGTTATAACCAACAACGCCGGCTATACTAATTACCGATTTTGTCATCATCCACACTTCACAACAGGCTATAATTTTAATCGTTTGATCTTTGTACAACATGTTAACTGCTAAATAAATTTAGCTATGATATCTCTGATCGTTCTTGGTGTTTCATTTTGAGTGGCCAGCAGTGTATAAAAGTATACACAAAAATGAACACATATCTAAAGATTAAATCTAACGTGATTTGCTCCCCAATGCCACCGTTTTCCATGTAGATGTATTGGGGAGAGGGAAGAAAAGGAATTAATATAAATAAACCCTCTGATATAAGTAAGTCCTTCGGTAACATGTTAGGGTCCTTTTATTGCCTTTTAAGGCCTCCGGAATAATTTTATGGAGATCTGTGCACAGAAAAGCACTTCGGAAAGACGTATGTATACGTCAGGGGTAATTAACGCTTTGGCTGAGCGAGACCTACGCCGGTGGCACTTAAGAGGTTAAAGTCGTATTTCAGCTTTGCGTCAAAGTATTGTATTACTGAATTCAATACATTGTTATTGTATGGAGGGGGCGCAATGAAAATTATGATTAGTTATTGGGTCGCAAATATTTAAAGTTTGAGAAGTACCGGACTAACACGATTACTAACAAGCTTAACGTTGCATTTAACTACTAATTACGTGTGCGTCGTTGCCACTCAGGCTTTGAACAAGTCTTACGTCGTTAGTCTTTCATAGTTTCTTTGTTTTTCCAGATCGCATTGAACATCTCTCTCAGATGCGTCGTGTCTCGTGTCGTGTAACTGAAGGATGGTACCATCTAATTGAAAATGACAATAGTTAAATGCTTTTAACAGAATTAATTAAGTAAAACAAAAATAAAGAGGAAAAAAAGAAACTAACTTTATATTTAGAATGGGAAAGTTCAAAGAATGGAAGTGAATTAGAATGAAAGCTAGATTACCGCTAGAAATGAAACTAGATTTCATTTTTAAGAAATAACATTGTTTTCAAAATTCAAAATTTTAATGTTAACGTGTAATAAGCTTTTACACCTTAATAAAATTTGACAATTAACATTAACAAAAGATAATTTGTGAATTATTATGTTGCAATTTTTTGATGCAGTATCAGGTTTTTCTCTTGAAGTTATTTTCAATTCTTATACAATTTCATTAGACAATAAATTAATCATACCCATGATACATTTAATCATTATCTTACATTTTTTGTTACAAATAAATTTTCGATTTCAGTCGATTGCTGAACTTTCTGTACAATTGTACTCATATTTTATTTATTTACGAGAACATATCCTTTATTGAAATTCTTGAGAAATGCCGTCATTGCTCTTTTTATTTATATTTTCAATTCCACTAACATTTTAGATTGCGTTGATTGTAAATATATGCCATAAATCACTTTTAAATGCTTAGTAAAAAAAGAGCATTTCTTAGTAGAAATGGTTTAGAAAATGATTTACAAATGTACTCAAAATTATATTTTTGGCATAAATGATAAACCAAGTGATTATTCATCTCTTTCTATGTACATTTAAAAGTATTTATTTATTTATTTATATTCTCTCTCTGAAGGGTTTGCAATTTGTTTATGATAGAAAATTGTTTCAAATTTAAAATAGGATTTTATCAAATTTTTTAAAAATGTGAACACATTTTTCTAAGTTTTTCACGGAAATATACGTAAATTTCATTTCTCACGACTAATATGCAATTATAATAAAAATTAACTAATTAAGCATTTTTAAATAAGAGTATCTTTCTTTAACATATTAAAAATAAAAGAAGTTATACACCTAAGAAAATATAGTTCATTGACTTTCGACTATAATGATATTATGTCTAATTTTTGAAAAAAAATATTTGACATAATTCAAACAAAATTTTTTAAAATATTTAATGCGTTTTTAAGTATACGGTCATAAAGAATGAAAAATAAAGCACAGATGCATTTATTCTAAAACATATAGCAGAAAAAATACCTTTTAAAAGTCTTCTGATATATTTTTGAATACTTCCTTGATGATCATTATATGAATGCAACAATGAATTGATCTTTTTATTTTACTATCTTTTGATTATTTGCATTTTGATTTAAAGTGATCTAAAGTGTGCTCCAAATCAAGTTTATCTGAATATAATGACCCTCTTTAAGAAACTATTTAAACTATTATATTTTAAGTTTCTAGGAAATGGAAAGGAATTTTAACTTATATTGTATTTTTAATCTAAAGTTTGCTTGAAAATTTTTTTTAAATAGTATCATTACTTTACTTTGTTTACTATATTTTCCATTAAGGTTTAGATACTTGTGATAATAAAAGTGTCTTAAAATAAAGTAGATGGATACAGTGATAAATAAGCGTGATGGCTTGAATACTTCAGTGATTTACTATAATTTTGTTCTTTTATTTTGATAAAACGATGAACGAAATATGATTCATTTATAAATTTTTTGTGTGCAACTAAGATAGGAATTGCGTAAGAGCAAAACAATTATTTCACTAAACTTTTAAAATGTAGGTGTGCAACTTAGATCTACCTCCTCGTGGTGAATCCTGGTAACGCTATGCGGCTAAGTGATCTACAACTGTGGTAAGTTCCAATAATGCTTTCTAGAGACCTATGTGGCCAAGACTTAAAGCAGATGCCGAGTTTCGTCTGTCTACTAGACACAACTGTCTCCTCAAACATCTTTATCGAAATCATGTTGCACAAGCCCCTTTCTACACGCTCTGTACTATTTAGGAGGGCATGAATGCTGACCACATTCGCCATTGCCCAGGACTAAAGGGCTTCTCTTTGGATGATTTTTATCGGCAAGCTTTTTGGGTTCATAGACTTTTTTTGCCACGTTTTTATTTCCTACTTTGTTTGTTTTGTCTCTGTTTCTGTTTCTTCCTCCTTGTGGTGTAGTGGTCTTTTGTAAACCTGGTCATTGGAAATAAAAAAATACTTTTAAAAGGTTGATTGTCCTTTTTCTTGTTTTAAATTGGTTTTAAAACATATTAAAAACAACAATAAAATATTATTTACATATTCACAATTACGTATTTTATATATTACAATCATGCTGAAAAGTTGAATATAAAAGACAAGAGAGATTGTATCCTTACAACTATCCTAACGACATCTAAAGAATACTTGTGGTCTTGGGCCCCTTTATGAAAGTAGGTTTCTCCTCCAAATTTGGTGTTCGTAACTAATAATTTGACAAAAGAAATTATCAATGAAATGTTTTATAAAGAAATTCGCCTTCTATATTTTCAATTAACACAATTTAAATTACATTTTAATACATTTTTAGTTCGCAGTATTGCCACTGTTGCCATTTAGCATTTAATTCAAAATTCCCAATTTTTCTGAAAATATGGTCAACATTAGCATTTGGTGAATAAAATTATTCAGGTCGGAATCTTATTTATGCAGAGTCAAGAACAAAATTAGGCCTCTTTCCGAAGTCGAAGTTTGAAACGGCTTTGAGCTAGAACTAGTAATAAATTAAAAGTAAAAAAAAACTTTTTTAAAAACAAGCTTACTTACTGAATTTGAAACATGGTCGCAATAAGTCTTATATTGCAATCAGTCCAGAAATTTTATCGCATTTTTTGGATTATCTTTTCATTTTCATTTCTTCTCAAGCAACTAATTTCACATTGTCTTGCCCTCCTTGTTTCTTTATCGTTAATTTTCTAGAATCTAAATTCCTGTTTTGAAAGGGAGATTTCCGTCATTACAAAAGAAAATTCCACATGAGAAGTATTCCAGTACCATGGGCAACAGCATCTCTTAAAAACACTAACATAATCTAGTTATAAGAATTAACAATATGTGCAGATCAAAGATAGATAGAGAAAAAGATCAGTGACCATACAGCGTACGGGCAAAATAATTTTGGCTAGCTTTTAATAGCGGGAAGGATGTACGGGGTTAAATTAGCGTTTCTCAAACTGTGGGGCGCACCCGTAGGGGGCGTGACAACTCTACGAGGGGGGCGGAGCATATTGAAAAGTCGTAAGCAAACCATTATTTAAAAAAAAATATTAATTTACTGAAAGTAAATAAACAAAATGCATTATGACATAATAAAAAAAATACACAGTTACATTGATATATTACTCCTTTTTATAAATGCATCAGTTGTACACAACGCATTTTATAATTAATTTAACAATACCAAGTTAAGAACAAGTTTAATAATTACCAGTAACCCCATGGGATTGTCATACATAAAATTATATACAAAAATTAACACCTATCTTGTTAATTTGTATGATTTATAATTAATCCCTTAATTGTCGTTTAAATATTACGTGATTCGCTTCCGAATGCCTCAGTTTTGCACGTAGGTGCGCGATTGTGATGTATTGGGGGGAGGGGAGGAATAAAGAAGCAAATAATCTGAAATAAGTAAATTCTTTGCAAACATATTGTCAAGGTATTTTTATTGCATTCCAAAGATTTCAGAATAATTTTATGAATAGCGGTGCACAGAAAAGCTCGTATTTCGTAAAGACGTATATATACGTCCTGGGCATAAATACTTCGGCTGAGCGAGACGTTTATATACGCCGGTGGCTCTTAAGAGGTTAGAGTGTTTTTGTAGTTTTAGCGTCAAGTATATTTTTATTGAATTCAATGCATGGTTATTGAATGAGGGAGGCGTGATAAAAATTATGTTTGAATATTGGGTCGCGAATATTGAAACTTTGAGAAGCACTGGGTTAAACTTAAAATGTATCTGCTCATCAACCAATAAATATATATATTTTCATGAAAAAAGGTTTCATGATACAGTAGAGCGTCGTTTATACGAATCAATTGGGACTGTACATTGTTCGGATAACCGAAAACCGAATGCGACCGGACACTATACGAATATTGAAAAACATCACATGCGGGAAACGTGCTTGAAGAAAAAGCAAAATAGGTGCAAAATGTGGTAACTTTACCTTTATTGTGGAAAACAATCAATTATTTTTCGCTGTACCATTGTACACCTTCGTTTTTCGCTGCAAGGTCTCTGATTTTCTTGAGCAGCAGTAGTTGAGTAGGACAGCTTTATGATGTTCGTACCACTCCATAGCTGTCTTTAACGCAGAAAAAGCACCAGCATTTGATAGACCCTTGCTATGTTCGTCGTTGTTGTCGTCATCTTCATCCGTTTCACCTTCGACAGGGTCGGATTCTTCTTGCACGTAAGTCACAATCATGTCACCATTTAGTATTTGAAATCCACAGTCTTCTGCATCGCTCCGCTTTCTCCCTTCGCGAAACGGTTAAATATTTCAAGTCTTGTCTCTGTGTTCAAGACGTTGCCCTTCCGTTTTGAATTCGAGGCCATAGCAGTTCACAACTCAACAAAAGAGCACGTATATACCCTCTCACTTGGAAAAATTGACTTAATATTCCGCGCAGATGTTTACCAAATCACACAACTGAAATTCCCCAAATATCCCTCACCTTGGGTTTTCCCTTCACTTTTGGCTTCACGTGAAACAACAGTTGAGCATTGCACTGTTCGAAAACATATTCATAAACAGTACATGCGGATGACGAAAAAAACTGGTTCGGATATTTGACGCTCTGGATAATAAACGTTCGGATAAGCGACGCTCTACCAAAATAATATTTAAGTATGATCATTCCAAGGATTTTTTATTTGAACTCTCAAAATATTATGGGAATCTAAGCAATTCGATGCATCCATCAAGAAGAAAAAAAAAATAGCTAAGTACTAAATAGTTAATTCTAATAAAATAAACCGTTAATTTAACAACAGTCAAACAGATAAAAAAATTGAACTTAAAAAATAATAAATAACAAAAGAACTCAGTTTCTACACCTGTTCCCAAGAACAATGTTGCCAACAAGGCCGAAAACAAATGTCGCGTGTGTGCATTTTTCCGGTTTTTATCCAACCCAGCTATTTATTCAGCCCCTCTTTACACGGGGAAACAAAGAAGGATTGCACAAAGAAGATGATTGCACTGCGCTCTTCAGGCAATCCCCAAGGAATGCCTTCAGTCCGCTAATTATTTGTTTTGGTCCCCGAAACCGTCACACCCTGTAAAGGACAGGTCACTAGAGATAGGAGAGTCGTGTAAGAACTCCTTCACAGCTTACGTAGGGCAGCGATGCAATTTCTCCTTCTTTTTCCACCATTTTTCCTTTTCCTTTATTTTTGTTTTCCTGGGTAAAGTGCTATATCGCACTTTCAGCTTTTATCTTTTACATTATTTACGTACGTTAGATTATTACGGAGCTTTTTTTCCCGTCCTCTTTTTCTCTTCCTGCGTCAATCTTTTTTTTTAAATCCCTTATTGAACACATCATTAACTAGGGATTTCTTCTTCTCATGCGAGAAAAAATAAAAGTTACGGAACTTAAACGTACATTAATAATCTTCCGTTTTCGTCACAGGCATTGTTTGCATTTACAGTTGAATGGATTGTTTCCTTAGTAAATGAAGGATACATGTAAATGTCTGATAGTGAACTGATTTCTGTAATAACCTCTTTGAAACTGTGGTAAATAAGTTGCATTATTTTTATTTAATGAAACAATGTTTCAAAGGACACAGTTCAGTAAATTACTCCAATCTATTTTTAATTTGGAATCAAGCCAAATAAAATACATGTTTGTGCTTTTGCAAGTATGTTACATAAGAAAATGCATTCCACACACCTTAATTATAGTTATTCAAAATATTAACAATTTTTTGATATTTGTAATGCTATATTATAATTGTCTTTGAAATTGGAGTAATTTATAATTTATTTTCACTAAATCACTCAATATTTAAGAACCAGACTTCTGGACATTTCCTTATAAATTATGTGTGCACACTAAATATGAACATTATAAACAATGAATTTGGAAGTGTATACTATGAACTTACGTATTTTCAAACAGTCTTTGTAACAACATCTCAATCAGTAATTCAAAAAAGTAATATAAAAAAAAATTAAGTCAATTCCTACTTAGGTCAAATTTTTTTTTTTTATTTTAGTTACTTTTTTAATAAATATAGTTATAATTAATATAAATATATTAAATACATATGACAGAATCACAATATTAAGTGACAAAATAGAAATCGATTTTCCTTGCAATTTTTCATTTTCCTTTCTATATATAGTGTGATTTATTACTTTTTATTACTGTGTATAGTCCTTAATTGAATTTAATTATTCTAATAAAATAGTATAGTAAGAAAGAAATCACATTCTCAGAAATTAGACCATCCCAGGTGGGATTCAAAGCCACGACTATTGGATTAGAAGTCCAACGCGCTATCCTTTGAGCTACAGGGGCACAGCGACCGAGTTTGTTTTCTATAAATACTGTTGGACTATTATGTTTGTTTGTTACTAGCTATTCATTTTTTAAATTTAATTAATGAATTGATGTTTGAAAAAGCTGTATTAACATTATCCAGTAAAACTTTAAAAATTATGCTTGAACTTGAAAGGATGAGTAGAAAGTATTTTATTAAAGATTGAAAATTAGAACAACATATACATATATATATATATATACGAAAAATACGATTTTAAGTATAATATTGATTATATAATACACGGTCCTGTTCAATACTTTATAAAACTGATATATGTTAAAAACAGTCTAATCCAAATTAGCTCATGAGCACGTAAAATATAATGTTTTTATTCAAAATAAATATATATATTGAGTAGGTATTTCATTTTTTGAAAGGTATATGTAACTGTATTCGTAATGACTATGTAACGGGTTCTCTTCGGGTCCTTCAATTAATCCTAAAAGGGAAATACATTTAATGGATTCATTGATTTGAGAACTACTTTTTGTAAAGAAACCATGATAATATATGCAAATAAAAGTTGCTATTTATAGTTAAGTGAATCGAGTTTGAGGAGGAACATTCAGTAAGTATGTTGGTGCCAGTTCGAGTTATATCTGTGAGAATTGCATTTTAAATTATCATTGTATAATTCAAAATGCAATTATACAAAAGTGAATTAAAAGGCTCCAATGATTTGGAGCCTTGTGATCACTGTCCAGTGTCTAGCGAAAAAAAACCGGGCTTCTATATTTCTTTACGTGTTTGATGAAAACATTTAACTATAATAAGCATTATTTAGTACTAAATCACTCCAATTAGCAATTTACAATTTTATTACATTTGGAATTAATTGGGCATAAAGTCTGTTGAGTTTCCGATATTCCTTTGCCTTCGGTTGTCTCTTACAATAACTCAAATGGAGGTTCACTACAAATCTTATAATTAATAATTTTCTTACAAATTCTTTGAAGTATTTTAAAGAAATTTTGAATTTAAACTGTTCGTTCATATGAACTGTCATTCATTTGTTTGTGAAATGTGT
The DNA here is from genome assembly GCA_019973975.1 of Trichonephila clavata. Classification (NCBI taxonomy): domain Eukaryota; kingdom Metazoa; phylum Arthropoda; class Arachnida; order Araneae; family Nephilidae; genus Trichonephila; species Trichonephila clavata. Next base: position 57,010 of record BMAO01032778.1, read on the forward strand.
CAATTTCATTTGCTTATAAACACAGTTTAAGAATTATTAATTATTTCTAAAACTTTTTAAATAATCATCGAATAAAAATAAATGTGCATTAATGCAAATAACATGCAAAATATTAGATTTTATCAATTTGTTGCACTAATGTATATATATAACCATTCTAATTATATATAGAAGTTTAAAAACTATTCACACTTAAAAATAGAAAAACTTTTATTTTTGTTTTCAATTACCAGGCCCTTTAGTTGTAAAATAGATTGATCTTTGAAAATAAGAAGCTTACAATTATTTTCCTCGCTTTGATCATTCAAGAAATAAAGACAATAAGTGACATTTCTGTAAATCTCCTTTGATACATTTCTGTGAAATAATGAATTACCTACAGGGACGATATCATTCATAATACCTCTCTACGAAACCTTTCTCTTTTATTAGCTCCATTAAATATGCAGGAATGGATAACATGTGTCGTCAAGGTCTATTCCCTTATGCTCTAATAGAAAACTGATGAAATAGCACATGTCTTCATATACTTCAGTAGAGGCAAGCCCTTTTGTTTCTAGAGGCGTATTGGGTATGGAAAAAACATTTTCGTATTACTGATCAATAGGAAGTTCATTAATATATGAAGAAAAATGCACTTAGGAAGGGAACATATTGTAAATTTTATTTCCGACATCAAATGTTTTTCAAAGAAATATTCATGCTTTTAAAAGTAAAAATCATCTAAGACTAGTAAAATCTCTTTTTAAAATCAATTATGACGACTTTAAAAAAATGCATTAAAATAGGGAATTATGTACTTGTGAAATTATTGCTTTATTTTTATATATGTATAGATGTTAGATGGTGTAATTCCTTCATGCGCAAGTTAACACCTTAAAATATTTTAAAAGAATGAAAGCCTAGCTTTGCGCACTTGATAAAGAGACTGTTGTAAAAACTTGAATCATGTTTTATAATATTAGTGATTTTTTTAAAAAAAACTCCTATCTTTTTTTTGTGATATCCCCAATTCAAAGTGAAGCATAACTCAGCAAGAAAAGGTTGTTGAGTTACTAAAGTTAGTTTTAAGTTAATTGTAAGATGGAATTAGGAAAATAAATACTTGTAAAAGATTTAAATACAGGAATAAAAATTCCACCGTAATTCATTACTGGATGGTAACTGGATAAAAGCAGGAACTCTTATAAATATCTCTTAAAAATGTATATTTACAAGACTCAGAAAAAATAGAACTTATCGAAACGCAGTGTTGAAAAACTATCTAAGAAGCATTTCTGAGGTGGGTTTTTATAAATTGCAAAAGAATGTAGTCTAAAAATTTTAGAATTTTAAAACGGAAACAAGTTAAATTAATGGCATTTTTATAACTATGCTTATGTCGATATAATTAATTAAGCATTTAAATGTGTTATACATTTTAAGTCTTTCAAAAATATTTTAATTGTTTTTGACATTTTCTAATGAATTTCTTTTAAATGTTTTAAAAAAAGTTGGCAAAAAAATATTAATACAATTTCCAAAAAAAAGGACATTTAATATATGAAAACTTTTTTTTCTGTAAAAACGTTCAATAAAAATTCAAACACATATTAAAGCGTATTATACATTTTATGAGCATAAAAGAAAATGTAGAAAATATTATTATTCTGCAACATAATTCGTTTTTCATCATTAATTATATTGCTCCCATTTGAGACAGATTGTTATTTCATTTTTGTTTTTTTATGCAACTCAAAAAACAAAAGAGTTAACGTTTTTCCTATATCGTATATGAAAATAACATTAATAAAAATTTTTATTACCTGCTTTATGAAATAAGAATCATTATTTCTTAGAAAACTACCCATGTAGTAGATACCAGATCTAAAACGAATTAAACTTTCATTTTCTTTTTTTAAGTCAAGAGGGTATATATATATGTGTGTGTGGATTTGTATTTATTTGAAGTAACTACATTTTCTTAATATTTATTCCTCTCCCTAGGACCCAGTGTATAGGCAAGTTACAGGTCAATGTTGGCTAGTCACAAAACTGTGTTTAAACCTGCAATATTGGTTCCTTAGACCAAGAGATTGTTATTGCATTACTGAAGCTAATATTTCTTACAGTCTTGACTGGTTATACATAGATTTAATAATTATTTGTATATATTATTATGGATTATACATACATACATACATACATACATACATATACTTAAGTGTCACTGAATTAGGGATACCTACTTAGCTACCAATTAGGCCTGCTCTGACCTTGATAACGGCTACCAGACGGCGAGGTATAGAATCAACAAGTTCTTGGAAACGTTCCTCGGGAATGACTTGCCAAATATTAGCTAAAGCTGTCCATAATTCGGTAAGGTTCGTTGGTGCTGTGTGATGGCCTTTCCCGCATTGTTCCTAAACATCACAAAGATGCTTAATAGGACTTACGTCAGGGCTTTTAGATGGCTAATTTATTACAGAAAAGTCAGAGGAATACTCATCTATCCAGCCAGTTTCCAACTGGTACTTTTGAGAGTTACAGTTGTCTTGCTGTAAAACTCCATTTTCGTGCGCATAACAGAACAGTATAAAAGGATGCAGGTGATCACCCAGCAATTCTACGTACCAAATTGTATTAAGGGTTGGTACATGCACCAGAGATTCCAAATTATTTTATGAAAAAACACCCCAAACCATGATGGAGCCACCATGCCCTTATACAATTCCTAACTAGCATGCATGATCCATAACTTCATGAGCCTGACACCCTATTCTCAGCCTTCCATCGGCGTTAAGTAGTTGGAATCGAGAATCATCATTCCTTGCTACTTGTTTCCAGCCCTCTATATTCCAGTGTCTGTGCTCTTTTGCCAGGCAAGGTGTACACCCCAATGGTGAGCATTGATCAATGGTACCTTAGTTGGTGGACAGCTCCCGAAACTCATACGGCGAAGCGAGCGACACAGTCCTTTTAGTGACCGTATGACTGGCACCGTCATTTAACTAGGTGGTAATTTGAGCTAATGTTTGGCTTCACTGACTACTTACAAAATGCACGAGCCGTCTCTCCCCACGCACTGTCAAGGCTGATTGTCCTATGCAATTTGCCTGATCACTATTTTTTGTCCACCATTTATGAATTCTTGGTATACTCTGACACTGTTGACCTAGAAAATCCTAATTGTCTGACGATTTCGGAAATTGAATGACCCATGCGCCAAGCACCTACGATTTGTCTGTGATTGAAGGCATCTAAGTAAGGCAATTTACCCATACCGGCAATTCCAACAACTAATTCAAAACAACTACAGTATGCGCTACATATGCAGTTACCACAGCGCCCTCTTTTACTCATAAATAATGCGCAGCCTACACAATTTGCATATCTCTTGCTATCCATAATTCAGTGGTACTTCAGTATATATATATATATATATATATTTACCTGAGTAGCACAATTCAGGAAAAAAATGTTTATGTAATAAATAAGAATGAATATGCATTCACGTTAGAATTTTACTGGCCTACATTTTCCTAATATACGTTTCCTAAATTGTTATATTAAATGTTCTAGTTATTGTAATTATATTATTCACTTGAATATTAACATAACTTATTAAAATATTGATTTATCTGAAGTTTGAAAGTGATAAAATTACACTAACTAGTTTCTAGAATCCTTATCATTGACAAGATACAGGTGAAACAGAATGCGAATTGGGTTAATTCTAAAGTGTATTTTAATCTGTAGTTAAAACAGTAAAGTAAATATTCACTCATTTACTCAAAATAATTATAGATTGTATATTCTGTTAACGAAGTATATTGATGTAAAGTAACTACTAAAAATATTCAAATAATTAATCGGGTTTAAATTATTTTCTCTATGTTGTCCTTCAATTATAATTTAGAAGACTACGCATTATTGACCTTTCCAATTATATGTTATTTTAATTTAATCAGGAAACTTTCAAAAATATTGAGAAATTTAAATCAGATGTCGATGTATCTTTACATGTTATACTTAAAAAAATTTAAAATTAACACAATAATTAAATATTTAAATAAAAAAGTAATAAAATTAAGGGCTTATCGAAGGTACACATAGCAAAAGCGTTAAAGAAACTTTTTGTCAAGTATCATATATACTAAAAATTAATAAAATCTTAAAAACAATTGCAAACAGAAAAGTAATGAATAAGCTACATTGTGGAGCTTATCTATCCACGATTCTTTTTCTAATCCTCTTGGGTAAAATTATTCTTTTTAACTGTTTTTCTCGGTGAAGAATATGAGATATATGAAAATGAGTACTTCTGCTTAAGAGTTGATATTAGAGTACGTGAGCATAGCCGATGTTTGATAGTTGACGGTTGAAAGTTAAGATTGAATTGGGAATAAGATTACGACTGGAGGTCGTATTAGCAATATATCTAAAGCAGTATTTAAGCAATATATCTAAAGAGAATTCAAATGTAGGAGTCAAGAGCTATCCAGTATTGATAAGTACTTTTATTTATATGTTAGTTGAATTAATCCTATGCGATCGATCTTCCGGGTTTAAAATTGTGTGTGTGTGTGAGAGAGAGCCCTCTCTCCCTTTAATTGCGTTAGTTAATTAAATGAAAGCAGTAATAAAGTTGTGTTAAAGTTACTATGGTTGATCTTTGCTCAAACCCCCAAACACTAACATCCTCCGAAGCGTTACAACATGTAAGAAATGACGATCAGAAAATATATTTCTGCAAATAATATTAAAAATAAAATTGTACATTTTTAAGAATTATACTTGTACAATGGATATAATAATACAGAATTGGCCACATTTCAATCTTCATTCAAATCAAGTATATAAATAATGTGAGAAATAAAAGTATCCTGCATTATCTCGTTTAAACCCTTTATTTTCTGAAAGAAATTGTGGATTGTAATTTGTTTCATTTCTTATGATTACCAGAAATAAATTTTATTCAAAAACAATCATGAGGGACTCGTAAACTATAACGTTGCTATTGCATCTCTAATATAGAACACATACGTTTTAATTTTTTATTACAATGCAAAACTTTCTGCGCCAAATTGAATAAGCTCGTTTCTGCTTAAAGTTAATATGTGCCTTGGATTTATATCCCTCATTTATCTGTGACAAATGCATAAATAATTTTATTGAGAAATAATCATTGTATTTTAATCATAGTTATAAGTTTATTTATTTATTTTGCTAGAAATATTTATATTATATTTGGACAAACCAATACCTAAAATGTAAGTATTAAAAATAATTAAAAACTTTTCATTTTACAAATTGTATAATAAAATATTATTTTCAGGCTTTTACATGTATTTTTTGACTACTTAATTCAGTTCCATTTTCTATAATATCTTAACATTTAAATTTTACCAATGGTATGAATTAGCCTATGGTAGAAAAATAAGTTTATTTTAAAAAGACCAACTGAGATGAATAACTTTAAGAAGATTAACTATCATAAGAACTCCATATAGTTTTTCCAGTACAAATATATATGCAAAAAAATATTTAGAGACAATTAATAATTTAATGATTGATTTATGTTTGAAACACAGTTTTGATTTTTCCATTAAAAGCTTTTAGGTTGAAAATGTTGTAGAACCGAAGTACCATTATATGGTGTGCCATAAAGCGTAAATGGCCAAAAACCAAACTGTTGCACTCATATTATAACTAACAAGGTTTTTAATCGATCGTAAAAGTGCTACGCTACTTTTACGACACTTTGAAGGCTACTCCAAAAGTGTCATTGCCTTTTGTGTCCGTGGTCAAGAAGGCCTCTCATAAACTTGTATTCGAGCCTTGTTAATCTAGAAGAAAACAGATTGTCCCGTAGATACAGAACAACAGCTGGGACGGAATCTCAGAGGAACATGATAGATCACCTGTCAGAGTCCACCATTGTTGCTGATTAGTATTTCTTTGACCTACTGGATATCCTTGCATCTCTGTGCAACGCAAGCACGAAGGTAGGATTGATTGATTATGTCATTATTTGCTTTGGAGCCTCGTAAGCTCGATAATTGTATAACTACAACTCTTCCCCCCCCTAATTTTACACAAAGTAATTTTTTAGGGGGATGATGTTAGTTAAAGCTTAGAATAAAAAATATCCTTATACATCCTATGAAAAATTGAATATTGATGTGAAGAAATTTAGTTATTTACTTCAGCATTTCTCAAACTGCAGGACGTGCACCCTTAGGGAGCATGACATTTCTATATGGGGAGCGTGAACCTATTTAAAAGTTGAAAATAAAATATTTACTATAAATTATTCTTTACTGAAAGGAACCAAAGCACACAAAATACACACATCTGCATAATAAAATTAATACAGATACAATCTGATAAAATATACTTATAAATGTAATAGTACTACACAACACACACACGTTTATGAAAATTAATTTATCAGTATTAAGGTATCCGACAAAACTTGTGACAACTTTTTAAAAAAAAAAATGGAGATATGGGGATCGGTGGCTGTTGTTTTTAGGTTTGATTAGTAAATTTTAAGAAAAATGTACGAAAATTAAGAAAATAAACATAATTTATTGTTACTAAATTGGGAAAAAATTGGTAAAAATTTAAAAAAATAACATATACGTGGCCCATTTTGTACCAAAATTTAATGAACAAATTTCCAACTTTTTCAATTCTGATATGTTGCTATGTTATTCATTTTTGAAATGACCATCAGAATAAGAGATATTGTAGTTTTTACAGAAACTAGAGCACTTTATCTTAGTTATTATATGAAATTGCTTAAGAAAACAGTGAATATATTAACATAAGCGACTGTACATTTTGTAATAAAACAGTGATTGATAAATCTGAAGGTTAAAAGACTTTTATTATTATAAAGAACATGCCCAAAAATTTTTAGTTAAATATTTTCAAAACTTTCTGAGCAATCACTGGCTCCCTTTGAGCATTAAAAAAAAACATTTCGAGTGAAACGTTTTTTAAAACATGACATCTTACGTAAAGTAATTGCATCTGTGCTTTTACTGAAACACTTGTAGCTTTTGTTCTAGTGAACGAAAAATTTTTTTAGTTTTTTTTTAAAACTAATAAGTTGACCTGTAAAGATAAATAATGCAAAAATTGTTAATTTTTGGCAAAATTTACAATTTTAGAGTAGTTGAATACCTTTAATTAAAAACAAATTTAATAATTACTAGTGCTTCCCATGGCTTGACATATACAAAATTTAGTACTTATCTTAATAACTTTTATGGTTTATGATTAAAGTCGTTTAGTGGCTTTAGCGCCAAAGTACATTTTTATTGTATGGGGGGGGGGCAGGTGTAATGAAAATTATGGTTGAAATTGGGTCGCAAATATTTTGAGAGTTTGAGAAGTACTGATTTACTCAGATTTGTAAAAGTATATAATGCCTCAATAATCTATTAAAAATGATATACTACGAACTTATGTTTAAAACTCTGAGAAAAAGGCATTACGTATATAAAAAATGTTTAACCTTAATATCTGTAGATACGATATATATGAAACTAATCACTTACACCTGCTGAAATTTCAAATAAGAACCACATATTTGATATTCGATAAAATCTATCATTGATCTGATTTATGACTTGTTGTGTGGTTCAAGTATCTTTAAAAATAACTAAGTAGTTAGAATCATCGCTGTAATTTATGCTCAAACTATTACTAATTCTAAAAAGTAAGGAGAGAAATTTTCAGTTTTTTTATTAACTATTTCTTTTTATTCGCTACGAAAATTGTATTACTATGTCTTTCAAATAATGATGTTAAACGTTCAATTTAAAACTAATTACGCCACATATGTGTGTATGTGTAATGATTCCATATTTTAAATTTTTTTAAAGTAAATCACTATGTTTCTGAATGTTTCCAAGACATCGCGATATACTTAATTATTTTTAATGATTGGGCAAATTGGAAATACAATTTGAATTACAACTTCGGATTTTAAACGCTTCAGACTGACCATCTGACCGGATCTTCTGCTCATGCACTTCAGTGCGGAAGGTCACAAAATCTGAGATAATCGCCCGCCATGGGCTGTTGCGCCACTCCGTGAGTTTAGTTTTATTTCAATTCTTAAAACCGTTTTTAGAAAATTTTTGTTTTGACATGTTGAAATTTGACACTGGTTCTGATGACAGCCAGTATACTAAGAATAGTAAATCTAGTGAGTGAGGTAATTTCTTGAAAATTTAGGGATTAGAATATATGAACTGAGATCCTTTGGAATGTATGTGAATTCTGTTGTCAATCGTAGGCCTTGGACCAGGGTTGAGTAAATAGTACCCGTCGTGTATCATGCAGACCACAAAAATTTTTTTACTGCCCTCCAAGACAAATAGAAAAGCTTAAAGGGTACATTTTTCTTAATAAACTGATTCTAAAATTAAATATATTTGCAGTTACAGATGATATGTAATTATCACAATAAATAAATTGAATTAAAATTACCACTAATTTATTTAACTAACATTTATTGATTTTTATGTTTCAGTTTATACTATTTCTATGATGCAAAGTTAACTAACGAATGCAATCATTTTTAAAGGGTAGAGGCTCTCCGGTTCCTTTCGTTCCCGCAAGGTGGCTCTCGAGCCGGAGTAATTGCCCACACCTGCTTTAGACATATGTTGTGTTGCTGGTGTTATGTAGGAGTGTGTCCATTTGTTTGTATAACATATCATCCGAAATCATCAGAAACAAATTCATATTTGTAATCAACATGACACAAATATTTCAAATCTAAACTTTAACAAATTTAAAGCGTTTGTAAGTAAAATGCTATATATATATATATATATATATATATAGCACGGCGTCTAGGGGAAGGTTCGATTTTAATGTTAAAATAAGCACGCAGAGTTAAAATAACCTAATTTATTAATAACACAACTAAAACGTTTACTATTTACAAGGGGTTTTAAATAATTTGAGATAGCACCATACTAATTCCGAAAACACGTACTCTTTCTCAAAACAACGGAGAGACCGATTTCCTCTGACCTGCCTTCGTTCAAGCTTTGGTGCAACTCTCAGTTTTTCTTTTCTGCCCCCTTTATAAATACATGACCTCATCGTATCGCGCAGCTAAAACTCACGTGGTTTCGATTAGTGGTGCCATCTCTTACAATAAAAATCAAAAGAAGTAAAAGAAAACTTGTACTCATATTTCCTACATATATCTTAACGACAGCACTGTCCCTTTTCTATCAGATGGGAATAATTCTGTAGCAAACGTGTCTAGAGTGCAAGGAGAATAAACCAGAGCTACATCAAGCAGCGACAACAAAAGTATGAAATGAATCCGGAAGTCAGAGACGTAAAGTCGAGCATGTAAAGTAAAATAGTAGTCATCAAAAAGCAATGCTGTCAAGGAATGTAAAATAGAGTGTTTCTGTATGATAATTTTTAAGTATCCGTTCAATAAGCGTATTTGCCTTATTAGCATTTTGATTAAGTCTGCTAAGATGCAAATCCTCCTATATATATACGTATGTTGGTGAGTGATGCATTAGTAATTTATAACTATAATCATTTACTTGGATCTCCTGTACATGATCATCACAACACCAATCTTTTTTCGAAAAAGGAAGGTGATATAGGAACTTATTCACGTTTTTAGATTTCTTTTTCGCTAAATCTAGACAAGATATATTAGTGCATTGACCCTTCACTGCGCATCCCACTATTTTCACAGGTAACGTAGACGTTGCAAAATTTGTGCAACCCTCCATTTCTGCGGGTATTTATTTCCCCCCTACTATTTAGCTTTGAAACCCATGTTGTTCCTGTTTATGTTTTCATTTATGTTTTTATGTTCATATTTTTTATGACCTAATCCTATATTTTAAAATAAAATTTCTTTTACAAAAACTGTTTGTGTATTTTGATTATAAAATGTAGATTTAATATGTAGATTTGAAATACGTAATAAAAATTTGGGTAATTTTTGTGAGCCTATTTTGATAAAACAACTACGCAGCGAGAGGGCTAAGCAGTTCGAAAAGCACATTAAAAATGCTACCTTTTTTATTAATTTTATATTGTATTTACAAGTATTTTTAGCTTGATTTTTTAAAAATTTCACTGTAAGTCTTAATAAAATTAAAGTCTCTAATTTATTTTGTTTCATAGTATGAATAATTTCAAAATGGATCCACTTCCAATAATCCATGAAATTGTGTGGTAGTATTGTTCATTGAAATATATACAATGGACTTCATTGAAAGATAAGCCACTTTACAAACTATATAATTTGAAATTTAAAGTATTTTATGCATGACACTATATTCGAAGAATTTGTAATTAAGTATCTGCATTGTTGTTTTTCGTATTCATTCAATAACTTGTTAGAATGAAATAACTTGTGACGCATGTGAAATATCAATACAAAACAGAAGGCCCTTTGAAGTAGCTCTTATACATCCACCGAGTGATATTATTCAAGAAAGACGTTGATGCTTTAAACTTCAAAAACACACTAGTTAATTTTCAGAGTGAATCCTACTTAATATCTAAGGATGATAAATGAGCACAAACATAAGAATGATTCAGACATAAAATTCAACTAGTAAACAATTCAAATGCGAAACTCTTTTCCATACAAACTGTTTGTTTAAATAATTGCATTGAAGTGCTTAGCTGTCTCATTAAAGTTTTGAGATGTTGCGATGAGAGTTAAAAACGTCTTTGAAATTACAACATTGGTAAGCTAATTATAAAAGCGAGAAATTTATGTTAATTTTACTCCCCCCTTATTTTACTTGACATTATTATTCGAAAATAATGTTACTTTGTTCTCGGAAACTGTGAAGCTTTATTTTCAAGTATGCAGTTAATACTTGAGGCACGATAAATTTTAAAGCTAGTTTTATTTTGATTTACATATATTATTTATAGCTTCATATAAATTGTTTTCACATTATAAACTAAGTAAATTAGGAGATACAATATGTGATAAATATAAAGCATTTCATCAACTAATTTGCCAGTATTATTTTTAGTTTATTTAATTTGAAGGGTTAAAAGAAAATATGAATCTTGATGGAAACAAATTGATAAACATTCACATTTTAAATAATCAGGAGTGGAAAAATATTATAATTGTTGAAAAAAATATAAAAGAACAGTCTTGTAATATTGAGCAAATTTAGAATTAATAAATAATTAAAAATAAATAATTAACATAATAAAAACAGCTGTAAGATTATTTGGAAGCAAATTTTTATGAATAAAATAATTACACTAAAAGAAGTAATTTAAATATATAAGAAATAAGTATTGCAACTATTTGATCATAACCATATAAAATAACGCTTAAGGTATTTTTTGTGAGTACAGTAGAACGTCGTTTATGTGAATAAATTGGGACCGGACACCGTTCGGATACTCGATTGTTCGGATAACCGAAAAGACGGATGCGATCCATGCAGTATGTAAAACATGACATTATATGAATATTGAAAATTATCACATGCGGGAAATGTGCTTGAAGAAAAAGCAAAATAGGTGCAAAATGTCGCAATTTTACGTTAATTGTGGAAAATAATCACTTATTTTTCGCTGTACCATTGTACATCGTCGTTTTTTCACTGCATTCTCTTGAGCAGCATTAGTTGAGTAGGACAGCGCTCTCATTGTTGTTCGTACCATTCCATAGCTGTCTGTAACGTAGAAAAAGCTTCAGCATTTGATGGACTCTTGTTACTTTCGTTGTTGTTACTTCCCGTCACTTTTGGCCACACGCGAAACAACTGTTGTGCACATTGCAGTGTTTAAAAACGTATCCGGACTTTGGTCTGGATATTTGACGTTTCGGATAATAAACGTTCAGATAAATGACGTTCTACTATACTGTATTTCCCTATGAATGAGTGGGTGTTTTTAAACATCTCACTGTAAAGCAACACGAGTGCTATTAGCGATATGCCCAAGGAAACCGAACTCACCCAAAAGAGGTTTAGAGCTCCCGGGGAACAACCTTCCACTGTTCGATCTTTATCGAACAAAATCAAAGTTTATATTTTACACAGTAGCTCACATTAAATTTACATATTTCAAATTAAAGGTAAAAAAAATGGAATACATATCTGATTGGAAGGTACAAACATACAAGTCAGAAAATAATAATAAACAGCATATAGAGTAAGGGATGAAAAAATATGCATTATATTCCAGCATTCTTGCAAATACACTGCTGGCCACCGTAAGTGCAACACCAAGAAAGACAAGAGATAGAACAACAAAATTTGTTTTGTAGATAACATGTTGACCAAGTATCAAATGATTAATTTATAGACTTCAGTGAAGTGTGGTTCCTGCCAGAATCAGTAGCCAGAGTAGCCGCCATTGTTGGAGATCACCTCAACCACACGCTTCGGCATCGATTCAAAGAGACTTTGGATGTTCTTGGGATACAGCAGACCAAGCAGCTTCCACACATTGCCAAAGTTGATCTGGTGTGGCATCTGGGGGTGTGATATGGGTCAATCGTTGAGCAACCATGGACCACATGTTTTTTATCGGCGAAAAATCCGGAGAGCGAGCGAACCAGGGAAGCAACTCAATCTGGTGATTGCCGAAGAACCTTTGGGCCACGTGTGGTCGCACATTATCTTGTGGAAATATGGCTGTGGCCAAGCCATGAAGGTAAGGAAGGACAACTGAATCTAACACCTCGGAGATGTAGTGCTGGCTGTTTAAAGTACCGGCAATGCGTACTAGAGGAGTACGAGAGTGATATCGAATACCGCCCCATACCATAGTACCCGGTGCAGGACCAGTGTAGCGGTGCATAACGCAGCTGTTCAGCATCGTCTCTCCACGGTGTCTCCAGACTCGAATCCGACCATCGTAGAGTTGCAGTTAGATGCGTGACTCGTCAGTAAGAACAACTTCATTCAGTTCTGCCGCCTACATCCTTCTTTCATCGCACCATTGGCGGCGGAGACGACTGTGGTTCTGCGTCAAGGGTAGACCAAGCAATGGACGTCTTGCGGACAGACCACTCTGCTGTAAACGGCGTCGAATGGTACGCGCAGACACTGAATGATTCGATATAGACTCAATATGCTGTGCTATAGCTCATGATGTGACTGAGTGATCCGTCACTGCCATGCACACAATTTGCCTGTCCTCACGTGAAGTGGTGCACTGAGGTGGATGCGATCGACCACGTCGGTCCGTCGTACCCTCCTGCACCCAACAGTCACATATCCGCATTACAGTTGTTTGGTTTCGTCCAACAGGACTATCAATTTCCCTTTAAGGTAATCCACAATCTCGGTAGGCCACTATCCTTCTCTGTAGAACTCGGATACTTGATCAAAAGCTGATCACTGTTTTCTACAAGACATAACTGATCGTTGTTTGAATAAACCACAAGAAAAACACAATTGCTGAACTTGAAATCGTTGAAATCTCCAAGCCTTAAATAGCGCTTTGAGGTGGCGCCACAGGCGTGCGTGATGTGTGTCTGCGCTGAAATTCTAATTATTTGCATATATCACCTCCGCTAATGCATGTTGTAAATTTCATGTTATTTCCGTACTTCCTTCAGGGTGTTGCATTTTCGGTGGCCAGCAGTGTACATTATTTTAGCTTATAGTTAATGGAAGAACTTCGAATGTGATAGATTGGGACCAGTTTTTTTTCCGTATTTTGAGATGGAGAGACCAAATGGAAATCCTTAGTTAGAGGAAATGCTAACACATAATGGTTAGCGTTCCCAACATAGCCACAAAGACAATTGGGAATAGCTTTTATTTGAAGCAATGCTAATAAAGAACAAATGGACCATGGTGTGTTAAGAATAGCGTGATGTAACTGGAATGGGGATTGATATCTAAACTGAGTTTGAGAAAATAGGATTTGTCTCGAGCGTAAGCCAGTATTAGAGTTTGGCCGCCAACTGTGTTACTGGCGACGGACCTCGTATTTTGAACCTCAGTGAAATGGCAAAAAGGCTCTTGGGCTGGCACCTTCTTTATTCTAAATCATCACACCAAGCCAACCTTAGAACAGTTTGTCTCGACCGATTTAACTTGTATCAGGCTATTTAAAGGGCGGGTATTCAATGGCACGAGGGCTGGAACTCGTAATACGTGTTTCACGAGTTCGTAATCAAAAAATTAGGTTAATGTGATCGCATTTTTCAAAGAAAAGTATTTAGTTTTGTAATAGTATTTAGGATTTACGGTTATAAAAATGCAATACTTTTAATTTATTTTAATGTTTATATAAAGAGTCTTTAGAAAACGAAAATATTTTTTGTTGAGTGTATTTTTGCGTGAAAAATGATATCATTAAAAAAAATCATCTGTAAAAAAAACAACAATTTTTTGTAACATTCTACTGAATATTGAATATTCGTCCAAATTCTTTCAATTGAAGGAGCCATTTTAGAGATAATTTTATTTTTAAACATATATTATCTGGCGGGCGCGCGCACACACACACACGCGCACGCACATATATATATATATTTGAAGAAATAACTTATATTTAGTTATCTTGTATGTTTCTGCATTTTATATATAATTTCAGCGCGGCAGTTTCCAAAATTTACATATTTATGACATTTTATTTAAAAATGCATTAAAAATACTCATTCATTTTATTTATAAAAACAAAGGAATCTCATTTAGAAATTTTTCGGTTTATTTTGTCTGCAGTACCTAATTTTGTGAAAGATTCTCTTATTTCACTTCAAGCGTTATAATTAACAATTATTATTCAGTTTTCTTTCAAGTTTTCCACTCGAATGAATATGATTTGTTTTACATTTCTGTATACTCATTGATATTTGTTAACAGTTAAAAAATAAATTCAAGAGAATTGTTCTCTAATTCTAGGGAACACAACAAACTTTTTTAAAAATAATGTTTCCAGATAAAGAAAATACATTAATTGTTAGTAATGGCTAAATGCGTTCTTTTTTATGTTCATTATTTTTATTTTTGTTCTTTTTTCATTTTAGTTTCGAAAAAGAAATTATTAGCAATCTAATAACTGGAAGAGTTTTGTCTTTTTCATTGTTTCTAATTGTTTATCTGCTTACCGAAATTTATGATCAACATGTTTATACTAAAATATCAGGAATTTGAACGAAATAAAACTGCATAAATTCTTGACATAAATCAACACGCATGAATTAAAAATATTAATAAATGTGTACGTATGAGTTTATTTTTTTTTTCTAATTTGATTTAAGACATGAACAAAATAAAAATATATCCTCATAGAAAATAGTAATAAATCTTTTTATGAATAAAAAAATATTATTTTAAGAATTATTCCACGAAAATGAAACATTGAAACGTAATGCCCAATGAATCAAAGCTTAAGAATTATAATGTACAAATAATTAATATTGGAAATCATTTGAAATAAGAAAACGAATGAAACGCATGTCTTTTATATCTTATTGTTTGCTACCGAGGTTTTGCGGAAGATTATATAGCAATTATTTGTTTGGTTAGCCATTACTTAAAATTCACTATAATTATTTGAATTTAAATCTATTTTTGTATTTTGAAATGGAAAATATTAGGAAATAAGGCTAAACTTCGCTTTGTATATAGTGTATGAATTTGAAACAATGTTTTTAGAATATATATATATATATATATATATATATATATATATATATATATATATATATCAGTTATTTAGAAATAATTTAATACGATTTAGTTAAATGTCATTATTGTTTATATAAATTATTCTAATCATGTCTTAAAAGTTGGCCGACTAAATTCGGAGCCGTGATTTTACAGAAGCAAATAAGTGGACAATTTTTTTTTTGATTTTTCATTTCAGTTGAACAATAATATATGTATATCAAATTGGCTTAAGGTAGTTATTACAATAAAAATTTACTTAAATGCAATTTTTTTGGTAAAAACTGAAGGGAAAAATTATGCATGTTTCAAACATTTTTTTATGAATAATGTTTCAATAATAATAATATTTTGCTTATATATATATATATCTAAGACATTCTTATAAAACCCTAACTAGGATTTGTGAGATATACAATTTAAGAGTAGATTTTTTCACGTATTTAATACATCAGAGTAGAGAACTTTTATCAACTCTAAAAATAATGCCAATTTTTAAAAACTAACAATTCAATCCCTGTAGTGAAGTTTTAGCTATTTATTGACAAAATAGTATTACCGGAGCTTTTTTATAAAAAAAAATGTAAATATTTTGAAAATATATCATTCTTTCTTCATTTTTTTGCTACACAAGAGCATATACATAGATTTTCTTAATAATATTCTTAAACAACTTTATGTGCACATTCTAATTCAACTAACACTAAATATAAAAAAAAGTACAGTGGAAATCGTTTAACATGAAAATGTGGGGACTGAAATATTTTTTCGCGTTAAAGGAAAAAAAACATATATTCAATAAAATTAGGTTTTTTAGAGTACATTTTATTTGCACAGATATGAATATATCCATGAATTGTTGACAATGTAGAGTTACCAATACCAAAATATTTACAGATTTCCGTTTTCATCTGTTTTTTATCAACAGCCTTAAAAAGGTCCTTCTGCATTTTAAGCTAAATAGCAGTTTGCTTTTTCTCTGAGCTCTTTGTCATTGTGCTCATAAAAAATTCTTCTGAAATAAAAAGAAAAAAAAGCGAACCAAGCTCACTGATTTTTACTCACACTGCAATGTAATCGTCACCGAATTTCAAAGCCAACTGTTGAGAAATGAGATTTTTTGTGTAGGTTATTGTTAGATAAACAAAATTGGCTCGTGTCAACGGCAATTCTGACAGTATTTCAAAGTCAAGTTAGCCTTCTTTCTATGCCAGGTGTATGTAAAACCCTCTCTTTTTCATTTCACACCTCTCTTAAATCTCGCCGGCTTGGTGGGTGTTTTCTATATTTGATTCATTCCCACAAGGAAAATATTACCGAATTAAGTAATTTTCGTTTCATGTCAAGATAAAAAAATATGCATGAAAATGCATACTACTTTGCCGGGACTGTTGTATTATTTCGTTTTTAACATCTACGCGTTAAGCGCATTTTACTGTTTTCACTTACATGCTTTTTCAAACTTACCTATCCGCACGTAGTCAGTCACCTTAATATATCTTACAGATTATTCTTATTGTATTGTGATTCTATGTTCGTATTTAATTTATGGTAATTAAAACTAAACAAGTTACAATAAATTCATTACATTCTATCGAAAACTTGTAATTGTAAGATTTTCTTCCTATAATCTTTATCACTTGACTAGAGTTTATCAGAGGGATTTGTTAAACATCCCTAAAAATCATTACCTTTAATTTAACGAATGCATGTAAGTCTTTTTAGTGATGTGAACTGTTTATCAAGACAACTTCATCACAAATTTATGGAAAATTCAGCTCACACCTGTGTGTTTAAACGAACTAGTATTATTTATTTTCAAAATGAGTCGATTAATTTAAAACATGCCATTTGTGAAGTATCCCCAGGAGTGCACCACACGCTGTTTCCCACTTCTTCTCAAATATTGGAAAAATGTGCTTTCGCCAAGTCTCTTAACTGCTCTGTGGAGTTGTGGTTTAATTTACATTGTAAAGTAGTTTCGGGCGGACACTATATTATCCTACAACATTCTTTCTTCAGCGAAGTCACCTCAAAACACGCCTCGCCATCGGTTTTTCTTGAACTGCATCCATTCCCCAACTCCTTAGTACACTAATAGGAATTATTAATTTTTCTTGAAGAATATTCTTCTCACGAATTGATGTCAGATAGTGGTATTGTTTTATCGATGATCAATATGTGAAGGTTTTGAGGGCTGTTCAGATCGATGATGCACCATCATCTACTTTACCTTACGTGTTATTGTTATTTTATCAGGTTGCATTAGTGCTTAATAAAGTTCGTGTTGAGGCTAGATGCTGAATTCATTTTATACAAAGACATATTAACATGTCGATATTTACTTATTTATTATTTTTTAAAAGCTAGGTGGTTTCTTTTATTGTCCCTCTCATTACATTTTTCAAAAATCAATTTCTTTCATGTCTATGTTGCAAACCACTCCTGCTCATTCACCATCTAATCAATAGTATTGTTATTGAAATGTTAAGAAGTATGGTCTCTCTTTTTTTTTAAAGTTTTACTTTTATCTAAAACCTTTTTTATCGAAATTAGAAAGGGTGCTTTTCAACGTTTATATTTTACATTAAGTATTTAAAAATAACTATATAAGATGGTCTTTTAAAGTGCTTGTTTTTAATTTATGTAACAAAAGCAAATGTTTCAAAATAATTTTTTGCTTCAAAAAGGAAGAATTTTTTCAGCATTTGTATTGTTACGACATGAGACAATAGACAGCTTCAATAAATCCTGTATTGTATTAAGTGGTGATGTGTAGCGGTATCATATACTTAAGCCAGTAACAACCTCCGCACCAAGGTGATCATTTTGGTGTAGTGGATAAGTTACTCGGCTTCGGATCCAAAGGTACCTGGTTCTATCCTACCGGATAAGCGCGCCACTTCATTGGTGACCCTGGCAGAACTCAGAAAAACGCAAGCTTCTGAACTGTCGTGGCGCCATCTATTTACCGCAAATGCAACCAAAGCCATTAGAACAGCAATGAAAAATCGCACAATGACAAAACAAAGTCGTCATGAAACAAAGCAGCACAAAAAGCAAACACGCTTGATTAAAAGCAAATACATCGTTCGTTCGCCTATCACCGACTCACTGGTAGGGGAGTATGTAGCGGTATCATCTACTTAAGCCAGTAACAACCTCCGCACCAAGGTGATCATTTTGGTGTAGTGGATTAAATACTCGGCTTCGGATCCAAAGGTACCTGGTTCTATCCTACCGGATAAGCGCGTCACTTCAGATATAACTGTATGAGGGGTGTGTCTAGAAGGATGAAGGATGACTAGCCATATTTATCTAATCTATATATTAAACACAAAAATTATCGACAGACAAAATTCTAATAATTCAAACTAGAAGAGATGTTCCAAATAAGAGCAATTGGAGAATAAACCACGAGAGATTCGAATTATAAGAAGACTTCTTATATATTAACCTCTTTTTTTTATCAACTACTACTCTAAATATCTGAGTAATAATTTAACAATGGTGTCCAATCGTCACTTTAATATCTTCAACTATTTAATATCTGAAACGCGCTAGCTATCAAATATATTAATATCTGATCATTAGCAATCTCTCCTCTTATTCAGATTCTATATATCTCAATCTCCATATAACTCCTTCAATATATCTCTAACTAGCTAGAAAACCTTGACTATATGTAACCGACTTAATCTGCAAATCACGGCTTCTTCTTCAAAGTGTTGGTTGTGTGTAATTCATATTGATAGCCCAAAGATCTCCCAAGAGGAGTAGATGAAGGACGCGTATAGATCCATCACAAATCGTTATATAATACAATTATTCTAATTTAAAGGTTTACATTACACTTCAAAATACAAGTTTTAACAAGCTGTTTTTTATTTTTGTGAACTTGACTCTCTAAAAGAAATAAAATGTTTGATTATTTGCTTGAAAAAAGCCTTAAATCCATATTTGAACAAAAATTTCTAAAATACTTTTTTTTCGAAAAAAAACTAAAAGTAAAGTCATCTTTTAACTGTGAACTTTTAATAAAGTCAGCATCTACTGTCGGAAGAAAAAACTACAGATGCTAATTAGCACCAATTTTAAAACATGGCATAAGAGATTTCTCCCTATAAAATTGGAAAATATTGCACAAACAAAAAATACTTCAGAAAAACAGTCGGTAATGAAGTATGAAATGAGTTTTCTGATGCGATTTTTTTATTATAGTATTTTTTTTAAATTTGATATCATTAACTTGAGGAAAGTTTTTGTTTTTCACCAGCTTTGTTATGTGAAGATTTTTAGAGTAGGGATATAGTTACAGGTATGTTAATAACAATACATAAAACCTGTTCAGATGAAACACACATTTATCTAGAAACATGCTTTATTCGTTGCTACCCATTAAAAATTGAAATACAAAAAAAAAGAAAAAGATCTGCAGATAAAACTTTTTATTGTACATATACATCATAGTTTGAAGAAAACAATTATATTTGTAGATAATTTTGGGTAAACAAAGTTCGAATTTAGGTCATACAGCCCCGCTGTATGGAAGATCATCGAATTGCTCCAGCCATAATCATCGAATTGAACTCGGTTTGAAGGCCAAATATAAGTAAAAATGTCCTGTTTCAAGCCTATGCCACAATTTATCAATTGCAGTTTCGAGACAGCAGTAGTAGACTGATAGAAATAGACCGGAGAGAGATTTGGAGAACGTGATGGTCAAGTAAATAGTCGAAAGCTCTCTGTTTCGGGATATCAATGCCGTATATTGTCTTTACTCGTCGATGAAAATTAAGGTTAACCATTCTAATATTTTAAAAAAAATTACCGCAAATTTTTAAAAATTTATATACATCCAGTGGTGCTATAAGAGCTATGTATGACTATTGGGATCCTCCCTTTGAGTTGTAACATTCGATTGATGACTTATATTTCAATGACATAACATTATATGCAACAGTAAAAACAGCATTTTTAGGAAGTTTATATACGTAATGAACTGCACCCCTCACACACGCACGCACACACCTTGTTTATTTAAATATGTATTATTTCTTTACTAACCCAGTTGAAATTGAGTTTCGGACATTGTTAGACCATGGTTTTAAATCTTGTTTGAAATAAACAATACCAGAGAGCAATAACGTTACTAATGTGCTTTGTACACAAACTGTTCAAACCCTTTTCCCTTCAAGAAAAACTTGCGATGGAGTTTTTTATTTTTAAAGTGAGTAGTGACATGACTTAAAAACAGCTACGAATTCCTCGTTATTGCATCATAGTTTGGTTTGAATTTCAAGTTTTCCGAAATGTATATAAAAATAGGTTAAGTGTAATAAGATAATGTCAGAATAAATTTCTAATATATTACTATAGGATATAAAAGAAGAGATGGAATGGGACCCCCTAATAAACCACAGCGATGGCACTAATTCTAGTAATGCCACTGTTACTTAGACCATCTCAAATCCCTGCAATTTCTGTGAATCACCTGATTAACAGTCTGGCTTTTTGCTTTTATTTCTCTGTCTGCAATTATGGTGGAAAAAATAAACCTTTCACCACAAATATTCATGATATCCAAACATTTTGTTAAAAAACAAAATACGTTATTTTTCTAATATAATATGAAAAGTAATATTTAGAATTATTGTAATTGAGCACTGGTTGATATGAAGTAGAAAGTGAGATTATATAGACGTGTTCTCGTATAGTCATCTTTATCTTTGTAGTTATGACAAAAATAGAATATTCATCAATATTCTAAATTTGAGTTGCTAATGGCATTCTTTTCATTAGGATTTTACACCTATTAAATTCTAACTATTATGAATCATTAAGATATTATTTACCAATGAATTCATACACTTGTAGGCCCAAAGCAGCCCAGCACATGAATGAACATTATTTAAATATATGTAAATAAATCACACAATTCTATAATTTAGAATTTTTTTAGAAATATTGTTTTATAATGTTATAATTTTTCTGTTATATCTTTCAGAATGAAATGGCGAATACCTTAATTTTTTAAGTTTTGACATTTTACAAAAATTTAAAATTTTGGAGAATTTGAATATTTTTAGATTAGTTTACCAAGTTGCACTAGAGGGAAGGCTGGCTTCATCAAACTAGCTGAGCCCCACTTATCCGTCCTAAGTCCTAGGTTTCAATTGGATATTTTATAAATATTATAAAGTTTTTAACTTTGTTTGAAAACATTGGATCTTTATTACTTTTTGTATTCGCCATTGATATTTTGAAATGGGATTTTGTATTCTAGGATTCAAATAATTTCGAATTTTTGGATAATTATAGAATTAGTGATATAATTGTATATATTGAGATATTTATATACTAATATATTTGTTAGAATAAAAAAATGTGGAGTTTCACAGTATTTGTTGATTTTGAGGCTCACCATACTAATTTGAAATCAGGTCCTTTTCTTATTTAACTCAAACACAATAATAAAACTATATTCGTGTGCGATGATTTATCCCAGCCATTTTACAAAAGTATACAAAATATACAATTGACTTATTTCACATATTTAAGCTTTTGAAATGCAAAGTGAATTTTATCTTTAACTTATAAATTCAGCACCATGAAAAAAAGTTAAATACTTGCACGAGTACTATATCATTGCAATGATTCAGAAGACAAAATAAATATACGTTTAAAATAAAAGTCGCATATATGTACTACTATCTTATATATTCTAGATATTTCTTTCTTACACATTCAGCAAAAATACTTCTTTTAGTACTTTTAAGGTTAAATTTATCATACAAAAGTTTTTTGTTCAACCTCTTCATAACGAGTTTGGTCTGCACGGACGTTACTTATATTTTCTTTATAAGTAAACAGACAAAAAAAATCTGCAGCGCTGTTAAATTCCAGCAACCTAGAATAAAAAACTCATTATTTATTGACAAAATAAAAAAAAGAATGTTTATGGACTGCTCTTTTTGAAAGGCTAAAATGTAAAATGGGAGCCCACACGTTCGTGACAGTTTGTGTCAAAATGTTGGACATTCTTTTCTTACTCTTCTAAGGGTATGGATTGTCAAGTTCTTTACGAAATACCATATTTTTTGTTAGTTTCATCCACGAGTAAGGCTCCACGGAAAGCTAAGTCGTGCAACGTACCATTACGTACCACTAGAATGTAGAGTATATTCGATTTCTCAGGATTTTTTTCTTTAAGGTCAAGGGGAAAAAACTTGATAACCTTTCAGATATTTGGAGAATGCTCTTCCTATATAAAAGACATCGTGAGGATATTACAACGTTCCAAACTTCGTAAAGAGAAGGATTTACGTTTCACCAAGGAGCGGAAAATCTACATTTGTACTATATTAAAACTCAAAGGACTAAAATTCTAATAGAAAATGCGGAACATGTTACAGAAAGAAAACATATTTTTTTATACCTTCAACACTGACTAGGATTGGCGTCGTAGAAAAATTTCATTTTAAAATATACAATACGGTGTTGCGCTAGAAGGGAATTTAATATGTGGGTTGCTCTCGACAAGTGAATAAATTTAAGTAAATACTGACATGCTCAAGTTGTAACTTAAGAAGTGTATTTTGTTTATCTACATTTGTGGTTTCTTCCTTTCCTTTTATTTTCAACTAAGAACACAATGCCTTTTCGCAGTTTGATTTCTTTTTGAGGAAACTAAATGCTTTCATTATTTAATATACTTTTGAACAGGAAAAAAAAAGTATACTTACTTAAGAAGTCGAAAATTTTTTGTGGATAAAATACTGTACTTTTTTTTCTTTTAGGAAAGAATAAAATCAAGCAAGAGTTATAATGAAATTACAATTTGTTTTTATCTGAACTCAATTTAAATATTTTCAAACTTGTACATGAGAAGTTCCTATATAAGGTCTACTTTTGTTCAATCTTATGTGTTTAAGTTACAGAAGAAATAATTAAAAATATATATTTTTTATTAATTTCACAGTCAATACTTTTCGTCAATAGTCAATGGATTACTGAATATTTTTTTTTAAAAAAAAATATTGTCAAATCATTAAACGCGATTGTTTTTTTTAGCATAAAAACTGTGCAACATAATTTATATATAAATGGATAAGCGTTGCGTCCTTCAAAGTAAAATTTCAGTGCACCCATTCTTCATTTTTAAAAAAGATAAATATAATTCGATGCATGTAAAAAAAAGCAAAACTACAACAGAACCACCACTTTAAAAATTTTTTTGGAGTTAATTATTAAATTAAAATTGTCCTTTGTGAATATTCTAAGGCAAATAACTTATTTCCAAATTTATTAAGCATTTCTAACAATATTTTGAATTATTATTTGGTAAAAATAAATAAACACAAATTCTTATTAAATTCGCAGAATTCGGAAGCATAATGATGTAATTAAAAATGAAACATTGAAATTACACTATAAATTTGCTTTAAATGTTAAATATCATTAAGTTAAAGATCTCATATAAGGAGAGATTTATATTTCTTTGCTTAAGTTTTCGAAAAGTTATAATATGAAAGAGTTTTACTTTCTATTTTCGCCACTTAAACATTTTGAGTTTAAATGTTTCCTTTTCCTATAAATGTAGGAACTTTTAATCATAACGGTAGAACATACAATTATAATTAATTTATAGATAGTACTAAAGCTAAAAGAAGGATACAATTTTTTTTAGTAAACATTTATGAAATGAAACAACCTTTAAGAAACTAGGTACTTCAAATTATTTGTCTAGATATACGCTCAGAATACAAAAATAAGTTTGCATAAGTAAGCCATTTTAATGGCACCATTTATAAAAATATGAAGCAAGGATTTTATGAATCTAGTAGAGTTGGGAAGTTTGAATTTATTATAGCATGGAAAAGTTTTTAAAATAAAAAAATGTTGCATAAGAATAAAAATATTATTTTATACCATACATCAAATAATTGTCAATATTTATGACGTATGTTGAAAGAGATATACAGGATCATTCGAATAAGTTAAAATACTTCTATATATGTGGTTCAAAGAAAAACGAATCTTGAGAATTATCATTCGATTTAAAAAAAACCCCACATTTTACAGCCTTCGTTACATTTAATGATTTGCACAGGATTTATTTGCAATTAAAAATCTTTAATAGCCGATTTTCTTTTCCTTTTCAGATAGAACACATAGAAATATTTAAAATGATGCTATCATGGCTTGAACAATATATGACTATAATGTTTTAAAAGTTTTTCAAGAGCTTCAAAAATAAATTATATATACACAATATATATATATATATGTGTGTGTGTGTGTGTGTGTGTATAAAGACTCCCTCTAATATTTTTGAAATGAACTCCTTTCATGTTTTTTGGTACAATACTAATGCGGTAATCTTAATCTAATTGCTCCCCCACGTTTGTAACCAATCACGGCTCCCGTTAGAAGGGAATCGCGCGACCTTCACAGCCAGTTAATAAACCCAGATCACTGTGTGCTTACTTTCATTGTCTTTTTGTTTGTCTTGTAAATCGCTAATGCTTATTGCTTCTGCTATGTATTTGTGTGCGTTTCATTTATTTAAAAAGATCGCGCTAATTTTCAATTTGATGACTTTTTTTGTTAAACGCCCACCTCATAATTTAAAGAACACATCGGGAATTTTAATCGTACAACAAAGCAGAAAAAGGAGGAATCCCCATTCTCTTTGAGTCTATAACACTTACCTGGCCTGGATTTTTTTCACATTTTATTTGTAGAATTTTTTACTCCAATAATCAAACGGCGATTTATTATAATGTTTTATCTTCTTTCCCGCCTATCAAAACAGGTTATTCGTTCATACCGACTTTATCGTAGTAAATCTGGTGAATTATTTTTTAGCGTTGGCTGTTGTTGGTTCTTTATATGTAGATTTGCCGAGCAGTGTTTATGTTGGTTGTTTCTTGAAGGGGGGGGGCAGAAAATTTCTTTCGGATTAGTTTCAATCTTCTTTTATTAATCCTCACATGCATATAAAGTTTCATATCACTAAGAATAATTAAGGCGTCTCAGGGGTGATTACTTTCTCGAGGGCTGAAAATATAAACAATATTCAAATACATATAACTCTTTGAAATTAAAAATAAATGATTCGAATCTTTTGCACATTATTTATAAAAGAATGGGGATAAAGAAAAGTGTAAAATGTTTAAAGTATAATCATAATTTTAAAAATTATAAGCATATCAAAATAAGAAATATTTCTATAAAAAATATTAATTAAGTTTTGCATTGTGCATGCTATATTCTAAAGTAGTAGCTTTAATTACTCGCAATAAGTTGATTTATAAAGTTAAACGTATTCTTATTACACCGTAGTATTTTGAAATAAATAGAATAATAAATTTTATTTTTTAAAAATAAAAAATTATATTTTCAAATTTTTTTAAAAAGTTTCAATATTTTTCAAATATTTTGAAATACAAAAGAATATTACTCTTAAATTACTAGGGTTTAAAGAGTAAGATACATTTTATAATTCTATAAAGTTTTATACATCAAAGGTTACTATTTTAAAAAATAGCGCTTGCAACGCAAAAATTACTCAATATTTATAACAAAATCATTTCTTATCTGCTTATGCATATAATTTTTTAAATTATGATTTACTTCAAACATTTTGTACTTTTTTGAATCCATAATCCTTTGTAAATATTGTGTAAAAGATTCGAATTATGTAATTTAAATTTAAAAGAAGTATACCGGTTTGAAATTTGTTTATATTTTCATCCCTCAAGACAAAATTAACACCCCTGAGTAAATGGGACGCAAACAAACACATAGCAGAAGCAACAAACAGCAGCGATTTTCATGACGAACACAAACACTAAGAGAGTGAGTACACAGCGCTCTGGGTTTATAAGCTGGCGGTGAAGGTCGGACGACTCTTTTCTAACGGAAGCCCTGATTGGTTGCAAACGCGTAGGAGCAATTAGATTAAGATTAAGATTATATGGCATTAGTATTATACCAAAGAATTCGAATATATTTGAAAGGAGTTAATCTCAAAAATAATAGATGGAGTCATTATATATATAATTCCCAGAAATATAATCCTTTTAATTATCTGATCCGTCCCTTCAGGACCCACATTTTAATAATAAATGAGCCAGCCGCCCAACGAGAATATTTTAAACTACATCTAACTATCCACTCAGATCATGTGATTTGAGCCGCCTATAAAAACTGAGATTCCTGGAGCCGCTGCCCTCTCTTTCTCTTCTGTATTTGTACGTATCAACATGTAGCCGGCTGCAGCTTATTTTGCGTGTGTATTGTGTCGTCCTTGTCTTTCTTTATGTGTTCAAGATGAATAATAAACCAGTTTTAATCAATCACAGGACTGCCTCATCAATCTCATATAAAAATACATTTCAACGGCCAGCGTCTATTACATATATATATACATAATTAAGTAAATAATTTGAACTTGGAATGGAATAGTTTATTTTTTTATGAAATTGAGCTTTGAGGTATGTACTTTTTGTAATGTTAATATCAAATAATTATTTACTTATGATGAGTTTTGATGAAACAAGTTATACAAACAAGCGAACACAAAAACATAAGCAAAACTGACGCATAAAGCTTATAACAGGCAAAAGCGTTCTTCTTTCCTTTTCCAAAGAATGTCAGCTTAAATGCTCCTATTTGGGAAGTTTTGAGGTTTTTTTTTACTTACATAATTTCCTGGTGAGTGTTTGTTAGGATCCAGTGGATGATGCAATATTGAGGCATTTCACTAGAAAATGTGACGAAATGTTTTTTTTTTTTTAAAGAATTGGAGTTCCAATAAAATTTGTACATTCCATTGGCCAGGCAAAAATAAATATAATTAAGAAAAGAGTGAAGTCCTGTGATATTCAATACTATTATGAATAATGAAAATCAATCTCAAGAAAACTGAAACGGAGAATTATTATACCCAATAATTATATAATGAAGCGCAGTGGCAGTGTGGTAGAGTATCACGCTTTCACGCCACATTTCCGGGGTACAAAAACCCTGGGTTCGGCTGGGTCCACTTAGCCTTTTATCTTTTCAGTGGGTCGATAAAGGAATACCAAGCTTTCTTGGGAACTAAACACTCGAAGTTTCACGTCAGCCTGACCACTTGACCGGAATATCCCCTCAGTACCCAAGATCATGAAAACTGAGGTGACCACGGTAGACCTCGGTCCTCATGTTTGCGCCATTGAGTTTAATTTTATAAATTATAATAACAATAAGAAACTTGAAATTATAATCATTCATTTCTTTCCATATCGAAATTTTGAATACTCTATTTCGAAACGTGTCTTATTTCCTCTCGCATTAAATGATTTAAAAACTATTCTTTGACACATTTATTAGAGTTTACTAGTTAAAAGGATACGATCCTGAATATTTGATAGATTTTTAAAAGCAATTTCTAGTAAAATAATATCATTACATTATACATACTTTACAGAACGGTTGAGACTTTTCCTAAAACACGAAATTATCAAAAATAACTTCTATTTACTTTCACAAAAACACGTGGTTATGTTTTCATTAATAAAATTTTTCTCTAATATAAGTGCAGAAAAGGAAATAAATCTTTCTCTTGATTGGCTGGTACTTGAACTTAGAGCCCGCTCAAAGTAGATCTCCTGATGTTAAAATTATCTAAATAAACGATGGCTTGATTAAGATCCAGAACTTCTAATTGCCCCGATTACAACCACACATAATGAATACCTTTTTCCCATATATATACACTGCTGTTTGTAAAAAATTGCAACTCCATCAAGAAGTCATCAGGATTAAAGGAAATGTAATACACAAACACTTGTATAGATGCAAATAAATTATAAATTTTCAAAGCTTGTAAACAATTTTAAGTGTCCGAAATTAGCATTTAGTGTAGCCAATACGTGCTGCAATGAGTTCTTCTATACGACGTGGCATGGAGTCAAACAGATGTTGAATGTCTGCTTGTGGAAGAAAATCCCATTTTGTTTATATGCGCATCCAAAATTTGTCTTTTGAAGCTGTAGGAGTAGGATCACGAGAGACAAAAATCAATCAAATCAGAAACATGTTCAATAGGCGACATATCCGGCGAATGAGCAGACAAGAAAGAAGTTTCATTTGTTGGACTCAAAAGAAGTCTCAAACATGCCTTCCAGCATGTGGGCACACATTTTTCGGTTGAAACATAGTTCCAGGGAACCCCTCAAGGAAGGGAACGATTTCGGGCTCTAGCACTTCCCGGACGTACCGGTTGCGATTCAGATTAACCTAAACGCATTGCAGCTCAGATTGTCCATAAAACGAAATCTCACCCCTGACAAAAATTCCGGTTGTTCGATCACTATGATGATAGACAATGCACTCTGAAAAGCAGCAATCACCGGCATAGCGTCTAACACAAATGCGGCCGTCAATGCTCACAAATTAAGGTGGGAGAGGTCAAAAAAGACAACTTGTTACCAATTAGTCCGCAAGGCTTTTAGTTCATGGGGGCATTGTAGTCGCAGTCATCGATGTTTTGCTGTGAATGAGGATCTTGTATAAAGAAATTCTTGCATGCTCTACGATGTGCAGCAGGAGTCAACGAATTGATGAAGTCGACATTAGTACAGCTTTTCAGTAGACCAACGTGCTGTCAACTGCTTAGAGGAAGCTTTATGGTCATTCACTGCCATGCGGAAAGGGTGTCTATCAACAAGCTGATGTTACCTTCCATCGTCTACTCCCAGTTTTTCGTGTAGTCAGGTGTTCGTCGGTCCACGGCTCATGAGCTGCTGTAGGCGTGGCAGAAAAATTCCCCTTCCCGACGGCTGATGATTCCCTCCAGTTTAGAATCTTTATGTTGTTGAAATTTCTCACTATTTTGTCGTGAAGGCATACTTAGGTCCCGCTAAACTTTCACCTTTAACAAATAACCATACACGATTTTCATCGAAGCACTACAGCCTTCTTTTTCTATACTTTCAGCATCAGTTCAAAAGGCGTTGCTCACACCCCCCATGTGTGGTAGCTCTGAAACTTTACAACTTTAATAACATACTATATTGACATTTGCTGCAAAATTTCATTTCATTCGGATGATTGATTCTTTCATGATGTTGCTTTTTCTATTAACAGCAGTTTATATATATATATATATATTCTTATAAATGTGTCGGTACATATATGTGCAGACACATTTATATGAAGTTGCTTAGCAATAGTCATGTAAAGAGGAAAATATAATAATTAGAAATTGTTATGAACATCGATAATTAATTTAGTTATTATTACATAAAATTTATAATTTTTTAATGAAATTGGGTTCCTTAAAAATTTAAGTTCTATTTGATGAAACAATAGAGGGAGAGAAAAAACAAAGACGAGAGAAAAAGAAAAAGGCTGTATATATTTTAAAGTTATACTATAACTTCTTAAGCCAGCGGACATAAAAACAGGAATTTGTGTATGGCAACTACATCAATAGTATTGCCTTTGAAAAATTGAAACACATTTTTTTAATTTTCTTTAACGGGTTGCTAAAATAAAGCAATTTAGTAAAGATAACGTGGTTTAACAATTTGTTTTATCATAATGTATTGAAATAGCAGTAATATGAAAATATAGGCTTTTATGAAAAAAAAGAATAATTTAAACTTAACACTAGCATATTTATCATATAAAATGTTTAGACAATTGCTTTGTTGGAGATAATTTTCCAGCAGTTCTCATGAATATTTTTGAATTTATGAATGACACAATAGACAAAATCCATCTCATTTAAACTCTGATGTGGTCCCACGGGATATGTTACTAATAGTTACACAAGAACATCACCGAGCTCTTTTGTATTCACAGCAGCAATTGTTCCAATTCCGCATATTTCCTCTGTGACATATGTATTCTTCTAAATATAAGCCATCGTAATATTTCAATCTTTTAAAAGAAGTGCCTTTATGTGCCTCGAATACATAAATTTCAAATGTTGTTGCTTGTTTATTTGTGTTTAGAGATAAGCGGATTATAGTATTCACAAACATTGTACATAAATTTCCTCAAAAGTTTCAATAATTTATGTGTTGGCGTGCATATGAATGACATCGTAAACGATTACACTATTGTTGTGAAATGGCTATCATTACGAGGTATTTAAATATTATTTTAGTTAAAAAAATATGTCAAAAAAAATAAAGATTCATTCTTCTAATGCTTTATATTTTTTAAAAATAATAATCATAATAATAATCTTTTAAGTTATAATCTTAAGACTATTTTTTATAATCTTTAGACTATTATTGTAGCCTAATATATGCTTATTATCATCAATATTTCATTATATAAGTTTGCAGTAACTTAAAACATGCAGATCGCGATTTCTTAAGTATAAATATTAATAAAGACCAATATATAAAGAAAAATGAAGTTTATATTAGAGTGCATATTGGTTTTCCCTTAGTAAAAAGATAAAAATTCAGAAAAAAATTTATAAAATTGATCCTTATTTCAGCTCTACCATGGAAAAAAATGGTTCAAGTGATAACTTTGATGTTATTCTTAATTTGGTTTTACTGTTGATATTTAAGAAACTACATGTAATTATCTCGTGATAGCCCAAACACGTTGGGTATCAAGCACAAAATATTTAAATCGAACATTGTTTATTTCATTCATAATATATTGCATTTGTGCATTGGAAGTATCAAAATTAATTTTAGAGAATCACATTTCGGTTTTAAGATTAGTTTAGTAGTAATAAGATTTTAATTCAAATTTAAAGTTGCGAAATGATTAATAACATGTAGCTGATTTTCACGCGTCTTCAATTAACCTCTGAGGAAATTTATTTTATTGATTGCTTGATTTGAGAACCTCGTAGAAACTGTGATATGCAGATTTATCTTAAAATTTAAAGTAATTTTAATTAAGAAAATCTGTGATGAAATTGTATTTGTAAGTAGGATGAGTTTTCGATTGTAAGGTTTTATAGTGAATTGGTTGCTGTTGTTGTCGTGTATGACAAAGTGCACAGGCAGAAACGATGACAAAAATTAGATAGTGCCAAAGGCGTGTGTCACTGCCTTGGAAATGTCCTCGACCGTGTATGTGCATAATTAGAGAAAAGGTGATTACATATTTTGAGCAGATTCTAAGAGATGAAAGAAATTTATTGTATTAAGTATAAATTCGTCTAAATAAGTAGAGCTGATGTTAGGACTATCTTTCAGGACTTAAAGGAAATAAGTGAGTTTTTAATTTTTTTTTGTTAATATGTATAAAGGTTTATTTCGCTCTTATCTCATTGTTACCCTTGAATTATTGTAGTTCGAATAAGTACAATTTGTGTTTTTTCACGAGGTATTTAAATCATTTATCACCGAACACTACTATGAACTCCAGAACTAGTAAGAACACTAATATGCGGTTAGAAATTTACCACACTTTCAATCATTTAACTGTATTAGCATACTTGAAAGTAAAACAGAAACAAACATACTTATGCTTTAAATTATGTTACTTCTCAAAGAAATGGACATTTTGTAATTTTTTTTATAGGTATTTGATATCTATATCGATCCTTTAAGCTTTCTTTTAAACTCATTGAAGTATAAACTTATAAATATACATAACCTATCACCATTTGCCTTCTGAGTGTATCAAATATGCTGTATACTTAAATATACTTTTAGACATGAAAGCATACCTTAATTCTTTCAAGATAAATTGTTTGATAAAATACTTGATGACTTTTAAAAGAAGGATCAGTGTTTGTTTAAAATTTCCATTGTCTTTAAAGTGCACACTGTCGTTCACTTCTAATTTTATTGGTGCATTCTTTTTACGTTATTTCGAAACAGCAATAAAATTCGTACGTGAAACTATAAAATGCGAATACGTGTGTCCTTAACTCTAATGATTCGAAATGGGACTCTGAGAACCACATTAATTTAGGGATTTCGTCTGGTAAATTCCATAAAAGGCAACTGCAGTTAAAAGTTTCATTGGGCTCTGCTTTAAAATGTAGAAACCTGAATTATAAAGTTATTATATTCGTAACATTTAAATGTAACATCTTTATATATAATTAAAGCTTATCTAAAATTATTATAATAAAAGTATTTGTAACAACCATGTAAATTAAGTATTTAATGTTTCTTAGAAGAATTGATACATTAACTACTTTTTATTCAAAAAATTAGTGGAAATAATCTACTTCATAATGATCTAAATTAAGATTTGATTTTTAAATTTATGGTTAAAAAATATATAAAAAACACATTTGATTAAAAGTGACTTTGTTAATATTCAGATGTTTGTGAAACAATATGTTTTCGAAATCTTATATTTGAAACATTTTAGGTAAACTTTGTTTGAAGTATTTCGAAGCAGGATAAAATAAATTATATTTTAGTACTGATGTTTTCATGCAATATTATGTTCAATGTATTGCTTTTGTTAAAAATAAGTACTAGACAATACTTTGATGATCATAAATTTATCTAATTAGAGTTTATTTTTTAAACAAAAACAAAACTCTTATATGCCAAGATACATTTCTAAAAGTTTAAAATTATATTGCAGCTTAAACTTTCTATAGATGCACCCTCTATAGCAAAATGAAATATATATATTTATTTCTATTAATACTCTTTCAAAAATATAAAATCTTAAAAAGGTTAGGGAAACTATGTTGCAACTAAAGGGCTAATAAACACGCTTGTTTTATTTTAACAAATTTTACTAAGCTTGTATTATTATTATTTTAATTAATGCAATAAAAGTAGCGTAAATATAATCCGAAGATTTCATGAGAGAATTTTCAAGCTGTCACATACATTTCCTTTTAGTTAGTTTTTCAAACATTAATAGTAATTACATGCAAAAATTATACCACCATGTACGAGATGGTGGTATAATTTTATTATACCACCATCGTTAAACCTATCAATTATTAAACCTCTCATGTTAGCATGGTGTGGAAATTGGAATTTGAAGTACCAATTCAAGTGTCGTACTTGTCACTTGATTTCAATTCTAATTAGTTTGTCTGTCACCAATGATCCTGGTGCCGTTATAAAATGTATAACTCTAAAATGCAATCAACTGATAATCCAGTTAAACTTATATTAAACTGTAAAGTTTAATGCAAGCATAACTAGGGTTTAATGAAACTGTAGCAAAATCTTACATCTTTAAAACATACGTTGCGAATAGGGAGAGGTTGATTTACGTCTCGAAATTAAGATGATGACCTGAAAGTATGACAAAGTACTGTCTCAGAATAGCTAACTTCAAGTAAGGTTTCGTAGTAATTTTTGACTAAAAGATATTAAACCGAAATTAAATTCGAATATATTTCCCACGATCACGCAAGTACGCGAAGGTTAATTATAAATGTACATACAGATCTTTCATGTTCATTGTAAATTTTTTGTTATTCTTAGTCACCAGTAGCGCATACAGGGATTTTTCAAAGGGGAAGAATCGAAATTTCAGCATTCTCGTATCGTACCCCAAAGCACTGCAACACATATTTATTTGATTTAATCGGTTGTCGGGAACAAAAACAGTAAACAATAATTTATTGAATAAATAATTAGCAATAATGGATAAAATAAATTATTAACATCAAATACATAATTAAATAAACAGAGAGCATAAAAGTTTATATATTTCCTTTTAAAAGTAAATACTTAATTTATTGTGCTACGCTACAAATTATATACATCACAGGTATACTAAAAGACGATAATGGATAACTTAGTTAAGTGAACAAGAGGAGATTTTTTGTTTTCCTGCTGTTAGGTTTTGAAGGAAAGGAAAAAGAGAACAGAAATTTTAGTTTTTAGCTTATTAGGCATGCAATTATTGTTGTCTCTTTGTTTGGAATTATTTTTCGTATTATGTTTATAGGATTATAATCAATCTGAAAAAATTAAAAATAATGGGGGAGGGGAGGAGAGTCTTGACTCCCTAGACCCATCCTTGTGCACTCCATTGTTTGTCACTGAATTATTCCAAATCAAAAGTATTATATACTTCTAGCAAAATATTTCAGGTGAAGACATGTTTTTTACTTTAACCCAAAACCAACTATCCGTTTAGTCATATATAATGGTATTAGACACTTTAATAAATATGTAATAAAATGTTTTGTGAAAGTTTAATATACATAATGGTTTAGTACGTTTTAAAGAAACTTTCGTCTTAAAATTACGTAGACTCCAAAAAGGCATAGATTACATCACTTTTTGATTTGAAAAAAAGAACATTTGGTGATATTAAAAAAAAAAAACTAGTGCATACATTGGAAGTATTTACTTAAGGGAGCATGAAGAGCATAGAATAATTTTATAAGTGATAATAGATATTGGCTAAAATTTTTAAGTAGTAAATTTGAACTTTTCTGACTGATTATTTCATACTAAAATGTCAGAAAAAACACTGCTACATAAAAATGGCAGTGTTTCATTTGTCTCATTCATCTATGGTATCGAATCATTTTAAAAGAAATATTCTGCTTAACGCTGGGAAATAATAATCTCCTTAAATTTTGAAATAAGTATGAAAGAAAACGCTTGCCGTTTAAAGTTCATTCCACGGAGAGCTCGGTATGGTGGAAAATTCGAGTCCTGTGTCTAAAGGAAACAGCTGCGTTCAAAAAAGTAACGATACAGTACAAAGGAAAACTAAAATACCCATCAATCCATGAACAAAACTTGGCGAAGTGCGTAATCCAGCGGAAATTTCAGCAGCTCCTGAATATTGTACCGAAACTATTTTCTGTTAGTTCAAAGAACGATACTTGTCAAAATATTGCTCCGAACATTCTTCTTTGCTCTCAGGCGATGTATTCTAAGCTATCGACCCAGAAAATGTAAGAAAAGAATATACTTGTTTATTTTTTGTTAGCCCAGTCACTTGGTCTGTCTTTAATATTTGAAGCAATGGCAGAGGAAGAAGCAGAGTAATCTGAGGAACTGAGCAAATGATACTAAAGTTGAAATAAATTCCAGTTCAACGAATCAAAAAAAAATTTTTTTTAACATTTCTTGCTCATTGCTTGGTAAGGCACATACAAAATCCTATGTTCTTTTTTATTTTAAAAAAATGTCACTGAAACATCATTTAACATAAAGAGAATGTATATGTCGTACAATTAGTTTGAATAGTAGACCATATAAAGTGTTTATTTAATATCATGGCATACACGAGTAGTTTTTCTTACAAAAAAGTTTTTATTTAATTTTATGAACTTCAATCAAAAATTATTTAGATAATCTTTATTAATTTTGGTATTATATACTTCTCAAGATGAATATAATCTATGTGAGGACTAAATTTTTTTCCTGAGTAACATTAATACTTTTTTCAAAAAAATAATATTTTAATAAATGTGTAACGGAAATCGTAATTTTTTAAAATTTATGTCGAAATTAAATATAAATTTGAGTCAACAATTTGCCACAAAAAAGTATTATTATATACATTGAAATCCATTCAAATAAATATCAATTTTTGCAATATATAAGTATTGTAAAGATCAATTGGTATATTCAAATAAAAGTAAATCTGTATAATGATTGGTTATGTTTGTAGATTGAAGGATAGAGACTCAAAAAGACTGAAAGTATTAATCACAAATATGTAAAGTGGAAACATAACGATCAATGTTTCGACCTGCTAGACAGGTGGTTCTCAATTCAACATATGGATCGGAATATTGATTTCACTATGATTAAAGATAAAGGAATTTGCTTATGTTGAATCGATGATTAATAAAAGTCCTCTCTCTCTCTCTCTCTCTCTCTTAGCATAGTATGAAAATTAAGAGTGATGTATCATTTTAGTCATTCACATCTGAAATTTTAAGTTATGATGTATGTTTCAAATCGTTACAATTTTTATCTGTTGCTATTTTTTTTATCATTTGTTATTTATGCCATATTTAAATTAAATACGGCAGCATAAAATTAGAGATTTAACAACCAATGCTTGAATAATCGTCAATCCATACACTTCAAGTCATAAATGAATTTTTGTTAGCATACAAAAAGACAAGCTACATTTTACATTTAACAATGTAAAATGACAAAGTACATTAATTAAAGCAGTTGTATAAATATTTTGGTAAAATAAAGGTACAACGAAACAAACTGGTTATTTTAAGTATTGTTTCATTAAAATAACACTATATTAATTTGATTTACTTTTCAGATTTACTGAAAGAAATAATGTAAAAAAAATATTAGGTGTCATTTAAAGAATTTTTCAGTGATACATGTTGTGAATGAGCACGATGAGTTTTAATTTTTTTTCTGCAAAAAAATTCCCTATATAGCGAAAAATTACATTAATATATTATTATAAGATCATAGATTTTATGATGATGATGGTGAATGTGTCGTGTCCATGACGGGAACAAATCATATAATTCCAATAGGCTCAGATGAGATTTCTAGGCAATAAGTTCAATATTATCCACATAGCGGTTTATTAAAAAATACATGACTCATTTTTCTTGGAAGGGTAGCAAGACTAGCTGGGCAGTCAAAAATATGAGTTTTTATAATATGTAATACTTTATAATTTGATGAAGTATTCATAATATATGATAATATATGCAT
Organism: Trichonephila clavata; assembly: GCA_019973975.1. Lineage (NCBI taxonomy): Eukaryota > Metazoa > Arthropoda > Arachnida > Araneae > Nephilidae > Trichonephila > Trichonephila clavata. The sequence continues at coordinate 94,292 of BMAO01032778.1, forward strand.
AGTTTTTATAATATGTAATACTTTATAATTTGATGAAATATTCATAATATATGATAAATATATGCATAGTTTTTATAATATATGATAAATATATGCATTTTTATAATATATGATAAATATATGCATTTTTATAATATATGATAAATATATGCATTTTTATAATATATGAATTTTTATAATATATGATAAATATATGAACTTTTTAACATATGATAAATATATGCATAGTCTTTATAATATATGATAAGGAAAAGTGTCTTTCAGTATTTAAAAGTGATTCTGATAACTACCGTGAATTAGTTATTAGCAAGTACTTAATCAATCGTAATAACATAAGCTAAAAGAACATGAATTTTGTATCAATTCTCTTTCAATATCTCTCCACTCATAACTCAGTTAATTAAAATATTCTCTCTGACTGAGCCCTTTAATTATTGGACATATCAAATTCCCCTCCAACTTTTAAAACGAGCCAGAAATTATTAGTTAATGAATACCTTCTCAATTCATTAATCTCCAGGATTACAGAATCAAAGCTCCAGCGAAATTTCAAAACCATGCGTACTAATGTACGTAGAAAGAAAGTTAACAAATTCACGAGATTAATCCCTTTTTGACTCTCATCGATTTGGATCGAAATCGCTTTGATACTGAAGTACTCTCATCTAGGCAGCTGGTTATCGTCCCTACCTAACAAGCTCCCGGAGCCCTTGGAGACAGCTCAAACTATGGGCTTTGTGTAGGGACAAGACCACGCATTAATACCTGAAATGAAGCAGCGAGTTTCCCTCTATACAAATTAATGAATAGGAGTTTCCGATATCGCTTTGCGCGTCGGTCGTCCGTGTTGGCTCATCGACACCAGTGGACCAAACTGTTCATTAATTATGAAAACCCTTCTAACCCAACTCAATACGAAGAGAAGTATCTTAGCCTAATGGAGAATTTGCAACTTAATTTATCGTATTGAACACAAGTACATCTTTCGACTTCCAGTTCATCCAAGATAGCGACGCGGTTTACAGGCATTAAGTTAGGCCATTGTTACGCTGTCATATGCAAATGCTTGCTTGGGAACATTTCTCATTTCAAGTACCCTCCCTTTATTTCTACCAATTTTGTGGTAAAATGTTTTACTTGATGGCAGTCGTTAATCTTCTCTTTGCTATTGAAGGAGACTCACTTGAAGCAAATTGATGCACATCTGACTGAGTCGGAAAGTCTCTTATAAACATTTATTTTCGCCGGACGTAGCACGACTAGGGGAGGGTTTCATTAGCTTCATTTTTCAAATTTAAAACTGTCTGTAAATGAATGGAGGTGCTCCAAATAGTTCGAGGTAGAGTAATTCTATAATTGTTCTACAAATCATTAAAAGGTAAGGGGATTCTTATTATTTAGAAATCTCAACCGATTGCCTATCACTAATGATTTTGGGAGGGACTTTGAATTAATTAAATAGTACTTTCATCTTAACGAATATTTTAGCTGATATGTTATGTAAATAGGATCCATTCACAATTTATTTTAAATAAGTTTAGCCTTAAAATTGCAATTACGTATTCGAATAGGAATGTTAGTAATTGTTTGAAACATTACTGGACGCAATTGGTATGTGTCCTAGTTATTTAAAATGGAGCATTATATAGGGGCAGTTTTAAGTATTTAAGAAATAGGATATTGTTTTTAATATTGATATAAAACAATGAAAGATTTGTAAAATAACTTTATGAGGAAAATATGTTAGAAGAAACGATTGCAGTATACTCAGTTTTTATTCAAACATTGAATAGCGGAAAAAACTTTGGTAAAATTCAACTTTGTTCTCAAATATTTTAGACTAATTAGTTTAATATTTATTTTATTAATTTGCCCATTCCCGTAATAAAATATCATAGAAAAAATCCTTTATTAACATTAATACAGTGGAAGGATTTTAAAAATTATTTAAGAGCTATAACAATTTAGAGTCAGGGATTTAAATTCGTGAAATCCCACATATTTGTCGAGTAAAATGTAACATCTCTCAAAATTGTTTACGTATAGAGATCTGTTTTAAATGTAATTATAAAATTCTCGAGTACAAAGGAGTACGAAAATTAATTACATTTTTTTCTTGCAAATATTTGAAGACTTAGCAGATAAAGGAATCAGAAATTTACAGATGAGCACTACAAAACGCAATTAGTTTTAAAAGATGTTATTAAGAAATATATAAAACTATAGATAGCATATTATTAGCAACGTCATATTAATAAGATAGCTATATAAAAGTAATGAGATTAAAAACGTTATGAGGACCAGATATAACGTTTTATATACGAAAAGACACACACAAATTAACACTACAATAATCTTCATTGAAAATTCAAATATTACAACAATAGCTTGTGTGTATATTAGTATCAAAATATTATATTTAGATAATAGTTAAGTACTACTCACACAAAATTAATATTTTCCGCTATTTATAATAATTTAATTTTTTAGATAAAATATTTATTTTTTTACTTAAAAATATTTTGACTCCAGTTGAAAATTCATTTTTAAATTGTGCACACTTTAATATAACTGATAAAAAAAGAAGTATTCTATTGAAAAGGAAATAAAAGTTTTTATTTAGTAGTTAAATTGAGATAATCTAATTTAGTATGCCATTTAAAGACCTATAATGAATAATTTCCAATCTTCTAGGAAGTAGCTTTCATTAGGAAGATAATTAGTAAATAAAGAACGAAAACAAACAAAGGAAGAAAAAAGGAACTGCTTCTAGAGCTGCAAACTTACTACGCAAAGTAAATAATAAAAGTTTCGTCTTACTTCAAATTCATTCCAGAGAATTCAATTCGAAGTAACATTAACGTATTGGGAGAGTGAAAATATTTGAATGAAAAAAAAAAGATTTTTTCCTTTGGATGTGAGCTTTCTTCAGACTTACATGAATCAAATATGGCCGCCACTACTCCTTACTCAGCTTTCACCAGCGCAACGTTTTATGCAATTTTTTACGGTTCTGTTTGACCACCATCGCAACATCTAAGGAGTATTAAGGTAATGTATAATAAACGCTTTTGAAAGAATTCTGTTCAAGGTTTTTCACGAAATGTACTTGCGCACATGACTGGAATGAAGCGAAAGAGAGGAACACGTTTTCCTGTTCCCAGCACGTCTATTATAGAATGGGTTTCGGAACACATTCCTTTTCCAGGGATAGAATTCTGTTCCAGGTCAAAGATATTCAGAGTATATTTTTCTTGAAGTTAAACAAATGTGGTAAATATTAGCTTACTGAATATTTTAAGAAGAGAAGTGTTATAAGAAATACGATCCACATTCAATGTAACAGTTATCCAGTGCGTTAAAAATGGAAAAGTAGGCAAATGAAACATAAGGCCAATTACAAATTATTTTTTAGAAATTAAACATGGTTTATAGATGTAGTTTAAAGTAGGTGTAAAGTTTCGACGCTAAACACAACATTTATCGGATGGTTCGGAAAGTCTTTTCGTTATTATTTTTTGTGTGAAAATGAAGGACAATTTTTATATAGCGAATAAATATTTTATTAAATTATATATTGTCAGTTCTGGTCTAATACCGTTTACTATCTTTCTGGTAGTAGCATGTCTCCAAGCTCATAAAATGTTTGCTCTTTACTGACAAAAAACTGATCCAGGTGAATTTTATAGAGACCGTAACAGATAACAAACAGAAGGTACCAGATCTGGAAAATGTGGTCAGTGTGGCAATATATCACATTCAAAATGTAGAAGTTTTTGGAGCTTCCAAACATATACAGTGCTCTCGCATTATGCTGGAGGAATACTAGATATTTTCTCTTGATCAATTCTAGCTTTTTTTTGTTTAAGTGAATCATTAAGTTTAACCAGCTAATCTGATGACGGTACGATTAAGAACTATTATTTGTGTTGTTCAGTAAAAGTAAACAAAAAAAAACATTGCTTTGAAATCTTATCAAACACCATTGTCTTTTTAAATGCTTTGAGCCATTTCATCTTTCTTACCCCATAACCTCTTGCATTTGACAGTATTATAGACAAATCATTTTTGCCCCCAATAATGATGCTCTTCAGAAATGGATCATTTTCTTGATGTTTGAATAGCAAATCACAGACATCAAAATGCTGAAACATATTTTTTTCTATGGGACATGAAGGATGCATATGCTTAGCTTTGAATTTAAACCTAGGCCTTTCAAGTGGACATAAGCAAATGAAATCGATATAAATTTCTCAGCGATCTTACAAGTTGTTATTCACCGGTTTGAGTAAATTAATGCCTACATTGTTTTCTTATCAGCTTCAACTGTTCTTCCAAAACGTGATGCATCTTCAACATCAAAATTGCCGGACAGAAATTTCGCAAGCCAGTTTGGGCGCTGGTGTACTATCAATGCTTCTTCTCCGTACGTATTGGTTAATTTTTTTCTTGATTGAACGGATTTTTTACCTATTCGAGGAGAAAAACGTAAAATATATGCCGAATAGGCTGCTTTCACTCTCCATATTTGAAAGGGTATCAACCAAAAACTCAGTAGAATCAATTGTACATTTTCACAAACATGCCTTGCTGTATCACATCTGAAAATATATAATAGCCTTGCGGTTTAATTTGAAGTTAAGTGTGAAAAAAATATAATTAAATAATCAGTAGTGAAAAAACAAAATATTATTTTCTGAAAAAAGTCAATAAAAATTATTCTAAGTTTTACTTATTTTAACACATTTTTATGCGATAAAAGAATAAACCTTGCTTTTATAACATCACATTATGAAACTACATGAGGATAATAGGCGATGAACTTCGTTATTTTTGACCTCTGTCAAGTGATAAGGACAATATCTGAACTTGCACCCCATTTTCTAATCTTCCCCATCAGGCTTCGAGCATCGAAATATTTTATGTACATCAGCCCCTGTGCACGGTGGCTCTTCAGTTGCATTAGGACTCGAACCCACCACAGGAACACGCCGGCTACGAGTTCGTGAACTTGAAATACTAACCAGAGGTATAAGCATTGTGAATTCAGAAACATTTTAAAATTCATTTTTTTATTAGAGTAAAATTAAAATTATTACACTTCACAAAATATATAATGTATCATATACATTGTTAGGAATGTTGTGTAATTAAATACTTAAAATAATTTAGATCTGGTTGTTTAATATGTTATTATTACTTTCTGTTGTATTTATTTTATGATAAAAATTATAATTTTTGCAAGCAACGCCCTTACATTATAATGGCTTTCAATCGAAGTTTGCAGAAATATTGTCGATAAAGCCAGATTAAAATCATTTTTGGCAACAAAATTTGGAAAGTTGGTGACCGATTTGGCGACAAAATTTGGTATGTTGATGACCACTTTTGGCGACTTGGCTATCATATGGATGCATCTATTTTTTTCTGGAGAAATCTACTAACTTACGATCTATGACGTAAGCAAATTTTTCGAAAAAGACCGCATGGACTATAAATAGGAGTCGCTCGCTAAAACTGAATCAGTATGAGTTGAGTTGTAGAACACTTCAGTTGATAGAGAGATTGCTTATGAATAACCTTTTTTTCCTTCCGTGTTTGCGTTTTTAGACATTGATAGCTTTGCCTGATCACTGTAGAAGGTGTGAAGACCTTCTCGGATTTACGAGCTTTTTAACACTTTGAGATTGGTAACATAAATGATTTAAAACATTTAAATTTAAAATTTCATCAACATTTCTAGGCCTTATTGAAATATCAATAATTAAATTATGTGTAGCCAAATTACTATTCTCATCCATTCCGTATTTTTTTATAGTAAAGTATATTTTTAATATTTACCTTAGAAATAATTATATTCTAAATTATATGCATTGCTACATGTGTACAAATCATGAGAATGTAATTTTAGTTCTGGAAAAAAAAGCAAATAATTAAGTGGAAAACTACTTATTTTATTTTTAAGGAAAAAATGTGATTTTATGCATTTGATCCAAGATAAAATTAATTAGATTATGCATTCTTTTTGTTAAATTAGAAATGTAAATTACCTTATTTTAGATTGAATGGAAACAATTATATAAAAATTAAAATATGAAGTAAAATGTTACTCAAAATTGTCCTTAGTTCCGAAAAGTCGACTTAAAAAATTAATCGCATTTTAATTAAATATTACTATATAATTATCTATTTCATTTTCGAAATAGTTTAATTACTTTATCGATATTAAATTATTAAATTTATACCAAATCAAGATGTACAACTAGGCTTCCAAAACTGTTTTTTGCTTCTTCGCTAAAATGGAAAATGAAATATTTGATTTTAAATAAAATGAACTAATTATTTTTCATTTTGTAATTGTGAAGTGAGTTATGAAAAAAAGGAGCAATCGAAGCAAAGTGAATTTTTAAATACAAATTTCTTTTTCCGTTTTCTTAAATAGGATCATAGAGAAAAAGAAATTCGTTAATAAAATAAAAATAATGTTCTTTTATATTTTGGCTGCTATGCACGCTTTGGTAAATGTGTTTTTTTAAAGTATTAATGAGTGTATTAATTCGTTATAAGTAAGCCTTACTATATGTTTCCAAATGATATGAAGCAAATTAAAGTTCCTATATAATTTTAATGATTTTCAAAATTTAAACAAAATTAGAATTAAAAGAAAAAGTACCACAAAGTACATGAATTTTACTGCCTGCCTTATATACATATTTATAAAATTCACAAACTCGTACTACATTATTTATTGTAGTAGAAATAGTCATGTTATTGAAATATTTTTCTAAAAATAGATTCAATAAATATGTACTTTCATCCATTAATAAAAATGCATATTATTATGTGTACATACATTAATGAAAATGTAAAAACTTAACTAGATTTCACTCAAGGAAAATGAAACCCCTTTTTTTCTGTATTTCTCAATACGATACATATATATATATATACGATATATATATATGTATATATATGCAGAAACGTGGCGTATATATATATATATACGATATATATATATATACGCCACGTTTCTGCATATTCTCATTCTTGTGCAAAAAATAAGATAATCAAAACATTACATATTTACTAAAAAATTCCTTCTCTCACTTTTCAGGTAAAATTACCTTTTTAATATAAGTTAAGTTCAAATTTATGTTTCTCTATTATTAATGTAAATCTATTTTTCAATGCACCATCAGTACTTATATGGATTGCCTTTTAAATAGATAGGGTTGAAAAAATACCGTTTCTAATAACTACATTTTGTCTTACCGTTACAAATTGTCAGTTCTTAATTTGAAGATTAACATTTCAAAGCAATCTTAGGCTTACCTGAAAAGATAAATAAACATTTTTAACAAAATTATACAGTATATGTGATACAAATATAATTTAGAGAAAAATAATTAAGAATATATAAAGGAGAAACTTAACTGGTTATTAAATTTTTATCTCCTCTTATAAAATGAAAAGAAGGAAAAGTTGAAAAATATGTTTGGTGAAGAAGTTCACTTACACACAAGTTTTACATTCTTTTAATTAAAAACTCCCCATCGCAATAGTTTGTAAGTTTTTATCCAATCAAATCAAGTAACTGATTGCTTGATAGAAAGAGTTAGGTTCTCTGCTATGTATCAATAGTATAAGCTGTTATGAAATATTTAAGAGCTGCAATCATTTTTTAATGGTTTCATTTAATCTCATTTTTTGTTACGTACAGAAAAGTATTTTTTTTGTATTTACATTAACATCTAAATTCAAAAAATATTAATGCAATTTTGCAACGTATATAAAAGTTTTCATAATTAGAGAAAAAAGCTTTTTTTAAAAATATCACCAGAAAATACATTTTAAGTGTAAAATCAAATTTCTCACATTCAAGCGGATTTTTCTATATCAATACTTAATTCAATGTTATCAGACAAGTTGTCGTTTGACTACAAATATTCTGAACCAGACACATTGTATGAAAATAAGAACACCACACTACATGACATAATTTGACAAGTAATACAGATTCTTATAAAAATTTTCGAGTTCTATAAATTTGATTTTACACGCGCACACTTTTTTCACGAGCGCTTTTACAACAATACCTCGTTTACCTGTGTTTCTATTTCTCTGTAACACTTTATATATATAATATATATATATATATATATATATATGTGTGTGTGTGTGTGTGTGTGTGTTGACTGGAAAGTTTAGCTTCAAAATTAAGTAAATAATAAATAGAAGTAGAGCAAACTCTTTACTATCGCGTAGGGATTTGAGGGTAAATAAGACTACTTAAAGGTAGAGCGAGCGGTGACGAAGAGAGAGAGCATAAGCAAAAAGAATAGCTGGTGACTCCTCGCTGCAATGTTGTCTTTTGGATGCCAAAGGACGGCCATGTTGGATTTAAAATGTTGGAAGATAATAAAGAAGTTATTTTAGAGATGAGGCTCCCCTCATCTTACCAGCTATCCTGGGCCCTGTCATATATATATAACTGGCATTAAAATTCTTATTCAGCCATATGAAACATACTGACAAGTTTTTGATGAAATAAAATGTCCCTAATATTTCTTGCACTACTTTTTTAAATACAAACTAATATGTATTTTAATGCATTCATTAATAAAACTTTCTTGACGAAATTTTAAATGAGTTTTTCCTCTTTATTATTGTGTACGGATTACATCTTATTTGCTCCGTTTTTTTCTTTGACAAAGTCAAATGTTGTTTAAAGGTAGCAAATAATATAATCGTTAAAATGAGGAGAGGTCACTAATATATGTGGAAATCAATATTCATAATGATTATAGTTAAGTTACACCCGCAAGTTGTAAGTTTTTTTTATATATTTGCATATAAGCTGCAACTTACTCTTCAACAAATGTTTTGTTATGTTACAACAATTTCTATTTCATCGTCCACTTTAACTAAAAGTTATTTAAAAAAAATATTTTTTTAAATTTTTTTCTCTTAAAGATGACATTATTTTGGAACAATATATTAATTTCCATTTATTAGATATATCATAATTTTACTCTTACACTTTATTCATCAAGCAACAGTACTGCAAAATTAAGTATGACAGCTTATTTTTTTAAAAATAAAACATAATTAATAAATGTATTTGCATACCAAATTCACCAAAGCAATGGTATCATCTTCCCATTTTAAAACAGCATTTATTTTTATAGATCTTAGTACTTATTATTACACACTCGTCACCCATCCAATATAGTGGTTAATGACTCTTACTGCTGTGCCGTAGGGCCTGAGTTTGAATCCCGGAGAAGGCAGGGATGTTTGTATTGTAATTATGACTTTAAGTTCTTTCTTCCTTTGTGATGTGTGCTTCATGTTTACTTCTGTAAGCCCCCGTGGTGCACGGGGATTTATAAATGTTCTCAATAAAAATGTATTTTATACTAAAGCAGTTATGAAATATTTAATTAATATTCACAGATATATCTTTTTTAATTTAACTTATATGGTTTTCCACAGCAATTTAAGTAAAAAAAGAGTTTTTTTTAGTAAAAAAGAAGAACAAATAAAATCTAATGTTCGTTATAATATTTTTATAAATCAAATGACTTTAATTCGCAGAGTTATTTTAATTATCAATTAATAAATTCCATGGATAAGAGATTGAAACAAATTAAATATATATCTAATTTTTATTTCAAAAACATTTAATGTTTATTATATTTAAGTTAATGCTACAAACTTGCATTAACTGACAAGCTGCACTGAACTTAATGTTATTAAATATTAACATTTCTGTAGGAAAACTAAACTTATGGTCGGTAATACCAGACACTATATTACTATTTACTATGATCAAACTATGTGTGGTTCGGAGAGCACTTAAGACTAGGCACAGTGTTTGCGTAGTTTTAAAGATGTGTGCACTTACTGTGGAAAATCAAATACAACTTTTATCAAAAGAACGATAGATCCAATGAACGAACAGATTAAATCCTGGAGATCAAGGGGGTTGATCGGCATTAATTTTGATTTTGTACCTTATAAATTTAGTGTGCAGTGTATGTGGTTAAAATAAAAGCTTACAAAGCAATTTCAGTTTAGTAATCATTTATATTTCATCTTTCAAAAGGTTATTGTATAAATATATTTTAAGTAGAAAAGTAACTTCATCTTTAAAATAATGTTTCTTAAATAAAAAACATACAGAATCTGAAATTGAACTATTACTATTTTTAATGAAATACATATATTATCTCAGATACTAACTTTTATTTAAAGAACATAAGTGTATTAATAATTTTGGAATTTTATAAATCTTTGTAGCTGTTTAATGTTATTCTAGATGGATATATTACTATATTATATAAAATAAGATTTGTATATGGAAAAAATTGAATAAAAAATTGAACTTAATTTGATAACGAGCAATAAATCATCAGATTTCTAAAATCACAAAACAAGTGTAATCTGAGAAATTGAATGATATATTTGGAGATATCTGTAAGAAATGTAACTATATTTGAAGGATATGTAAGGAACAATTAAAAAATATTTTTAGTTTAAAATAATGTTTACATTTTAGCTGTGTGAACTGTAAAACGGTTTGTTCATATTAAAAATTGCGGTTTATTATTTTTTTGAGACTATAGGTAGATTCTTTGTGTGCCGACAAGTATAACACAAACGTAAGTCAATACTCAATCAATAATGGTAAAAAGTTTCAAGTAGAGGGATACAGGCACAAACGGGAATCAAAAAGGGAAACAGAAACAAGAATGGATGCACATACAATGCATACAAACAAAATACAACATCGCTCGCATGCAAAAACGGAGCATTCAGTAATTAAAATTATACATCGGTGAGGGTTTGGAAACACATGTGTGATCATAATAAGATTTTTAAAATACAAATACACATAAAGTATACATACACACAAATACTTATATACATATACACACACACACACACATATATATATATATGCATGCAAATACTCACATATATATATATATATATACATACAGTAAGTGTTAGCAAACACACACACACACACACACACAACAAACACACAACACAACACACACAACAACACACACACACACACACAAATTACAATCTAAATAACACGGAAATAAATGATATTAATATATACACAAAACAATGTAAAAGAAGATTTGCTCTGAACAAAGGCAGAGAAAGGAGAAGGCCTCGCTATATTGTTCTTTTGTAGGTAATTCATGAGAATACGTATTTCGGAAATGGATTTAGTACAAGCAAGTATCAGATGCTTGACATCCTGGAATTAGTCACTGAAGCAAAAGCACTGGTTAGTAGGCGACACATTTAAGTGTTTCAAATGGGCTTTAAAGTTTCCATGTCCAGTTAGAAACTGGATAAGTATAGAATTAGGGTGAAAGTTTAGCCGTTAAACGTCTCTGAATAGAAGGAATAAATTCCTTGGTGAAGTGCGTATTATGCGCTTTATTATTAAAAATGTTATTGTCACAAAACATGCTTGAAATTCCAATTTAAATATTAAAAAGAATATTAAGGAAATAAATAATACCAAAAAGTGATATTTCCCCAGTATAGATTCAAAAGGCTGCAATTTATTTTTGGGGAAGAACAGCAAACTACGAATTGATAGTACACTGTACTAGTATCTAAACAACTAACTAGATGGAAAAGAAAACTTCTTACATGGTCAGATAAAATGTCCCTAGCGAGAAAAGTTGGGAAATTTAGCCACAAGAACTGCGAATCTAGCAAAACTGAGTAAAGTAGGAAACGCAATTCTTTTTCCCCAGGAGATGATGAAGCATCTCTAATATATAATCTAAACCTTACAATTATAAAACAAAACATTGTAGTAAATCCCCTTTAAAAAGTTATTGCAATTTTCATTTGGAAATATAGCTAAAACATTATGCTCTATTTCAATAACCATTCTCATTCGTAAATTGTTTAAAATATATGGTATCAAAGATAATGTACTATCATTCCGTGTCACATACTCAATCATTAGTTCTAAATTTATGCTTGGGATCTAATTTTCATGAATATTTAAGATCTCAGAGAATGGATTAGTTTTAAATTAATACCTCCCTGCTCGAGGAATCTTTAAGCAATTTAATGCCTAGATCACAGGACAAGGGCAATGCTAGAACTGATATCGTGCAACCCAAAATTTTAGCCATGCTTTATTTGACATGCATTGGCTCCTGCTTTTCTGTTCCTCAATCTTCCGTATCATGTTAGAATTGAGATTCGAACTTATGAAAAATTACATTTCAAGTCACAAATTTGGTAAAACACAAAAGTTCTTAGGGAATATGAGAACAAAGTCACATAAATGATGACTACATTTTCCTAATGTAGTATAAATTACATAAACTAAAATGCGAATTCTGAAAAAAAAACCAGTAGAGGATTATAAAACTTAGTTTTGTATGCATACTTTAAGGCAGTGTTTCTTAAACTTTCAATGCTTGCGACCCAATTTTCATTCATAATTTTCATCACGCCTCCCTTCACACAATAAAAATATATTAAGTGCAATAATAATGCACTTTGATGTTAAAGCTAAAATGCTATTTTAATCATAAACCATGCAAATTAACAAGATAAGTATTAAATTCTGTGTATGACAAATCTATGTGAATCACTAGAAATTTTTAAACTTGTTCTTAATTTAGTATTGTGAGTTAATTATCAAATACACATTGTGCAGTACTGATACATTTATAAGTATATTATAGCAGTATGAATGTTTATTTTTTTCTCATTATGTCCGAATGTATTTTTTTTTATACCTTTCAGTAAATTTGTAGTTTTTTATTAATCGTTTGTTTTTGACTTTTCGATATTCTCGCGCCCCCTCGCAGGGTTATCACGCCCCATAGTTTGAGAAGCGTGGCCTTAAGGTACATCAAAAAACTATATTTAAATTTAACTTATATATTCCAGCCTACTATTTACTCTCACGCATAAATGATTCTATTGAAATATTAAATAATATAGTAATATGTTGTTATCTTGCAAAGCTCTGTATGATTTTAAAAATTAACAAACAATACAAAAAAAAGTGATAAATTATTTACTGAAAACTAAGAAAATTTTTATGTTAGTTTTTATCTTTACTAATATTTATAAATGCTGCTGATCTATTGGAATTGGATAAACGTTTTAGTTCAAATACTTGGAATTTTAATTAGATTGGAATTAGAATTAGATTACTTCGTTTGTGACTTTACAATGAAAAGAATATCCATTACAAATATGTAGTATTAAGCGAAAGTTTGTTTAATACAAGTAGAAACTTTGAATGCTTTTTCTGCTTAACTGGATTTTTTTTGTAAACTATTAATTCTAATGAGTGATTTTTGAGAATTAAAAATATGAAGCGCGATATTTTCCTTGTTTAAAAGTTATATTCATTAAGGACATTTTAAAATTAAAATAGGCAGGGAAAATTAAAAAAATTAACGTGTTTCTATTTTAGTTAACAATATAATTTAGAGAAAAAATGATGCTTAATTATTATTGGAAATATAACTCTTATATTTTAGAGTTCTACTATAAGCGTTTGAAAACAATTGGTTTATTATCGATTCTAAGCTTAGTTAAAAATTCAGTATCATAAAATCATCTTTGTTTACTTAATTTTTATCTCTGTTCCATTTTATAATTTATTTTATTAATTAATATCACTGCAAATATCCAATAATTCCGGCAATTTACTATTATATTTTTTATAAATTTGTTTTCGACCATAAGATTAAATATTAATGATATTTTAAATACTACTTTTTATGTATCTCTGAAATAGAAGAAGCACATAAACTGAACAAAATAATTCAAAGTAATTATTTCATGTGTCAGTAAGAAGAATAAGTAATTAATTAATACTTATAATTGTTAATTAAGTTTATTATTAGTATATCATTTCAAGAGTATTTTTCTAGAAAGATTATTATACCTTCTCAGTCTCAATTAAAATGAGAAGTAAAAATAAAAATTAGCCGATTATCTACTTTAAGTAATGCATTTCAACAAAAAGCATTTATGTTTTTATTTTATTTAAAGAAATTACAGTGATTTGAGATTGTTTTTCGAGTAACTATAAAAGCCTTTGAATTGCGAGGTATTCTTTTGCAGAAAAAAATGTTACTTTTGTCTTTCTGTCTCATAAAGTTTGAAACTACTCAGCTGTTTTACTGCTGATGCGATATTTTTAGTATTTTCTTTTAAAGGCGCCTCTAAGTTTCACACCGGCATACAAATAGAGTATTAAATTCTGAGGAACATTTTATACGAGACATTTTGAAGCCAGACGTGAGGAATTTTTATTTCAAATAGTAACGTACAAGTTTATAAATTATTATAAAGAGAATCAGGCATCTGCTTAAAGAGTATGCAGAATTTTACTACTTAGAAATCAGGTTATTTTTATTTCTCAGTTTATATAAGGAACATGATATTAAAACTATTTATTTATTTTATACATACATATCTACAAATACTTCAAACATAGGATGCATTTTCAAAAGTTTTGTAATAAGTCCTAAGAGAAAAAAAAACGTATTATGTGGTAGGGAGAGAGAGAGAGAATGCAATTTAACATATTTAAAAACGAAAATAACTTTTTATGAAGTCACGTTTTGTTGTAAAAGAATATATTCTAAAATTGAGATTTTAGAGAAATAGGAAAATAGTTATTACTTTTCAATACGTGACATATTGCTATTTCAAAAAGAGAGGAACATATTGGTGGCCTTCATTAATAATTGTGTAGGGAAATCGTGAATGGTGTAAGTCAGTGCTTTTCACAAAGTTTCTGTATTTGCCACCCAATATGCAATCATAATTTTCACTGCACCCCTTCCCCTTTAACCTCTTAAGTGCCCCCAGCGTACATAACTTCTCGCTCAGTCAAAACGTTAATCACCCCGGACGTATATATACGTCTTTCTGAAGTATGATCTTTTCTGTGTACTGATATTCATATAAGAAATTATTCCGAAGGCTTTGGCGTGCAATAAAATGACATTAACCATGTTTACGAAGGATTTAATTATTTCAGAGGATTAGCTGATTTATTTCTTTTCTCCCTCCTTCCCCCAACACATCACACATACTTGGAAAACGGAGGCATTGTGGAGCGATTTGCGTTCCTTTTAATTTGCAGCTAAGGGAAAGGCGTATAAATATAATACTATAAACAGTACAAATTATCAAGATGTTAAGTGTTAAATTTTTGTGTATAATTTTATATATGACAAGCCATGGGGTCATTTGTAATTATTATACTTGTTCTTAACTTAGTATTGTTAAATTAATTATAAATCCATTAGTACAGCACTATGTATTGCATAAGGGTTTTATATAAGTGTAAATGTGCATTTTATTTTTTAGTGTGTCTGGATGTATTATATTTGTTTACTTTCAGTGAATTAATATATATTTCAAAATTATCTATTGTTTTCGAGTTTTCAATATCCTCATGCCCCCTCATCGAAGTATCATGCCTCCTAGGGCGCCTTACAGTTTGAGAAGCCATGGTGTACGTGGCTTATAATTTCAAACTATAACCATCCCAGAGGGCATATGAATGTTAAAATTTAGTTGTGTGGCAAGGAATTCGTCTTCTGGCTGACAGTGAAAATCTAGGAAGACTATTTGCTGTACTACGTGGAAATTTTACGCCAGACATAGCTAAGTAGCGGACAGTATTCAGCAGACAAATAAATAAAAATGAATTTGTTGTACTGCATATATTATTTTTAACGTATTTATAAGAAACAATTCTATGCTTTTAAATTTACAAAAGATTTACACATATGTTAGATCTTTACCACCTTCAAAAAATGTGCATCACGCCCCAAAGGCAACGGAAGAGCAACTACGTGGTACCCTATGGAGTAAACCCTATTAATAAGAATTAGTTCGAAAGTTTTGAGCATAATTAGTTAAATATAAGTATAGAAAGTAACGCAGTAGGAAGCACGTCAGTCTCATAATCATGCCCCAATACATGACAGTCATTGAAATAAGGTAACTTCATCTTCTTCCCGTACGACATTGATTAAAAGTAGGCAAAATAAACTTCTTCCTACACGATATTCATTGAAAGTAGGCAAAATTATCTTCCCACATTGCATTCATTGAAAGTAGGCAATTTGATTTCTTCTGATACTAGAAGCATTGTTAGAAGGCAATTTAAGCTTCCTTTCACCGATTATGAGTACACAATTATGTTAATAAGTTATCAATTCTGAGGAATTCATTGATAATTTTTCTTGAAGAAATAAGTACTGAAAAAAATATAGAAATGATTACCCACCCCCCTGTACAGTAGCAAATGACAAATTTATAATATTATAATATAAATTAAATATTAAGAAAGTTTGTTGTGTTTAATTAAATTAATTTAACGTATATTGTAATTTTATTTTAAAAAAAAGAAGAAAAAAAGAGCTTTTTAAGAATATAGAACATACTCTGGACACATATATTAAAGCACTTCATCGTTTTTTTGCAGCACTTTTACTCAGAAATCTAATACTTAGATTTTAATACGAAGGAAAATTAATCCAAAATGTAATTACCAATATGAATTATGATGTCAGAGAGAAAGTAAACAGATTGATCACTATGTTTCTAAGCTACAAGTTTGTAGAGTACCATAATATATCTGATACCGCAAGCCCGCGTTTCTAGCGACATGAACAGACAACATGAATACAGCGTCTGTTTCAGTGACGAGTCACGCATCTGTATCAGTGATAATAAACGGCAATTGAGGGTATGGAGAGGATTTGGTCACCCAAGGCTAATCTTTCTATCATTCTCCTGTGCCGTAATGCCAAGAGGAATAACGGTATAATGTTTTATTAATACTGACATTTAGATGATTTGTACACGGAATTTTTCTAGATACCGTAGGGATATTTCCAATATTCATCTATCAATCCATAAATTTATCATTTTCCGACATTAATTGCCAGACATTAATATATAAATACATTATTTTACTATACGAATAGAAATGCAATTTTATGATTCCAGATGTAAGACTTAGGTAAGTGTTATAGCGGTAATCTTTTCAGTACAAACTTTTGTCAAGGCTAAACATTCAAATGTATCAAAAAATACCGATAAACTACATTTTGGAATTTAAATTTTATTGACCTGTTCTGAAATCTTAATTCTATGACTAAACTTTTGGAGTTGAAACATATCATTAGCTACTGAAGAATCAATTAGACTAATTTGTGATTTCTAACTGAAAAGTTCATAACGTGTATGCTAGAAGAGACAGTTGTAAATGTAAGATAATTCAGATAAATATATTCTAACATATAACAATTGATGTTTATTAATATTTCCTCACAGGAAAATACAAGCAAATGTTTTGAGGAAATATTCAGACTCACCATATTGTTATATTTTGCTAAGCACTATATAAATTTTTTTTAGAAACTATTGATTTTATTATACAACGCGGATATTTCATATGTAATTCGTATGGCAATCTTATATTTATGTATTAAGATAGTCATACACAAATACACAGGATTATCAGGTATTATATACTTTCCAGCAAGTGTACAAAAAATACTAAATACTGTTATTTGAAATTTATATTTTATTTCAGATATAGCCTTCCTATTGATAAATCTCTAAATGTATAATTATTTTTATTGCATATCATTTGCAATCAATTATATATCTTCAAGTCTGTATAATGCATTCAAATATTGCAGCGCATTTTAAAAAACAACCTGTATAAGTAGTGTGCTTGTTTTGCATAACCATTATATTTAATACTACACCATGTCATTATTCACACTTAATGGTCTTTGAATCCTGTTAACCTTTAAATATGAGATGCAAATTATTGCAATGAACTCAACTGGGAGAATCTGTTACTCACATATTATTAAGGAATTAACACACGTTTCAGAGTTTCCGAAGTACGCGTAGGTGTGTACATAGCCAGGTGAATTTTATGCATGATATTAAGCTTATTCAATTAGTTAGATGAGTACACATTTTGTAATTTGGGAATGATAAACCTTCATCGTGTCTATTTACATGATTCACACATGTTATTTATCAAAACAAGCGAAAATTGATTCATATTTCAGTGAAAGATCATAGAAACCTTTGACATTTTATTGAAACATTATATCTCCTTTACTAAGTCTGAGATACCAAGATGAATGTACGTTCAAAAAGCTTACAAAATATCACAAACTCTAATGTAGGTGTATTTTTCAATTTGACTTTTATGTTTCATTTTGGTTATAAGTACTTGAAAAGCAAATGGAATTAATTGTTATTAAAAGATTTTAGTATAATTACTAGCAACATTTACGTGTAAGAAACGTAAAAAAAAAATAATTAAATGCGCACATATATTTTTCTTTTGCTGTTTTTTTGTTTTTTTGTTTGACGTTTTATTTTAGATTAGATTTATATTGAATATGTTTATTATATTAATTATCTATGCATATTTAAAATAGTGATTTCTGCGTTTCTCAATGCATGCTTTACTTATAATTAAAAAGTAAAATTTTCAATATATCATGAAATAATTTAAATGAACTTATGCTAGATTTGAAAAAAGAAAGGTACCGATTTATTTTACCGTAACAATAAAATATTTTTGAGTAAAAATATTAAATATTTCAAACCGTTTCAGAATTAGTTTTAATTTATATTTTGTAGACCACGTAGTTAAGCTTTAACGTAAATTTTTATTTTTACTATAAAATATTTTTTCTGATAATGACGAGTTTACTATTTCTAATTCGTAATTAATCAGTCTGTGGAAATGGATTTCAAATTGTTTTAGATGTAGTGGAAATAATATTTAATAAATCTAAAAGATGACAAGATTGAAAAGTCTTTCTCTCTCGAAAGTGAAATGACATTGAAATTCTTTTAATTTCAACCTTTTTACATAGAAAATGTGATTCACAGAATATAGTACTTTATAAAGAAATTTTAAGTGAGCTTAATCAATAATAGAAATTATTCTTTGAGAACAATTTACCTAATCCATACAGTTAGTTATTTTCTAAGAATAACTCCAAATTTATTCTAAGAGTGCTGATGTTTTGTAAGTATTGTATCAATGGTCTGCCTCCCAACTAGTAATATCAAATTTAATTCTTTAGTTTAATTCGTACAGTTGTTAATTTCCAACCATATAAGTTGATGAGTCGATGAAATATTTTTGAGAAATATTTGTGTCTATAATTACTTAAATGACGTCTACACGTACTTCTGCATTGGATTCAAGTCAAAATCTTTCAAACGCAGAATGAACGGAATTAAGGCAGACTTTGTAGTTTGGTCACAACGCATGTTTAGTTTAAACAAGTTTCTTGTAACGCTACATTACAATAAAAACTTCTTAACATCTTGCAACACATTCTATTGTCAGGATAATTAGACTGAAAAATATAAACTAAAGTATTATAAAGAAATCCAAAACAATTATCTGTAGAAATTTAAATATAATTACTTAGAGACTGTTTTTTCTAATGAAAAATTTCAATCAATATGTTACTCATTGAAAATATTTTCTTTTGCATTAGCGTAGCTATTCTAAGAGCTCTAGTATTATATCTAAAAATAGGAATAAGACTCTAATTTAAATAAATAGTTATTTAAATAATTAAATTAAATCTTGGGTTTAAAATTACAATTACAGAAAGAAATGTATTGACTGTCACGCAATCGTAGTTAAAATTGCAATAATGCTGGAAATTTAAAATGAATACAACATATATGTACTAATCACTGTCCAGAATAGTTAAATTGTAGTTTGCAATTAAATATTAACTTGAAAATGGACGTTATTTTATGTTTATTAGCGTCGCTCTTAAAATAAATGCATGGGTTGTAATTTTGAGCCGTGATCAAGTGCCGAGGATATCCTGTAATATTGTACTCCAGTTTCCTATCTTCCACGCAAAGCGCTTACTTAAATTTGAGCTTTGATTGATTTAACATTCATAAACCCATCCAAGTATGATGGGATCTTAGAGAAATCTAAAATGAAACAAGTAACTTAACTGAAACCATTAAAAATTGGATGAAATAAGAAATCGCTTGTCAGCGTATTAAAACTACATTTATTAAAATTTAAAAATCTTTTGAATGCTATACATACAAAAAGTGCAAAGTATTTCTAGATGTTTATAAAAATTAGAGAATATACGGAAAAGAAAAATACGTTTCAAGTCAAATAGAGTTTCTGAAAAAAAAAAAAAACTGTATGAAATTAAATTAACGTTAGTTGTTTCGAATGGCATAATTTTATGTGTGTATGACGGGACACAGGCCTGCTGGTAAAAAAGGAGGGAATCATCTTTAAACATTTTATTTATTATTCTTTAATCATATCAAATCCAACATGGTGACCATTGGGTGCCTAATCTAATGCAACAAAAGACAACATTGCAGCGAGGAGTCAACAGTCAGTCTTTCCTCTTATGCTCTCTCTTACGTCAGCACTCACTCTATCTCTAAATAAGCTTACACACCCTCAAATCCCTACGCGGTAGTAAATAGTTCCCTATTTTTATTTATTGTTTCCTTAATTTTGAAGTAAAACTTTCTAGACTTGTGATATATATATATATATATAATATATATATAATATAATATATTATATATATATATACATATGTATGACACAAAAAATGAAAAGTCTTCTTGTCCATTTTCTCTAACTATTTATTTTTTTATAGTTACATTTTCAAGGCATTGTATATTAAGTAAACTAAACTTTAAAATCTTTGTGAGTATAATTTTTTTAAAATAAGTAAAAATATTTAGACTACAAAAATAATTCTGAAATAATAACTAATTTGAAGACTGCAAAGAAACTGCAACTGCAATATTTGGAATAAGCAAAACCTAATGAAATTTTAACATTTATATACTAATAACATGAGAAATGATATTTATCAGTTAATCTTGATTTTAAAGTATTTGAACCGTATTGATGTCGAGAGATATATGTTAGTGAAAAATCATTTAAAATAAACCTCTATTAGATAGCTTATACAAATTGGAAATCAGATGTAACTCTTAAATTTAGTTTTTGAAAGATTTTTGATTCCGACTGTTTGATATTTTCTTACAATCCCGTGTTATATTTTCCTTTCAAGGATTTCGGGATTACATTATTCATTATATGATTGGACTATTTATTAGAAATATTTACACATCAGCATAGTTCAAGTTTATAATAAAACTCAATAAATAATCAAAAATTGGTTTAATATTAATTTTATTGAAACAAATATAAAAACTTAATTCATAATTATAAACAAATAAAAGTAGTACATAATGAAATTAAAAAAAACTTCATGTCTTATGTTTTTGTAAATAAGCTTTTAAAAAACACAGCTCGTCCAGCGTTTTCTCTTTCAAACGGCTTCTTATTTTTGTTACAAATTGTTCTGCCAAAGAAAATGCTCGTCCGAATTCTATACTAGTAGGCGTTATTATCATTCAATAGAAGCATATTCTTTTCAGGTAGTCTCAACACACGTCTCTTTCCGATTAAAAAAAAAAGATTTTCCTTTTTGAATTTTTGATGACAGTGTCTCAAATCCAATAGACTACATTGGTGCATATACCTCTTTGATAACATTATCTAGTTCATCTGCTACTTTAAATGGTTTTTGTGTGTAAATTGATCTAGTTATTGGATCAGAATGTGAAAATTTTAAGTGTTCAGTAGAAGATCCAGTTGCTTGAGATGTTAGTATTGCAATAAGATCTGAAGTGTGTCAAGACTTTCAAGCAGGCCCTCTATTAATTAACGAGGAACTAATTGAGAAGGAACTGTGACAAAACTTATTCTTGAGATGTTGCTTATACCATTTTGTAGCTGCCACTTAGATCTGTGAGACGTTCTCCCATACAAGAAATGAGAGCTGCATATATTTGTTTACTTATATCACTTATAATTGCACAAAAATATCTACGTACATATTTCATAAACAAAATGCAGATTTTCTAAGAATAAAGTTTTTAGAAAATTTTGATGAGAAAAAAATTTAAATTATAACTCTGACAAAAAATAAATCCAGGAATTAGTTATTTTAATCCTGGGATCCCGGGCCTGCAAACAATATTTCTTTCTGTTACAAATTTCTTAAAATGTTTCATTCCTTTTATGAATGTCCATTAGAATAAATAACAATTACATAAAGCAGAGCATATGCGCATTCTTTTTAAATAAATGAGGCTTTTATTCTAAATCAGTTAGTTTTTAAACACTATGTATGATTAGATAAAATTTCTTATGCATCTCTTTTTAATTTTAAATCATTTATCTTATTTTACAACTTAGATGGTCTTTTAAATATTCTTCTTTTCAAATACTTCTTTATTTATCGTACTTTAAATAAATTCAACTATCATAAATCCGATGTAAAAATATATTTCCAAAGAAAAATATATTGTCCAAATTTAAATATATAATAATAATTTTAGGGATGATTAAATTCTTTATGCATGAATTTTTTCATTTTTTAAAAATAATTTCTTGACATAGAACTCATTTTGCCTCATCCAGCAAAAATAAAATCAAGAAAAGCAAGAGTGATCTCAAAATAATGATTTTAAATTTTCAGAACCTTTTTTCAAGTTTTACAACTAATACAAATACTTCATACTTTTTGTATTTTTATTTCCCTAAATAAATAATAAGAATATATAAAGAATTTGAAACATTTTTTTGAAAGGCCTTTTTAAATGATATATTATTCAAAGTAACGTAATTTTAATAATTTTTAAACTTCTTTCGTCATTTTTCTTTAACTATATTTCTTTACATTCACAGATAAATTGAATTAATTAAATTCTTTTTGATGTATTACAAAATAAATTTTGTTTCACTGGATTCTTCCAAAACTATACATAAAAATATAATAAAAACTTATTAGTTCGATAAACTATATTTAGTAATAGTAGTAAAAACTATAATTTCTTCAATCAGATATATTTGGTTAATTCTGAGGATTCTCAAATGAAAAAGAAGATAATATTGATACACTGAAAAGAACCATTAAAGTTTGAGATATTCTATAAACTTCAATTTTAATACCAGATATGTTACTCTATTTTAAAATAAAATCATGTGGGGAAAGAAAAATATATTGACAAGCTATTTTAATATCACTGTGCATACGGTATTCCAGAAATCACTTTATCTTTAATATTTATTTTTCTTTTGTTCTTTAATCGAGTTAATTCATATTATATCAAATTCCTTAGTATAATTAAGAGACTGTTACATATTAAAAATAAATTGCAACAATTCGAATTACATTTTTCTCAATACTCTGGCAAGTATAAAAATCCTTCAATACAAACTATGATAATATATGAAATTCATTTCGAAGTCCAACAATTAATTAAAGTGGAACAACTTCTATATTTTACTTTATTAGTCACTAAAGAAACATATATTTGATTACATTTCTTAAGTTGATAAAGAAACAACATCGTAAGAAACACTTCTTCTAAGACGATACAAGGTTTCTTTTTGAATTCAATTCATAAAATGATTGAACATATCTTGTTTATACTTTTAAGCAAGATCTTGAAGCACTTTTATATTTTATATCTTCATGACATAAATAATACTTGGAAAACATAGCTATTTGTAATGATTAGTCGTTCATTAATTCTCAGAGTAAATGATTTTAATTACACATTGAAACAGCCCAATACCGATTCGTATCCAGCTCAACCAAATAATAGTGTTTCAGCAGGAATACATGCTTGTTAATACATCCACAGTTATCAGCTAAGAGGATTGAAACTACGGTAAACTCCATGATTTGTAAATAGGAAGATTTCGCGTAATAGGAACATACATTTCGCATAAATATTATTTAATATACATCAATGACATTAATTTAGTCTCTAAACATACACGAACAATTTAGAATCATAATGCCTTGAAGCATTTCAAAGCTCTGCTTTGTGTTAAATTGTAAATTAATATTATTCCGACGGAAAATTTCAAACCTAAAAAAACATTGATCTATTTTCAGGAACTTTGCCAAATTAATTTAGTTATGATGAAATTAAACTATCATATATTATTGCAATTAATTTAATTTCTAATTTAACTCTTAGTTTTTAAAATGAGATTTACATTTCTGATGTAAGATAATCAAGTAATCAATGAATTTCATTAGTTCTTAACTAACTATGTTTTTATTAACATATTCGTTGAATGAATGTTCTTAATGTGTATTTAAAACTAAACCTATATAGAAAAGAGTAAATTCTCATTTAGCTAGTATACATGAACACAGCATTAAAAATTCTACAGAGTTAAATGATAATTGATTACAAATAGTTCTCTATTTAAAAAAAAATTCCTAAATTATACGTACTTAAATAACAATTGAACCAGTATATTCGACATAGTTGATTAAAATATAATACTAGTGTTTTATGTAAGATATTGTGCACAATAAAATGGCATGGAACCAATATTAAATGCTTAAGTTTATAAAAATACGCCTTAAATTTGTATTAAAATATCATTATTCAAGCAATAATTTTTTAACACAGTTAATTATAATATACACAAAATACAATTAATTTGAGTTTCTTACAAGAAATTGTTTTATCCAAATGAACTCTATTTATCATATTAGTAGAAGTATATACATTTAAAACATATTTAGGTATAAACGAGATGCGTGTCTGAGAAAAGTTTGTACTGTTTTTTTCTTTCTTTCTTTAGCCAGGAAAAGAAGAATAGCACACAATCTAAAAACAAAATCATGAAATGGGAAATAAAAAAAGTTAAAGTTACTTAAGATATTTCAGACAAGAAAACGTAAAAAAATATTCTCTGAAAACGTGCGGTAATCTGCTTGAAATCAACACTTTACACCAGCCAAGCAAGTTTTATTCATTTGAAGAAATGAAACATTTTTATTTATTAGCTTTTACTAATAGTATACACCATTAAAATAAAACTACATGACATCTGCAATAAGTGCAGATACATTTAAATGAAAAAAAAAGAAGACAAAATAATTGTCTTTAAAATTTAAGTCTCATCTTAGCAACAAATTATTAAAATTCTTATTAATGTATGAACTATTTCTTTCTTTTCAAGGTTAAATATACTAATCTAAAATTATATGCACCATTTACTACTGCATTTACATTATTAATTTATCAAAATAATTATTGGAATTGATTGGTTATTTATAAATGCAATATCAAGAAACACGAAGGTTATTGTTAATGACCCTCTTAAGCTGTGAGTACATTAGAATGCAGTTATTTTGTGAACTTAAAACATAACGTTTTTCCTCAATGTAAGTTTGCATTCCATGCTTACACCTTTAAATTTGTGGATTATTTTTCTTCTTATTACTCAGTTAAAAATAATAGTCATTTATATTCCTTTTAAAATCAACATTTCGCATTTAACCAAAATTTCCGCTTAACTGTTCCACATTTAAAGAAATATTTTTTTAAAAAAAATAATAATTAAGTTCTTTTTTCGTACTTTTCAATAATTATGTATCTTCCTTATCTTTAGAATCAAAGTATATGTAAACGGAGAAAATATCTTTTTTAAAGATTTTATCAAAATTCCTAATTTTTGAATAGATGAAAAAATAGGACTTTAAAAATCCAAGTAGGGTTGTTATGTTTATCCATAATTCATGAATCTTATAATGTTTACAAATTCTAATATTACCTTGTTATTGTTTTATTATCTGAAAATACTAAAAAAATGTATATATTATGTACAAAAAACCCCTGTTTGTAAAGTCGGAATTTATAAAACATATACCATCCTTAAAATATTATTCGGCATCAAATTTGACTTAAACAAATCTGAGATGAGATATTTTTTTTAAATGTTATTACTAATACAATTAAGTTTGTACAATACCACATTGTTTAAACTGATTTTTCTTAAATGAGTCAATTCCTCTAAGAATTGTTACTTTTTTCTTTTAGATTTATTGCAAAATTTACATACTTTGTTTTCATTTATCACAATAATTAATAGCTTACATTTTTGTTTTAATATTTCGTTCGATTAAGGTGAAAGAATAAGACAATTATCCAATTTCACAATACTGTTGAACTAAAACATGTACATTAGCAGTTGAATTGTAGAAAATATACAGTAATTTCAAGACTGCATGAGTATTATTCTTTTATTTAAATTTAATATTTAGCACGAAGCACAACATTTTGTACTAAATTTATCACATTGCACTATTAAAAATTAACCTTTAACAGTAATATTTTAAGCTTTAATAGGATTTATTGCCTTTAGAATGAAATTTGCTACAAAAAATGTTGTTTTAGAATTTAATTAAAACAGATACGTTATGCAAAAAGCATTACTTCGGAAACTAGAAACACAATAATTACTTTAATGCACTTCCAGTAGTTCCAGACACTAAGTAACATTTCATTAAAAGTCATTTCTATTTACAGAATGATGTTTACTGAATCTTAGAAAGCTATATAAATATTTTTTTTTATTTCAGAAACTAATATAAATTCCAGGAAATTGAATTCCTAACTAACATAAACTTATAAACATTTTAACTAGTTCTGTAGTTAACTAAGATGTATGACTTCTTTTCTTGAACATATGTTAAAGTTTGATTAAAAAAAAGCATGTATCGTAGCATAGTTTAACTCTTTTTTTTTTCAGTAAAGTGTATATTTCTATTCAGAAACTACAATGTG
The DNA here is from genome assembly GCA_019973975.1 of Trichonephila clavata. NCBI lineage: Eukaryota > Metazoa > Arthropoda > Arachnida > Araneae > Nephilidae > Trichonephila > Trichonephila clavata. Next base: position 121,058 of record BMAO01032778.1, read on the forward strand.
GCATTTACGTCAAAGCCTAATTACCAGTTCATCATTTTGAATTTATATGCATATATTTGAATGTTATGCTTAGTTGAAAACTAAATGTTCAACTGAAATTCATATATTTTAAATATTTCAAGTAAAAAGTAGCCTGGAATACATAGAGTAGTGGAAAATTTCATTTTATTTCTTTCAATCTCTAAGAGTTAATCTTTCGAAGCATCATTTTTCACATTCATCGGAAATTACAAGATTTATTCCCGAATTTCTCTTTTCTCTTGTAATTCGTTTTCAGTTGATATATTCGATAGTAAATTATTCGAATGCGTTTCGTGAAAAATTCATTTATTTGAAAGGTATCTTTTTATTTTTTCCCCCAGAAACACCCTTTCTGACATTTTTGTGATAAATCAAGTTGTTACACGATCATGGGAAACGACATAATAGACCCAAAACGGCACCGGTGCGTCCTAAATCTAAATTAGGGAAAATGATTGGGGATATATGAAACTGTTTATCTGCCGGCGCAACTGCCATATAATTACCAAAAAAGGACTTTCAGTAATTACTAAAATGTAATTACCTAGAAGAGGAAAGCTGAGTGAAAGACCAATTACACCAAAGTCGGGCACTGTTGCAGAGTTGGACACAACCATTGCATAAATTAAAAATACGATCACGGTAAATCATACTTTTTTTCCTATGATAGTTATCACATCCTGTAAGTTATCACTAACTACTATATCCGGTAGGAAATAACTCTAGAGTGGCATGTGTTTACCATTAATTATTAAAATCATGAGTCATGTTTTCATCGAATTATTTTAATTATCAGAATCTATTCCAAATAAAAAGTTTCTTAAAAATTATTATTTTGTATTAAGTATAAATCATGATTTTGGAATGCGTTTAGTATTTTATTTAAAAAAAAAAATTGCAGCAACTTCTCATGCGTTTTTGTTTCAAGTTCATATTGGGAAATTAACAAAATCTCATAAATTTTTGATGCATACTTCTGATAAAAGTCCCTTACTTTTTTGTGTTGGAAATGCTTAAATAATGAAATGACTGAAAATTTAATTTGATGTTTTCTCAAGCTTTGTACGTTTGCAATATAATTTTTTATACCTATGTATTATCGCAGCAATCGCAAGCATTCCATGGACAGAAGGCAATTCAATGAAGGATGTTAAATGGCCACTATGTCAAATAAAGTTAGGGAGTCGCGATGGGAAATTTTTGAACTCTACCCTGTAGACAGGTTCTTACATCTGCTCAAGCACCTGAAATTTTATCAGCAAAGCAGTTCCTGGATTACTAAAAGGTTAAATACGTTACTACCTAATGGTTGCAATTGCAGCTGGTATCGCTCACGGACGAAGACCTCCAAACAGTCGTTTTCTATATAATGGTGGTACATAGGCCAAAAAAAATTCTGATGATTATAATTTATTACTTAATAACAACTAGTTCCTGATTATTTGTTTTTTCTGTGTGTTGCTAAGCGGAACTTGCTGTCTGTTCTATTTTATAGTTCAGTGAAGAAGAAAGAAATCTGTAAAAAGTTTCACATTTCACACCGAGATAACATGTTACCCAATAGCATCTTCAGATAATCGAAGATACCACAACGAAGCTCCTTATCTTTGCTTCTCAAGAATTGCTTTTAATAATGTAATTGCTTATGATTTTAAGTCAATGTATATGAGCAAATTTTATCGGATGATCTAGTAATTTCTGAACTAACACATCTTTTGTTTAAGTTTTCTAAAAAAAAAATTAAGAAAAGCGAAATTTCGTTTAAAAAAAATAAGTAAATTTTTTAAGTTGCAATTACCACAAAAATGTTTTCCTCGGGGAGTTTTAAATGAACACACTAAATCACATTTTAGGTTATGATTCTTCTTCAGAAATGCGCCAGTTCTCTATGGGGCCTTTAAATTTCTTAACGTCCCGTAAACAAAAGGAAATAAAGTTGGAGTGTGTTAAGGTTAACCTTAACGTTTTTTTTCTGTAACTTCATTCTGTATATCACTTTCTTGCCATCCAAAATATATATATGCACTTTAAAATACCTCATATCATAAAATATATCGCCTATATTTTCAACTCCATAACCAGAACTCAAGAACATTTTGAGACCGGCGTTCTTAAATATACAACCCCAAATAAAGTTACAGTTTCATAAAGAAACGGAATGCCTCCCAACTCTATTATGGCGCTTACACAACAGAGGCAAAGCCATTAAAACAGTATCATTTTCTAATGCAATACCTCTATTATTAAGAAGTCGCCCTTTAGTGTTGCCACTCTATTTTTCCTTCTTTTACCTGCCTCCGCAAAAGAGGGACTAAATAACTCACAGATAAAGCGTTAAGGCCGTAGCAAATTTTTAACGCTTCCCTAGGGGTGTTAGCGTTAACGACTGCGGCACTTGAGATTTGAGAGCGATTGCATCGCAGAGATAAGGAGCCTTGCTACAAAAAAATAAATTCGCCATCAGTTAAGAACGAGAGAAAAAAAAACAAATAGTAAAGCAGCAGTTTCCTTCCCTTCGATAAAAATACCTCCATTACAGTAATGAAAAATTGGCAACTGTGAAAACGCAGCAACAGATTTAGAAAAGCTCTGAGAATAAAGAAGTAAAACATGAAAAGGGAAAAACTTAACAGGGCTCGTGTTAAAGAAAATAACACTTTGGGGAATTTTGGAAAAGTAAAACAGAATCAAAGTTGCGAAATTTGCATCAACCAGTTTCAATAACACGCCGTATCTGGTATTAAGTAATTACTGATGCGGAAGATCTTCCAGATGTATTAAGGTAAAATAAAATTTTTATCCGATATTTATGATTTTTACTCAGTCGACAGTACGGTGGTAACGTAGTCGCTCCAAAGTAATCAAAAAAGTTTTCATTTTAGTTTATTGCATTCTTCATCAAGGTGTGTCATGAGATAATGTTTGCAACCGCAGATTTTATAAATCGACCACACTTTATATAAAGCGGATGGTAAAATATAATTACTTTCATCTTAGATGGCTGAAAGGAGAACAATAAAAAAAAATCTACCTTCTTCTTAATTCTTTCTTTTTGCTTCGATATATCAGAAAATATCTCGAAGAATGGTATTCAGTATTTCTGTTTAAAATGTTTCGGGAGTATTATTTCTTTTTAAGAAAGGGAAGAATGTGTGTGCTTAGAAAAATCAATTTCTTCGAAAGAGAGTTTAGAGCGCGCACTATAATGAACGCTGCTGAGATGATTGCTTCACTTTGCAATCAATAATGTTGCAAAAGAAACATATTCTTAATCAAATTGTCAAATTTTTCGATATATTAGAAGAAAGAGTAATGCGTCTTTTAAATTGCATCAAAGTATAGCGTTTCCTGCACTTAAACCATTAAATAAATACTTTGGAACTGTGGAATTTTTTTTTGTAAAGTAAAGAGGGTATTTATTTAATTTGATAAGCTTTTTTATTTGTTATTTAAAGAAATGATAAGCGAATGAAGTATAAATTTAAATAATTAATGCAAAATAATCAAGTTTTTGTCTGATAAAGACTATTCTACCTACGTCTTTTTCCATTTTATATTAAAAAAATTTAGTAAATAGATTTAAAAGATTTCAAATTTATGCTTTTACATTCAGATACATAACATATATTTTGTAACTTTTTTTTTACTGAATTATTTTATTAAATACAATTACATGATTATATTACTTCAATACAATTGCAAGTTACAAAATACTAATAAAAATATCCCTCTAGGTAATAATTATATTTCTACATTCCTAAAACATACATGAAATTCTGTAGGAAAAAGTTAAGTGAATATTTTGAACATATTGTTTCAATTTTCAAATCTAATTTTTCTTTTGAAAATTTGCACACACACACAACTTATGCAATTTTGTTTCTTTTATTTCCATTAAAATAAAATCATGGAATAATCGTACAGAAGTTAAATGTTTTTTAAAGAAATAATTTAAGGTATCTTACATATAATAAATATATGCTTAGAATGATATGTAAGTATTAAAAACGATTAAAATAGTTTTTGAAGCAAATAAATATTACTCTGTAAAAACACTTTAGAACATGGGATCTTATTCTATCATCTAACCTTATCATCAAAATAAATGCAACATGTAGTCATAGTACAAAATATATATACTGGGTCAAAGACACTGGTGCCTGAAAATAACTATTTTGCAAAAAAATACACTTTAATAATAAATGGAAAGAAACTACTATAAGAACTCGTATATACGGGCGCTTAGTAGTTATTTATAAAACAAAAAAATATCTATAATAAATGTATAACTTGGATCCAATCACCTTCCTTTCCCCACATCTATATATAGATTGTGTATAATTAGAGAATAAAGTTTAAGGTAATTGACTACCCTAAAATTGTGAAGTTTGCCAAAAATTGAAAATATTTTTTTATGATTTTATTTTATTGGTCATCTTATTAGCTTATTATTATTTTCCATTAACAAGAATAAAAACTATCAGTGTTTTTGTGAAAGCAGATACCACTATAATAAGCAAGATGTGATACTTTAAATTGTTATTTACTTAAAATATGTTGTTTTGAAAATGCTCAAACAGGGACAGCGATTGCTCAAAAGTTTTGAAATTAATTAATTGAAATGTTTGTGTATATTCTGTATAATATTAGAAGTGTTTCAACTATTAGATTTATTAATCACTGTTTTATTACAAAATATACAGTCCCTTATGAGAATATAATCCCTGTTTTTTAATCAATTCCACATAATAAGTAAAGTAAAGTGCTCTAGTTTTTGTAAAAATTATAATATCTGAAGGTTTTTTTAAATATAAATAGCGAAGCAACATATCAAAACTGAAAAATTTAAAATTTGTTTATAAAATTTTGGTACAGAATAAACCCCGTTTATATATTGTTAGTAGCTTTTTACCATTTTTTTCCATTTACTAATATTATTTTTTTCTATTCTTAATTTTAGCATATTTTTCTTAAAATGAACTAAATAAATCTAAAAACCACAAAATGTCCCTGTGTTTTCCAATTTCTTAAAAAAAAGTTGTCGAAAGTATTCGGATGCCTTAGGGCATACAAAGAACATGTGTGCACAATTACAAAACATTTTTAAAATAATAATTAAAAATAATTTTTAAAAATATATTTAGAAATAAATTTTAAAGACAGAATCTAAAATAGATTTGAATTTTGTGATGCATAAATGAATAGAAAAAATATCAATTCTTATTAAGGGAACAGGGTACGATTTAAGCAGAAAATTTTAATTTAATGATTTTCAAAAATTTTTTGGTTTCCTCTTATGTGTGTATACTATGTAAAACAGATTTTGTGCTCAAAATTTCATAAAAAGTGACGTATTTAATTTTTTAAGGGGTCTCAGGGGTGTTAAACTTTTCTGAAGGGCTGAAAATATAAACAATATTCAAATGCATATAACTCTTTTAAATTAAAATTAAATAATTCGAATATATTACACATTATTTATAAAGGAATGAAGCTTCAGAAAAGTATAAAACGTTTAAAATATAATCATAATTTTAAAATTATAAACATATGAAAATAAGAAAGTTTTTTTTATAAAAAATATTAATTACGTTTTACTGCGAGCATGCTATTTTCAAAAGTATTAGCTTTAATTAGTTTCAATACGTTGATTTATAAAGTTAAATGTATCTTTATTACACCGTAGTAAATTTAAACAAATAGAATAATAAATTATGTTTTTAAAAAAATAAAAAAATATACTTTCAAAGTTATTTTTAAAAAATTTCAATATTTTTCAAATATTTTGAAATACAAAAGACATAATATTCTTAATTTACTAGGGCTAAAAAGTGTATGATACATTTTATAATTTCATAAAGTTTTATGCATCAAAGGCTACTATTTTAGAAAATAGCATGCGTACAGTAAAACTTAATTAATATTTCTTAAAAAAAACTTCTTATTTTCATATGCTTATAATTTTTAAAATTATGATTATATTTTAAACATTTTACACTTTTCTGAAGGTTCATTCCTTTATAAATAATGTGTAATAGATTCGAATTATTTAATTTTAATTTAAATGATTAATATGTATTTGAATATTGCTTATATTTTCAGCCCTGAAATGTACAAATTGTGAGTATCTTTTCGAGATAAGTAAGTTTAAAGTTCTGATTTTCCGTAGGGATGTGAATAAAAATGAAAACAAAAGCTATCACAATTATGTGTTGTTTTAGTTTAGAGCTCTCAAATTTTGTCAGGTTATAGAAAAATATATAAAGAATAATTTAAGCTAAGAAAATTAAATTTGATTTCTTGACCGATGTTTGTCAATTGAATTTTACTGTGTCCTCTTAACCAGTTAACTTTGACTTACATGAATGATCAACTAATATAAATGTTTATAAGAGCCGCCAATGATTTGCACAAAAGGAATACATTTACATTAATTATGAGTATTAATGGAGCAAATGGTTAAAAATCTTCTGTAGATCTAGTTATATTTTCCTATAAATGGTCTTTACGTGTATTCTTTAGAAGTATATTGATAATTGTGTTACGACATTTTTAATTGAACATCTTAAATGTATTTTGAATAAAAAACCCTAAGGCTCTATAAAAGAAACTCTATAACACAGATGCACTTTTTTCCTTCCTTTTTTTCAAATACTAATGATTAATTCAATGCTATTTTCTTAAAAATAGAAAAATATTTAAAACTCGATCAAGTCGAAAAAATCCTCATAATTATGTGAAATGCTCCCCCGAGGTGAAAATAAACAGCAAATATCTAGCTCTGTTATTTTTATTTTAAATCACAAAAAAAACTTTAACGAAAAAAAAAACAGATAATACAACACTAATAAGCAAGGGATTCGCATGCATATCTATCATAAATAAATTTCGAAAGTGTACTTAAAAAATCAAAATGAAAACGTTTTTATCTGTTTTTCCTTTAATTTCACCTAGATGCCATTTACAGGCTGCAATTAACACCGCAATTTATTTATTTTGAATACTCTACGTACTTTTTAAAATTTTATAATTTCTCAAGAAGACGAATATTCAACATTTTCCTTCTCACAGAATGCCTTTCTTTTGAAAAATACTAAAGTTCCCTCCATGAGTCTTTTCTTAAACGTACTGGCAGATTTAAGTAACCCACTAGCAGATGTACTAAGTTAAAAAAAAGGGAAAAATTATACAGCTTGAAAAAGTTAAAATAATTAAGTGGAGAAGGAACAAAAAAGCTGTTGTAATTGTAAGAAAAAGTGCTTTCAGTTAAAAGTACTTCAGTCCAGTCCCGATGGAAAAAAAAGTTCTTTTTTAGTTCCCTAATTAAGAAGTAAACATTAATTTATGGAGAGAGAGAGGGCAAGAAAAAAATCTCCATTCATCCTTGTAATTAGAATCTATACGACTTAAATTAAGTGGCCTTTCTTGAAAACAGTGTCTGGAAGACTTGAATTGAAGCCCTGTGCCTTGTTCTTTTGTGTACACAAAAACACAAAGCTCTCTAATATCGTTCTACATTGTATAAATCCAGATTCTAGGCCGCGAGGATTTTAATAGCATGTTACGTTTTAATTATTGAGCCATGCTTGGATTTCAGCTACAAGAATTCTGAATCTTTCATTTAATACAAGGGTAATCTCTACACTGCATTTTCATTCGTGTGATTCTGAACTTAAGCAGAGAAGTGTAATTACATTTCAACTCCGGCATGCTTTCTCATTTATTCCGGGGGAATATAATATCTCCGACATTGTGCCTCCAATGCAGCGGCTCTCTTTTATGACAACTGTTATTTATGTCAAAAGGCTTTGTAAAATGAAATACTTTCGCGTCAGGGAGTGTAATTAACTAAGAATAAATACACCAAACGGAAATGCGACTGCGTAAACAAACGAATAACAATATCCAGTTGTGATGAAGCGTAAAATGTATCGTGACAATTTCGTTTTATAGCTTTTAGAGATAGATGGAAGGCGTGTTGCTTTTCTCCACTCATTACTCCGAAAACGGTGGAAATTTCAATTGATAAAAGATTTAAAATGATTGACGATTTCAGAAAATCTCTGGGGACTGCAATAATCTTAATCGCTGTTTTCCATTTGTGGACTGTAAGTGTTCACGTGCTAATGAAAGTGGGAATTAAATGCATTAAATTAAGTGTAAATTTCAGGAAGGATAGTATATATATATATAGTCTTAAATTTTAATTTGAAATCTTAAGTTGGTAACTATCGTTTTAATTCTATGTTGATGACTGATTGCTTGCAAGTTTTTAGCTAGTTTTCAGTGGATATTGTATACATTTGATTGTTTTATTAACTTCACACACTTTTTGATTAAATCAGTGGCTCGAATTTGTGTCATGCTGGCTACGAATCCAAGACCATGGCTACTCGGCTACCACATTCACTGCATACTGTAAAAAAATATTATCTGATAAGTATGTCCAGAAGCTGGCTGGGTGGCGTTGTTGGTTTGTCACTGGCCCTCAGCACCCAAGGTTGCGGGTTCGACCTAGGACCAAGTCGGTGGATTTTCATGATGCAGAAAATCGAGAAAGGCCATGCTGTATGATTATATGGCATGTAAGAATACCTTAAAGTGTCTGTTTGACTTGGGTGCTCATCAGATCTAAGGTGCCTCCCTCTAAAGAGGAAACTGAGCATCAAAATTACCTGCGGCGATTGGTATCCTCCTCAATGGTGTCGCACTAAAAGGAGATATCAGTTTCCGGGGAATGTACTAGGTCTGCAATGGTAAAAGACCAATCCATAGCCCATTAGAAAAAAAGTAATGTTCTGAAACTAAAATACCGTAAAATCCGGCGAGTAACGCGCAGTTTTAAAACCAAAAATAAGTTCAAAATTTACGAGGATGCTCAATTATGGTAAGGTAAAAAATTGATAGATTTAGAAAAAAAAAAGAATAGAGTATAAAGCAGATTAGATTTCTCCTTATATATAAATACTGTTTATTTTAAGTATATGACTTACTTTTCATGAACTTAAACAGTTGTAATTCTAGAAGTATGCTATTTTTCAAAAGCCTTGGATAATGTCTCGTATAAATGACTTAAGAACATAAAAGTACTACATACGTGCGTTTTAGGTTTCTGCGTAAAAAAGTGGGTGCGCGTAATATGGCGAGTATACACAAAATTAAAAAATGCAGCTTGAAAGTATAGGTGCGCATTATACGCTGGATTTTATGGTAGGTATTCCGTTTTATGAAATTAGAGTTAGTTAGTAACATCTAAATGTCTTCATTTTAAACTGGTCATATCAATTTTTTTGCAATCTGTCGTTTGTAGAATAGTTCAATACCCAGCTATTACAGATTATCATAAACAAACCAACACCATATTTTTTAAACATTTTATTAATTAGAATTTAGTATATTCATCTAGTAATTTAGCAAGAAATGGGCTGTGCATGATTTCATTACTTTTTTTTAAATGCCTGCTTTCCTCGAGAAAAAAAAGCAAAATAAAAATATTACAATATATAATATCGAAAGTTAAATGTGTGCTATGTACATTGGTGACCAAAAGTTAAGCGTAATTGATAAATATGTGAATAAAGAAAGAACTCCCGAGTATATCCCATACATGCTCGATAGGATTTAAATCAGGGGAGTTCGCAGGCCACGATATGCGCTGGATGTTTTCCGTTTCAAGGAAGTAATCAATAAGCACCGCTCTGTGACATGGCGCATTATCATCCACGAATATGAAGTCAGGACCGACAGCACCTCGAAACAAGCGAACATAAGGCTTAAGAACTTCGTCTCTGTATCTTTGAGCAGTCACAGACCCAGTGTCAAAGAAATGAAGGTCTGTGCGGCCGTCCATCATGATGCCTGCCCATACCATTACTCCCCTTGATGGAAAATTATGTCTTTCCGTTATGTTTCTTGGTTCAAAACGTGTTCTACGTTCTCTCTATATCTCTACTCAGACTAAACCGGGACTCGTCACTAAACATCACATTGGCCCACTCTCCTCCACTCCAATGTTGATATTTTAAACTCCAGTTCAAACGAGCGCGTTTATTAGCAGACGTGATGGGAATGCAAACTGCTGGTCTTCTGGCATACAGACCAGCATGATTGAGTCTCCTGTAAACAGTTTGTCTCGAAATTCGTATTCCTGTGGTGACTGCGAGTGCCGAACCCAGTGCTCTGGCAGTACTGCCCCTCTGATGTCGCGCACTTAGTACCAGATATCGGTCTCGGCGAGGGGTTATGACTCTTGGTCGACCTGATACTGGTTGTCGGGTAACATCTCCCGTTCTATGAAACCTCTGCCACAGTCTTGAGATCACAGACTGGTCCACATTCAGAATTCGGTTTTTGATCGTGAGGATTCCAGCATTCCAACAATTCTTCCTTTCGTAAACATGTCCAATTGGCGTCTTTGTGCCATCATTCACCTTGTTTGATAGTTAACTACGTTCTTTCGTACAGCAATTGCACGAAACCTGTCTGAACTGCCTATGCTGCGTGAATCGGTTTCTCCGCATTCCGACATGCGCCGGTGTTTCGCGCAGGACGTAGTCGACTGAAAAGTTTTGCATATACCCAATGTTTCTTCTTCACCCAATTAATATCCGCAAGAAATTTGTAATTTTTTTTTGAATATTTACTCCATGTTTTTCGCATTTTACGATTTATGCTTAAATTTTGGACACTAGTGTATAAATATGTGTGTGTATAATGATTAATAATACATGGTAATTTTCTCTTAAAGAAATTTAAATACATAGATGTCTTGAAGAATTCCCGTGATAATTCATTTCTAGTTTACCCGCCTCTAACTGGATATAAGCACAACCTTATCACTTTAAAACTTCAAGTTAAGAGATTTTGAATTGAGAATGATGTAATATAACATTAACTGTGAATCTAGTCTGTTTTAGTTTGACTGTTCTTATTATTAAAATATATGTTTTGCAAATAAAGTGAAGTTTATTTAATTTTTTATAATTGTATAACTATGGAAAATGTATCTTTAAATGCTAATTCTTGAATACAATCTATAAATGTTGTACTTCGAAAATTATTCAAATGTAAATAAAAAATAAACTTAAAAAATCATAGCTTGTTACTTTTTTAATAAGTCTTATTAAGTTATTTTTTAACAGTTTTAAGTGATGCGACGTTAGGGAAATGCTAAAAATTACACATTTAATTTATTTTATTTTTGGTTACTAAACATAGCAAGTGCTGTTTCAAATAACTCTCATGCATTTTTGCGGAATTTAAATTATATTCTTTATCTTAATTAAATCAGGCAATTAAGTATTTTATAGCAAATAACCATCTTTCATTATGTTACATTGTTACTGATAAACACATAGTTTAAACATCATTTTGTCACATTAAAGATTAATTAAACGTAATTAATTTTTCTTTGGGTAATTACTAGTGTTATATTATAATTTATTATCTCTGATAAGAGTTTGAAATTCTTTATACTCCCTTGAAAGTGACTGTGTATCATATGGTGTAAGAGGTTAATTATGTATTAAATGGAAAAATAAAAATATAAGATAATGGAATATATGATAATATTTTTTTTCCAAAAAATAAATAAGAAACTGGAAATTTTTGCCGCAATGGAGAACTGTAACAAATGGTTAAGTAAAACACTTTATAGAAAAAATTACAAAACTATTTCCTGGACAAGATATATTTGATTTTACAATGAATTAAAGTAAAAAAAAGTTACTGATACACTGAAAGCATATTCCCCATTAGAATTTCGATGGGTGTTTGATTGCTTAGAAAATCACACTTTCACCCATCAAAAGGTCACCCATCCGGTATAATAGTTACCGACTCTGACTTCTGTGCCGTAGACCATGGGTTCGAATCCACAAGAAGGCACGGATTCTAGAATTGTATACTGCCTTCACTGCATGGGGGCACTCTAAGTAGTAGTGGATCATCAAGTCTTCTCGTTAAGTTGGTGGTAGGAGAAGAAAGGTGGGAGGCTCCTTATAATCTCCTGGTTGTTTTCCCTTAAAATTAGGATGGAAGCTAGCGAAATCGTTCTGTCACATCTGTATGGTGCTCAGAGCTGTAGATAATTACTGGCGAACAACCAGTTCTTAGCCACTATGAATTTCGTTGGCCTTCATCTCTCTCGAGTACTCTAAATAGCCGTCGAGAAGCGAGATCTCTTGTGTGTTTGGTAGAAAGTGAAGAAAGTTGGGATGCCCCTGATCCACCCAGGATGTTTTCCTTTAAAATTGGCGTGACAACGGGATAAATCGTAACGTCACCTGCATGGTGCTCAAAGCTACGACTAAAGACATGCGTCACTTAGCCCTTTGCCATGATGAATTTCGGGGACCTCGGCTTAGCCTTTGCTGATCAGGTGGTATTGGTAACAACAACAGCAATCACACTTTGAAACCACTTGATGGCTATTGGCAATGAAATGCGTAATTTTGGTCAAATGACAAGGACACACAGGGACTGACACACCCCTTCAAACTTCTACTCTTCCCCACTGTGAAAACTTTGATAGATTTAGCTTGTATGAGCCAACTTTATGGTGCGTCTAGTGTCTCCAAGTCTCGAACGATTTACTCGAAAAAATACTGCTGGTAATGAATTCACGACCTTGACCATTTGATTTCCACACCCACATATTTCGATGTAATAAAAAGGTTATAAATTAACGTCCTTTTATAGAATTTGCTTAGTCTCCAATTCAAAAGAAAAGATTTTTAGTGCCGTTTATCTTATTTCTAAAGGTGAAACAAATTTAGATGGTATATAAATTGATCAAACATTTTAACTTCCGATGAAAATTTACTTCATTCTCTTCGAAGTGCACTGTTTTTAACATAGGCATGTGTATAAGGTGTATTGGAGGGAAAAGAAATAGCAGAAATAAGCAAGTCTTTCTCGGAAATAAGTAAATGCTTGGAAGCACTGTCAAGGTCATTTTACAGCATTCGAAAACATTCGGAATAGTTTCACAGATAGTAACGCAGAGAAAAGAATCGTATTTCGGAAAGACGTATAAATACGACCAGGGCACTTAAAACGCACAAGTTGATCAAGATGGATCTTATACATCGGTGCTAGTTTAGAGGATAAATGTTTCCTTAAAAGAAATATATCTATTCATTTCGCGGTATAAGAATAGTTAAAAATTGAATAATTAAATGAAAAAAATATTTTTTTATCTTTATATTTCAATCTCAATTTATTTCCTGTCGCTTAAATATATTTTGAGCAAATACGGTTAACCATCATATAAAATATAGAGTGAGTTTATTCTCTTTTCTATATAGGGTATTCATTTCCGGAATTCTGAGTACAAAGAGAAACAATTGGAAAGTCATGTATATGCCCCAGAAAGTACATTGGCTAATAGAAGTGTGTTTGCCGAAGTCAATGAATGATGACGTAATGACACCCATTTCCGCATCAAAGAATTTCTTGCTTTTGATTCTTTTTTCCCCTCTGGTAAAGGCATTCACACATTTAAGACATACTAATTTACTTCGCACTTATAGAAGTATGCAATTTTATATATTAGGAGGAATAACTTGATGAAATTATTAATAGAATTAATTATTAGCTTCATCAATTTAAGAAACATTACTTCGGTGTTGAATCAATTTATGAAACTCAAAATTTTCTTTATTCAAATACTCTATTTTTGACAGGAAATTTATAAAATTGGTTCACATGTTATTTTGAAGAGTTTGTATTTATGTGTTTTCAGTGAAATAATAAATAAGTTCAAATAATCTTATGTTATATAAAAGGGGTACGAAAAAAACGAGAAAAAATTTTCGAAGTTAATACAAAATTTTTAAGGAAATTTAATGTGTGTGGGTGATTTAATTATACATTTTTTACAGTAAACATAGAAAATTTATCATAACGATAGAAAAAAAAACTGATGTTAAATATACTTTTTAAAAAAATAATTTTCTTTTATTCTGAATAATTATGTTGAATTATCAAGTTGAGAAAAAAAACAATAATTATGCCATTTTGTATACCCATTGAATAGCAATGAGTTTTGGCGATGATAAAAACTCTGCTGAATACTATTCATTCATATATTGCATGATCATTTACAATAAAAGGACAGATAAACATTTGTTTTATTTTCTATGCTTAAAAAGCCTTTTAACAGAAATAATTTCTTGTTATGCTTACACTGTAAAATGTTTTAGACAAATAACCTCTGTATTATTTCGTGAAGCTTTAGCTTAAGAGTGGGGTATAGTAATTACAATTATAAACTATTGATTGGCAGTATTCTGATTATTGATTAGTAATTTGAAACAATCTCTTAAGTTTTGCATACTCTGATATTATGATTATTAAATAAATGACCCAAACTGAATTATAAATTTTACTTTCGTTTAATAATAATAAATAATTTGTACTGTAAATATTTATAAATATAGTTAAATGTGTTACAAATCCATAAAGATATTAAGAATGATCAATTATGGTTAAAAATGATTTTTCAAATTATACAAAAAAGCGTTTACATGGAAGAGTTATTAAAATTCATTTGTTAAACAAAAATACTTGATCATCTTTCTATAGGGCATACAACAATAATTCTTGAAAAGTGATTCATATGTTCAAAAAAGACAAAACCTATCCATAACAATATACACAAAAATACCCACAAATCAATTAATTTTCATGTCCTTATACATATTTATTAAAAGTCAAAAAATAAAAACAATTCAATATGAAGTAACATTTTGATTTTTTTCAATATTTTTATTGCAATTGATGGATTGTGTCGCAATCTTTGATAACTTCCATGGATAATTAAGTATTATTGTTCAAAGATAAACAAATGGTAATGCTAACATTTATTTTTAAGATTTTCCAATACAATGTAAAAAAGAGCATATATTTTTACATGGACAGAATGCACAGTTTTATTTAGGATCTAAATAGCTCGGAAACTTGTGCTGTGTACTGGAAGCGAAAGCTAAAGCTTCAGGTTTTCATAATTGAATCTCCGTAACTCATTTCCCAGATCTTTACTAATTAGATCATGGAGGCTAACAGACTGTTATTTGTTACTAATTACTTTAGTTTCGGTTTTTATTTTGTAAAACATTATTAGCTCGATTCCTAAATGCAAATTTCCCCATAATTAGTAAGTTTTGATGCCTAATCAAGATAACTTAACTTCTTGGCCATTGGAGATGATGTTAACTAAGTTGTCTGCAAAAGTTCGAGAATTAGTTTTTCTAAATTGGCCCCATTAACGCAGCTAGATAAAATCAGAATTTCCTTTCAGGGAGAAAATATGAAGCGCATTAAACGAACGGGTGATTTGGGGAAATCATTCGGGTAACAATACAGAAGTGATTTTCAATGACTATTTGCTTTGTTCGTTAATCGAATTTTTTTTTAAAAATCTTATTCAACAAATTGAGTTTAACATTTCGAAAAAAATATGGATTTGAGAATAGATTAAGATTTCACGGGAAAAGTCAATTTTGCGTAATAGCACTTGTTTGGGACTATTTAATAATAGTTTATTAATACTATTTTTGCATTTTAGGAAATACTTTACTTCACTTTAAATCGTACACATTATCATTATTTACTACTATTTTCAGATTTTATTAGAAATACGAATTTCTAAGGTTATTAATAACTAAAATATCAAATGCATTAAACACTTTATTAGTGAACTGGAAATACGTAACATTATGTTGTTCTTGATTGAGAATGAAGTGAAAATTTTATTAAATTATGTAGTAAAGTATTAAGTGTGAAGTTAATTTTTAAGTTAAGTTATTATGTGATTAAGTGTGATTTTATTCTCAAGCACGGAGTTAACCAGAGTTAAAATTTATTTATTTTTAGAATCTCTAATATATAGACATGTATCAAAGTGTAACAATCCCAATACATTATAAGAAATATAGCATTTAATGCACTTCAAAATATATATTTCATTTTGATATCACAATTCATTTATGTATTGTTTTTATTACAATATTTTTTTGTTATTTAAAACCTGATTTTGTACTATTTAGTACTTATCTTTTAAGTGAACTATTAAATATTTTAAATTATTCAGTGTACCTTCAGAATATTTAAGTCATACATCCCCATTCCAAAGTTCGGCTTATACCATTCATTTTATTATTTGTTTGAAACTCATATTCAGCCTATAGGAAATAAAATGAATTTGCTTTTGTATATCTTTGGTTGAAAATATTAATTTAAATTATTGCTATACAACCTTGTTCTTCAAATTTATTTTTGGAATTATTTTTCACAATACAATATATATATATATATATATATATATATATATGAAAAAATCTATATAAAAATAGAACATAACAGGGGAAAAAAATTAAGATCAAATCTAATGAAATACAAATAAGAACCTAGCGAGTCAAAATGCAATTTCGGACTTAGACCGAATAAGTGGGTTAAACTAGTTTGAAGGCGCCAACCTTCCCCTTTGCAACTCGGTAGGAAAGACCAAAATAAAATAAATAGAAATTTAAAGTATACAAAATCCAAAATATAAAAAATCCAAAGTATAATATATAAAGTATATATATATATATATATATATATATATATATTGCATTCATAACATAGGATAAATATTTTTAGAGCTATTCTTATAGTGCAATAATTATCTTTAATCTTAAGTACCTATTTACTCGCGCGCGTTTACGATTCTAAGCTGCACTCCAAATTGTCAACACGCTTTTGCGAAAAAATAAAGAAATAGTGTAAAATTTTTAACGGTAACCGATATTTACGAAATTAAAAAAAATTAAATGCAGTAGTAAGAAGTGAATAATTACCTTATTTTACTTGAATGTAAAAGTGAATACATGAACATATAATTTCTCTAATCGCCTATAGTTATATTTGACCCACCCAACGAATTTTTTCGTCTTTGATTGAAGTCGCACCCAAATCTTCAGTGGTATAAACCTTGGGAAAAAGTGACGGTTACGTTGAGATAAATACGGTATTAATGGAATCTTATTTTTACTCTTTTTTCTTTCCTTCAAAATACCGTAAATAATATAAGAAATAATATCATTACATAAAGTGACTGCAAATTAATTAAAAAAACACAACTTTTACAAACCAAGTATATAAAACCAAAATATAAACTTAAAATCCTCATAATCTTTATCTTCATGCAACAATACTGAATTTAAAGCATTGCTTAATTGTGCATAACTATTTTTATCTTGTAATTATAATCATTGGAATTAATAAATTTTTGAAAAATATTAAATTCTTTATTAAATGGAAGTTATTAAGGTTTCTGAAATTGTTCTAGTCTTCAACCATTTCTTTGTACAATAAATTAAAAACAGAGACATCGTGAGACGACGTTATTTGCGTTATAAAAGCGGGGCAAAATATTATTTTTTTTCTTTAATGTTTACTTTAAATCTTCATTTGATTTTTTCATACCCTTCAGCACTTTTTTTAGTAAAAAAAGAAGAACCATTTTCACCCATCTTTTCAGCGACAACGTGCGTTCAACTTGCTTTTTTAATTAAACTGTCATTCTCGCAAGATCAAATATTAGAAAGGAAAATTAAAAGGGGAAAATATAAATAAACATGTAATTAAAGTTGGAGGACGACACATGTTTCTGACCCGACCTGTGAAACTAAACACAATATTCATCACTCGAGTTCATAAATCACACACTTCATTGTTCCTGAAATTATGCCGTCTTCATTTTAAAAGGATGGGGATGATCGTATAGAAATAAATAGCGAGAGAAAATGTTGAAGACAACAAACTAAATCTATCTAACGCAACACAATGTTGTCATGTTATGATTGATAATGAACACAGCACAAAAGATTGAAATAAAGATGCTGATATTAAACCACTATTTCAGGAGTTGCTTTTCATTCGATATACATTAGAGAACAAAATGTTAGGAATATGTACCTATTGTTATTTCATAAATAATGGTCGGAATTTAGAATTCATTTTTACGCTATTGACCTGTAAATACTCCTTATTTTGTGTGGAGGGAAACATTATTTATAATGAAACGTATGAACAGAACCATTATCCTAGCCATTGTGTACTTTTTAAAATAATTATTATACTATAAATTCATTTAGAATGTAATATAATAGTAATTATGTATTAAAATGTATAACTTTTATTTGTTAAGATTCGTTCAACATGAATGAAATAATTTAGGTAAGAAATTTATTCTTATCTATTTTGTGTTTAGGGATATATAAATAAGTTACTCATAATTTGTGTGCAGCAAATACATATTGCATATTAAATTTATTATTTATCTACCTACAGTGTGTAGTGCATAATCTAGAGGTACGAGAATTATTTCGAGAGAAATCGTGTAGAAAATGTAGGAAAACAGGGATTTAACAAATGTGAAAACATATTTCTCCAGAGTAAGTTTACATCGAAACCAAAAGAATAGTCTAGATTAATAATGTATATAATAGTATAAAAAGATAGCTTATGATATGAAAATACTTGATTTTGATACATGCTCACGCGTTTTATCAGTGTTGTAAAAATATTAAAAAAAGAGTAATGATCTTTTTACTTAAAATAAGTATTTCTTGAATTTATTATTAAATTTCTTGTACTAAAATAATGATACAATAAACTTCCCAGATCCATTATAGTTTTTAATGGAGTTTAAATAATTAGCTCCACGCATGTATTCTTTCAAAACAGAAGGAAAAGTATCTCTTGGAAATACTGCATTTTTGAAAAAGAAAGATTATTTATGAAAAAAAAGAAGAAAAGTTTTAAGAACCACAAATTGATTTGTTTTTATGAGATATTATATTTGTTTTAACTTACAATTTGATTTTTCGAAAAAAATAACAATAAAGATTACTCCATTCTGCCATTACAGCAAAAGTAATTTTGTTAAAACATTTAATAAGCGATTAACTACAACTAAAGCCTTTTTGAAGAAAGCACATGGTTTTAAAAAACAAGAACATAAAATTTCTCTAAGAATTCATTTACACTTGTATGGGTGGTTTAAGTAAACCTTGTGTCACATTTTTTAAGTTTTGCGTTAACATTTTTATGAGATAAGTTTTAAATTGAGTGTAGGTATATTTTTATTATTTTTAAGTACAGTAACAAAAATCTATTTATACTAGTTCATGCTTATTGCTAAGAATATTAAATAAACTGTTTTTGTACCGAATAAATTAATAAATATTCAGTCCGTGTGCTAGGGAATCCTAATCGACAATACTAAAATCAAAATTATATCTGCACCACTTTAAATTGTTTTTCTCTCTTTTATTTTATAGAGTAATTTTTTTTCTGAGAATTTATATTAAAGTACTTATTTTTAAGAAAAGTACTCTTTGAATATTTTTAGAAAATTACGAATTACTTTGAAGACGTAAAGTGTAAGTGATCATCGTTGATTTTATATACATTAATAAGTTTTAACATTTTATATTTGCTAAATATTTGAATAAGCATATATGTATATAATTTTAATAGTTTTTTATGCAAAAACTATTAATTAATTTTTCATAAATTAGCTGCTTAATTAAGAAATTTCTCACCCTGCTTTTTAAAATTTTAGAATCTAATACACGGAAAGAAGTTTATTGAAGAAATATCTTATGATTATTAAATGTACATTTAAACGAACAATACTCATATATTCATAAATAAATTAATTTTAAGGGTAGATTTCTCCATTAAAACCATTGAAGTTGTGCATTTGTGAAGAGAAATGTTCCTGGACAGTACTTTTATAGAATACTATAAAATAGCATTAAACTCTACATCCCAAAATATTGCTTGTTAGAGTTTCGCCGAACCATTGGGAATCAATATCCCACATTTTCAAAGAGGGAAATTGAAAGGGATTTCGACCTAACCTTTTGGGAAACAGGGAAGTTGGACAACACATCTGCCTAGAGTCCGACGTAGCCACGTTAAACCTCATTAACTGGGGCAGACATTAAATTTTGCTCGCGACTGCCGTATACAACAGTTCGAATTTAAAAGGTTGAAGGGTTACAGCTTGTACTAGTGGTTCTGTTGGTTTCCTATGAATCTATTAGAGCGAAGCATTGACACTTATGGGAGAAGTTCGACGAACCTTATTCTAGATGGTTGAATTAGTTTCGAGTAATTACTGCTAGCTGGGCAGATCCATTTTAATTTAAATAGTCTTGCTACTGCTGTGGTGGATGTAAGTAGGATAGCTTGGACATATCAGGTGGACGGGAAAGTAAAGGGATACCAATAAGTGGCCTGATTTCCCTGGCGACCACCAATAGCGAGAGTGCCAATTGTGATTGAGTGGGCTATATTATACAACACAGCAGCTTCTTTTGAAAGTGGAATAAGTCAGATAAATAAAAGTTTTATTTTACACTATAAAAGGATTGGGTGATATTCAAATTACTATATTATTCATACAACATATCTGTGATAGTTGTATGGTAGTTTATAATAAATGAAAATGAATATTGTTTTTAACATGGCATCGTATCAAAATAAATTGCAATAATTTATTTTTATAGACCTATTTTAAAGGTTTTGTTCTAAAATTACATTGAAATTTTTTTAATTGAAATATATGGGGAGCATGTCAGCGCAAAATATTGATTGGCATATTCATCTTAGAAAATGATTACCTTTCATTCTCTTAAAATACTCTCTTCCACATATACCACACTTGTATAATAACAATATTGATAATTAGAAGTGAATTGTATTCCGTTTGCTTTCCTACTGTTAGATGACCATCCCTTTACAAATTGATCAATGCAATTTTTCCTGTTTAAAATATGAGATGAAAATATCATATGGATCATCCTTTAAATAGCATATACTTTATAAATAAAATGTGGAAAAAAACAATATATATATATATATATATATATATATATATTTATGTTTAATATATAAGCTTTGTTTATAATTTTGTCAGCAGGTTAAGCACATTCTTACTTCTGCTATCCTGCTTTCTTTTGATCATCACATTTAAAAGCACTGCACGTAGTACGGAATTATTTCTTTTTTTCATTAAAGTTTTTACTGCATTTAACTTGTTTTTGTTTCCTTTCTTCTGTTATTTAAGACAGAAATTCTGTTTTTTCCCCTGTTTAGTCACATTGAGCCAAAATATGAAGGTTGACACCGTAAAACAAATTCATTTTTAAAGTTTATTCGTAAATAAGAATAGGTTAAATAATATTTTATGTTCCAATTTCGATATCATTTCAGTTCTTAAAATCGTAAATGCCCTTATTCTAATTCAGATGTGGTCAACCCGTTGCATGGTAAAGTTGTAATTGTGGCACGCGAAGACTTTTTAGAAAATTTTAAAAAATTAAAAAGATAACAACAAATAATTTTTTTTCAATTTTATTAAAATACGATTGGCATAGGCAACCTTATTGATCTACCAGACCTACTTATTGACCTACAAAAACTTCGAAATTTCTTTTAAATAAGCTAATTGAATTACAATAAACATTATCATATAGCGAATACTCTTCACTGTCGAGTGCCCTAGCGAGATTTTGATATTTGAGGCAGTGTGTCTTTATATTTCTGGAAGAAAACGGGGAATTGCCTACAGTGAGTGCCTGCTACTCAAAAATGAAGTTTGGCTCTTAAGATTTTCTTACCGATATTATGGCACATTTAAACAATTTGAATTTAAAATTACAGGCAAAGAAATTATTTTTCTTTCCCTAATTTGTTACATAATTTTTTTGTGAATAAACTTAATAAACTTTTGTTTTTGTCTGGATATAAGAAAAATGTTTAACAGATTTAACATTAATGCAGGAAGCATCTACTAAAGTTAATATAATTCCCTGAGCTTTGGTAGATTTAAAAACTTACTATCAATTTTGCAGGGTTCATTCAGTGCTAAGTTTGATGAATTTTAACATGAAAAAAATGCTGATCTTTCCACAAATATTTTTTCAATTTCTCTGAAAGATGTTAATTGTTAAACACTTGAAATCCAAATTGAACTTATAAACATACAGCACATACTACAGTAAAAATCAAATGTAAGACATTTATTTCAACGGCAAGTGATCCGATTATATTTGAATTTTGGAAGTTTGTACCAACAAGAAAATTTCCAAATTTAGATGATTTGGCTGTCTCATATTGCTAAAGGTTTGAATCTACATATATTTGTTAATAGATTTTTCTGTTATTTATATATAAAATCAAAATATTTCTCAAAATTTACCGATAAGCACCTAAAAACAATGAAATTTTGTTTGCGTCTTCAAGAAATAATCCTATTATAGGTGTGACTTCAATAAAAACAAACAAACTACAAATTCAAAAGCTACATTACGCAAGTACAGATAGACTAATAATTATTTAGTGTTTATTATAAATAGGTTTCAAGTTACTCATTTTTATTTCATATCCAACCTAACTACCAACCTGTGTTTATTATTAACAATAAAGCCTAAGTTTGTACTTATATTATTTTTAGGTTTCCAATGCTTAGATTTTCATAAGCAAAGTGTGCTATTTGAGCAAAAATCCCATAATAAGTCTATAAATAATATATTTTAACTTTTGATTTGTTTTGTTTGCTGGAAAAGTTTGAAGTGGCACACAAATTTTATTTTTATCTGATAGTGGCTGTCTTCGCAAAAAAGTTGGCCATCCCTGTTCTAATTATTATATTATTTTACATTTCTATTGATAATCAAACTATATCGTACACACACTCACACTTGAATAGAATATAATTGACATAAAAAAACTCTATCCACAAACATTCTTGTTTTTGGGCTCTTTATTTATTATGGATAGCACAAGACATCTCAAATAGGAGGTACTGCTAAGCAAGGGAAAGTACTATAAATGTTTTACTTATATACTTTTAGCCCTTTACGATCCAATATCAAAACAGTGTCTTACAACACAACGCAGTGACTCCACATTAGTTGTTTTTTTAAAAAAAATACTGTAAGATGTAATGTTTCTGTTTTGTCAACATTGTCTGATCCTTTAGGAACCCTCAAAGCCAAAACCGCATAAGTAAGAGTTCCAAACCGATAACGAAGCCCACTTAATTTCAGGTGAACTTTTTTGGTAATTTCTTTTGAATGCCGCGAAGAATATGCAGGTGTGTAACGTCTTGCGTGAAAATAACGTATTGGACAAGGTGATGTTCAATCCTTTATAAGAATACAAAACGCTTTCTACAAATCCTAATGTAATTTTTCGATGACGATATAGACATCATCACCCTTTTTTAATTATCTGTATAAAAATATAAGGGATAATTACGATAACTGAAGTTAAACCGTCATACTACCTTTATGCGTCTGCTGTGTGCATACACTTGTCTATTTAGTAAAAATGAACCTTATTCTCCATGTCCAAGCAGAATTCTCCATGTCTAAGAAATATCGAATGCAAATCATGCATGGAACAACAGAGTTAATTTTTTCGAACTTTAGAATCTCCGTTGGAATCTCGTCACTGATGATGAGTCAAGATTTTGTATGGAAAGTAACACATTCTAAGCTGCAGAATAGTTCATATCGTTAGAATGAGAAGCAGATTATAAATTGATATTGTATGGAGTTTGTGTAGTTGTTTCCACGACCCGTCGTAATCATATCTACTACGTATATTGTTCCTGAACACTCAAGTCGTACTTTACCAAATAATATTCCAAGCTGTCTGGTCCTTTCGAACTTTTTCATACTTCTACAAAGAGAACGTGGTGCCATTGATAATCAGTATAAGTTTTTCTGTAAAGGGAATATACTATTTCTCACACAGCAATTGAGTTCTCGTTATTTGAGTGTAATATGTACCCTTTAATGTAAATTGTGTGCAGCAGAAAAGTATAAACACCAACCGTTTGTGTGCATATGTTTTTTTTATCGCATTCGTCATTTACATTTCCGCAAACACACAGTATATACAAATCATGTTTCGCTAGTGATACAGCGCCGTGTAAAGGCATATGCCTGTACTATATTTTACAAAACTTAAGGTTATGTACATTAGATAATTTTGATTCAAAACATTACTTTTCTAATTTCTTAATTGTTTCAAAAGTATACGAAAATTAATTTATTAAAAATAACTTTAAAAACTAAGTTTAGCAAAATTTTATCTGTTAAAGAAGATCAAATTTAACTATTGGGTAAATTCCATTAATAGTCTTAATATTCTTTGAGATTCCTTTGAACAATCAATCCAAGAATAACTAAATATTAGTTTCTTATTCAATTAAACCACAAGTGTTTATTTAGCACAAGACATTTAATTTAACATTGAGAGTAACGTTCTTACTTGCATAAAATAACTAAATCCTTTGAAAAAAAAACACTTTTATTCATTATATTTAAGCATTTTTGTTGGAACTGTTAATTAATAATAATAAAATATATTCTACTTAGGATTATTTCCAAAATAATCGCATACTTTTCAAAAAATTTAATCATTTTGTGAATTAGTCTATATTACTTTCAAACTAGGATTAGTTTATGTATTTAATTTCTCAATTGTTGAATATTCAGACTAGCTTTTAAGTATAATTATAATTGAGTATTGTCAAGTTTTCTGAGGATTTTAGCTCTTTTAATAATTGCTTTTTAAAAAACGTTGTATTTCAATATTCTTAAAAAGTGTAAATCGCACATTTTTTGCTATTAGTGCATCGCAATAAATACTTTCCAGATTATTCCAGAATTAAAATGTGCATGAAAAACAGAATGTTAGTTTTTGCCTTCTCGAATTGAAGAACTCATAATCCGTTTAATGAAAAAAAATTTTTTTTAACTGAATCTTTTGAAAATATATATTTTTATATATTCCTCAACTCTCTGTGTAACACTTGCGATTACTAAAGAAAGAATTAAAGTATTTTCTTCAATGGAAAAAATAGCATCATTTTCATAAATAAAAACATTAAAATGGATTTTTTTACACTTGCGATATATAAATCTAACATTTTTATAATCAACGTATTCAATTTCAAAACATTGGACGAAATATATTTATCACAGTTCATCAAAGGACAAGTATGTTTATATAAAATGCTTGAAAATTAAAAGTAATAATTTCAAAACGAAATAATTTATCTATTTAGACACACACACACACACACACGCACGCACGCACGCATATATATATATACATATATTCATTCTATTTTTTCAAATAAATAAATATTAAAATATTTTGTCACGTACCACTCTTTATAAGAAAGTAGGAAAATATTAGAAATATGAAAACGTTTTATTTTTTATGGTTAAATTCAGGAATGTCGATCCTATGTGTATCATGCAGTAATTGCTTGGCTATAAGGGAATGGGGAATGTTTATTAGCATCGCGCTTTAAAGCTACGTGAGGGCTATTAGTGAGTGTCCGGTAATTTTGAACGATGGACAAGTGACAAGGATGATGTCACTCATTTTCTGACAGATGAATTCAGATTCCCCTTATAACTCTAGCACTTCTTAAAGAATTCAGCATTCCTAATTAAGGTTCAGTAAATAGGTCCTGCTTAGGGGAGGAAAGGGAATAACTTAATTATGCAGTTAAATTAATTAATTTACGCCAGCCTAATGAAGCTTCAAACTACAACAGTTAGGAATGATCTCATGTAAGAGAGAGCGATCGCTTCATGATTGTACTGTAGCTGCTAAAGGGTCACTTTTGGTGAAGATAACTCTTGACCGCTATGTAACACACCGAGATCGATTTTGAAATTTGATTTGTCTTCTCTGAATTCTAAAATGGTTTCTGGCCTTGTCGTATGTTTTACAATCTTCTTAAAAGAGGTATGTTTATAGAAATAAATGAGTTAAATTATTTCATTATTGTATAAAATCAATATCTAAATTACAGCACATAATCATTACTCACCATTAATGACACTTTTAAGTCGGTCTGGATATCGCTAATACTTAAGTATTTATTGTTTTGTTTGAAGAGGAGAAATCTTTCACTTTGAATCAGTTCTTAGTAATTTTGCATTGCTTTTAATCGATTACCAAGATAAAAAAAAAATTCTCATTCACCCTTGTTTGTCGTTCCAAAGTGTGACATATATAAATTGTCACAAAATTTCTTAGCTCTTTGCAATGGACTTCATATATTATTTATGTCAGTAGCAAATAATTATATTAATTGTTAGCTTTTAAGAATGAAAGTCAATCAGTTTCATTGTTTACTACCAGGAATCTGCATAATGTTTTGTTCACTTAGTGAAAATGGGTTCATAAAGGTGAGCCTGCAGTTTTTTTCTTTAGATAAATCGCCAAAACAACTTTCAAATTTCCCTTGTGATATCTTAACTTTTCTTTTAAATATGTTTGATCAAACTGCTATTATTATCAGCACATTTATTCTGTCTTTGAAGCATGAAAATTGATTGAAATGAAAGATGAGCAGTTACTTCATTTTAAATGAACTGACTATTTATTAAACTAGAAAATAATTTATTTTTGTCTGTTATTTTAAACCTAGATAGTTGAGATGGCTAGTAATATCAACTAAGATAAAATGAAATAAAATAAACATTTAATGTCAAATAATAAGGTTCTTTCATCTCAGGTAGCTCTTCCACATTTAAGAAAATTGAATATCACTTTTCAATTTTAAAAATCCATTAATAGCTTGTCTTCTAGAAAGCCAGTGTTCTTCGCAATAAAGGTTAACTAAAATCACCACATTTCAAACCTAAAGTAAAGGATACTTTCCTTTTGCATTGTTTTTTTCTTCTGAAATATATCTTAAACATTAAATGTACTAATGTAAATATACGTATGACAGACCCCAAGCCTGCTGGTAAAGGAAGGAGGACGTCATCTTTAAAATTTCAGTGCTTTATTGTTCTTCGAGCATAGTTAATCCAACATGGCGGCCATTTGGTGCCCATTCGGGGGGAACAGAAGAAAACATCACTGAGATGAGTCACCAATCTCACTTTTCGATTATGCTCTTAAGTCAGTGCTCGCTCTATTTTTAAATAGTCTTATTCACCCTACAATCCCTACGCAGTAGTAAAGGGTTCGCTCTATTTTTATTTCTTATTCCTTGGATTTTAAGTTAAACTTTTCAGACTTGACATATATTTATATATCCTCCTTTTACTAGCAGACCTGGGGCCTGCTGGTAAAAGGAGAAGAGCATCATCTCTAAAATAACTTCTTTATTGCTCTTAAAACATATTATATCCAACATGGCGGCCTTTTAGCGTGCAACCGGGTGGTACAAAAGACACCATCGAGGCAGGAGTCACCAGCTGTCTTTCCACTTATGCTCTATCTTTAATCAGCCCTCACTCTACTTTAAATCGGTTTATTTACCCCCAAATCCCTACACAATAGTAGAGTTCACTCTATTTTTATTTATTATTTACTTAATTTTGAATCTAAACTTTCCTGCCTGACATATATATATATATACTTAACCCTAAGTTTGCTGGTCCTAATTCAGCAACAGCTTTAGAAATCATAATAGGTATCTATTTTAATCCATAGACTCTTTTGGTTTCTTGCATTTTAAAGTTCTAACTCTGTTTCCTGTTATACATACGTTTATTTAAATCTAGTACAATATTCTTTTCTACCATATATTTTATAATTATGTTTCTTAGAACCTGGTTTCTATCTCTTAGCTTTATTGGTTGTATTATTTTGTCTTGTTATTTTATTTCATTTTATTATACTCGCTATATATATATTCATTAAAAGTAAAAAAAGAATATTATTATTATTATAAAAGAAATAATCAAATGTAATTAAATTTGAGCATTTATTGCAGAGAAAAAGATGTGTTAAACATTACTTTTGAGTATTAAATTGAATGAAAAACATATGTAGCTCTTTCAAAATATAATGCAGGTAAAACTTGGAAGTGAAAGAAATCTATATTTTAAACATTTATTTGAATTTTCGAAAAGGGAATTATATGTATCAACTAACTAATCCTATATTTCCCAAAAAAAATTTAAAGTTTGTCGAACAAATATAACAATTCCTCATCTTTTGTATTTGAAATTAAACCTGAATTTCAATGCACATTCTCAAAGTTTCTTTTCTGGCCTTTTTTATTCTTAAGCTTTTATCCAAATAAGAACCGAAAAAAGCGCATGTTTCAGTTAAGAAAAACGTAGAACCAGCTGAACAAACATTTCAGAGATAAGAGTTTTCAAGAACACTTGCCAGTGAATTTACCGTCCCTTCCTCACCATATTCAACATATTCCTGTTTCTTTTTCAGATTGTTTCTGTAGTAAGATTACGATAAACCGCTATCTTCTTTTGCCTCGCATGTTTTTCTACATTTGAAAATGCCAGAGACACTTTTCGAGAGGTATTCTTGAAAAAAAAAAGAACTTGATCCAGCGCCAGAGTTTATGTAATGAAATTAGCTTTGAAGAAGAGAAGGTTGGAAGTTTTAAAAAGTTATAAAAACTTGATAGTAAGCTATCGAATGAATTATGGATGATTCCTCTAATTTAGTTTTTAACCAAATACGCCTTTTTTGAAAAATATCATTGGATTGGAAGTTAGGTAATCCTCAGGGTTTGAAAGTAGTATTTTGTAGTTTGTGTACTTTTTTCCTTCATTTCAACTTTATTTGAACGTTTCTTTAAATAAATATTCGATCGTTTTACAAATAAACGTACTTTCTTTGTATTCAATTATTTTTGTGTACGGGATTGCAATTTATTTTCTTAAAATCAAAAAGAAGTCTGTTGAGTTCATATATAAGAATTTTTTAAAACATGATAATTTTAAGATAAAATTCTTATTTTTGTTATCTAGTACGTTTATGTAGACTATTAAATAAACATTAAAAATATTTTTTGACTTAAATCAAAATCATTGCAGAAAAAAATTACATTTTATACTTAAAACATGCATTTATAAGGATAGTAGCAAAATATTTGCCCATTATGATTTTGATTTAACTGAAATATTATAAATTAAAAGACTTGGTATGGTATGATTTACTCAAAAGCTTTTAATTTAAGGATTTTCAAAAAATTCTTTTGGTTACATGTGTGTATACTCTGTGAAATAGATTTTGAACTCAAAATTTCATAAAAAGCTAGCTATTTAATTTCTTAAAAAATCATTTTTGAAGTGACTTTAAAATGCTACTCCTCCTACAAAAAATTACATAGACCCATGAAATTTGATTTACAAGTACATCGCACTATGTATAGCAAAAGTTAGTATAGGTTTTGCAATAACATAAGTTGGTATGGGTTTTGCATTTATATTCGTACAATACTTCTTTTTATGAATGCTTACTGAAAATTCCTTAAAACTGTATAATTCTGAGTTCAATTATTTTAAAAAATAAAGCATTGCTTTGATTCAAAAATTCACACCAACTTTCTTTATGTGTACTATTGGTAATAAGTATAAAAATTCAAAGCATTAGGCTCGATGAAAAAAAAACAACTTAGCATTTTAAATGAAAACAAACTAGTTATTTTTTATTTGCCATAGGGATGTTAATAAATACGAACGTAAAAACTGTCATAATTCTGCATTTTTTTAAAAAAAATTTGGAGCCTTTAAATTTTGTGAGGTTTTAGAAAAGTATATATAGAATAATTACGCTATAAAAATTAGATTTTATTTTTTGACCAATTCTTGTCAATTGAATAGTACTGTGTCGCCTTAACACCAAATAAATTATAATTATAATTAACATCAAGCATCAAGAGTTAAAAATGTTAAAAATGGAAAAAATAATTTTTATTAAAGGTGTATTAGTTTTCATTGATATTTTTTTAAAAAACAGCTTATGTACAAACAGCTTTGATAAAAAATCTCTTTAAATTTTAACTTGCATAAATTTTTTTACTATATTCAGTTACAAAATTGTGACGCACGTTGTGTGTTTAGACTACCGTATAATTATTAGTTATGAGTTAATGTACGTAAAAATTCAGTATTTCAATTTTCTGTTGAGGGATTTTATTAAATTCCCAATGGTCTTGAGCTTTTGAAGGTAATGTATGATACTAATTTTTTTAGTTTACCCTCGTAAAGGGGGTTATCTTTTTAACCATACTACTTAATCTCTACTAGAAATATCACATTGGCAAGTTTACAAATAAGAGGATGCAATATTGTATCATCCAATTATTCTGATCAATCAAGGTATAAATTAATGCAAATCGTATGGTTCTCAAAGATTTCGATTGGGAAAACTATAAAAATGGAGATTTCTAGGACGAACAAAATTGTTTTTTGTTTATTGTCTAAATTTACGTGTTGCTCGTTTTTTCCGTTTATGTGGGCGATCTTCAAATAAATGTCGAACTAAATTAAGACAGT
The DNA here is from genome assembly GCA_019973975.1 of Trichonephila clavata. NCBI lineage: Eukaryota > Metazoa > Arthropoda > Arachnida > Araneae > Nephilidae > Trichonephila > Trichonephila clavata. Next base: position 151,435 of record BMAO01032778.1, read on the forward strand.
TAAATGTTTCCTCATTCTTTCAGCATGACTGAAACAAAATAAATATTACCTCAATATATATACACACAGATATATGTTGGAATAATATAATTTTATATTTGATATCTGAAATATCGTGCTAATACAATTAAGCAAACAACAAATTAGTAGATATAATGAAACATAAATGAGCTGAAAAACTATAGTACAAAGGATCAATCAGTTTAAACACAACCATTTTAAAGTGTATTTTTACAGTCAAGGATTGTAAATCTCTTTAAAATAGAGGATTGTATTCAAGGAGGTAATAATTTTGTAATTTTGATCTTTTTAACTTATAATATTTTTCCAGAAGGTACTATCTTTGTGAGTAAATTTACTATAAATTAATTCAATGTGTCTTATTGAGTAATTTTACTGTCTCGGCCACTGAGTTTGTAAATGTTTATGGTAAATAATTCTGAGATGGGTCAACGATTTCTAATCAAAATTCCTGACATAAGGGAAATAAGAGAATCAAACATTTGAACCGCTAATTACCTAGTTAAAATGCGGAAAATTTCTCGTTCTTCTATTTAACGAATCAAATCAGTTAATCTGCAGATTAACTAGCTTTTGGCTTTAACTTTAATATATATATATATATATATATATATATATTCATTTAATCTAATTTTGTACCAAAATTTAGATGAAAATTTATAGTATATTGAAATATTTTTAAGTGCGAAATCAAACAATCCTACATTTTTTTAAAACAAAAAGGAACACAATTTAAATTTTAGTAAGTATCCTTATGCATTATATTAAGTCAGTGCTTCTCAAACTTACAATATTGGTGACCAAATATTCAATCATAATTTTCCTCGCAAACTTCCCTCTTCCATACAATAACAATGTATTGAATCCAATAATATTATACTTGGACGAGCTAAAACTACAATACGGCATTTAACTCATAAGTGCCATCGGCTTTTATAAACGGCTCTCTTAGCCAAAGCAGTAAATGCCTCGGACGTATATATACGTCTTTCCGAAGTACGACCTTTTCTGTGCAATTCTTTTCATAAAATTATTCCGAAAAATTTGGAATACAACAAAAACAGGCAGTGCTTGACAGCGTTTACGAATGATTTACTTATTTCAGAGGATTTGATTATTTATTCCTTTTTTTCGCCCCCCAACCGCCAATACATCAACGCATGACTACGCGGCAAACTGTGACAATAGAAAGTGAACTGTGTAACTTTTAATCTGCAGTTAAGGAATTAATAATAAGCAGTGCAAATTATTAAGATAAAAGTTAATTTTTGTGCATAACTTAACATATGGCAAGCACATGGGGTCACAGGTAATTATTAAAATTGTTCTTTTAACTTAGCTTTATAAATTAATTGTAAAATACATCATGCAGTGCTGATACATTTATAAGTGTATTATATCAGTGTAAATGTGTGTTGTATTTTTATTATGTCAGAATATTTTTGTCTGTTTACTTTCAATAAATTAATAATTTTTTAAATATTATTTTCAATATGCGTGCGCCCCCCTCGTAAAGTTGTCACGCCCCCCCCCTAGAAGGGTGTGCTGCACAGTCTGAGAAACGTTGCATCAAAAGTATGATAAATAAAATATTAATAAAGATAACATACTTCTTTTAAAACGTTTATGACTTTGAAAGCGAATGCTTCAAATAACTGATTTTTCTTTCACAAAACAAATTACAACTTATTTTCCTAATTAAGCATTTTGGCGTGATTCTTAACCTCCAAAAACACTCTAAACAAGGACTTCCTCTGTGCAATGATTTTGTAAACCTATGTTTATTGGAATAAAAAAAAGAACGTGTTTAAATCATAATGCTGTTCTATTTAACTCCTCACTAATGATGGCTTGCCTAATACGTTCATAGGCGTGGGAATCTACCAACCACTATCCTTCGCATGGATTTACCCATCTAAAGGATCAATTCCTGCAGAAGCCACTGATGCACAAGCATTCCGAACGATACATTGGCCACTCAGCCGTGATGAACGAGCTAAATTATGGAACATGCACAGCCTATGGTTCATCTGCATTAGGGTATTCATATATATAATCATATCTAATCCTGTTCTCCAATACTCGAATTTGAAAACGTTGAACGGGAATTTGCTTTGAAGTAGTCAGCGATTGCATGATTTTGTACCTGAAAATGTAAATTAATTGGAGTATTAATGGGAGTACGTTTGAATACTATCAATATGTGTAAGGTCACGGATATGTATGAATGCTACTATTTAGTGATCTAGAATTATTTTTTTTCTAGACGTTTAACAAAAAAGGTTTCTTTTTCATTTTAATGATACTTTAATGGAAATTGAATATAATCATTGAATAAAACTGTATGGAAATAAGTTGAGTTCGTTTTACTAATGGTCATATCTACAATTAATTAAAGTTTGAATCTGAATACATCGTTACAGATACATCATTTTTAGAGCCGAATTACCTCTTAAAATTACCTGAAATGATATGTGTAATTGATAAAAAACTATGTATCTAATGTAACACAATTAAAATTGCCATGCTCTGAAAAAATGTCAGAAAAATTCTGCTAATATTTTTTTTTAATCAACACCAAAATCCTTATATAGCACGTACTGATTTTTTTACTGAGTGACATCATTAAAGAGTTTAAATGCAAAGAGGGTAATTTTTTTATGAATGCATAACCGATACCATGGATAAGAGGGACTTATTTCTATAAAGTATTTTCTTATGGTAACTCGTTGAAATTTAGAATAAGATAGGAAGTAAATATAAATATGTCAGTACTAATAAGACACAATTTATCCCATTAGAAGAGCCCCTGATATACGTACAAACTCTATATTTTTTATATAATTCACAGAAAAAATGTTTTTTTATATAAAAATAATGGTTTATGCGATATATAAAACAATACAAACGTCTATAAAGTAATTTGGATTTGTAAGCATTACACACTATGCAAAATTTAACATATGAAAAAAAGTGCTATAAAATATTATACAGCAATGTTTTATGGTAATCATTTAAATCAGTGCTTTTCAAACCTTCAGTATTTGCAATCCAACTATTATATAATAATAATTTTGTTGCACCCCTCATTCAATAACAATGTATTGAATGTAATAGTAATATACTTTGACATGCTAAAGCTGCAATTCAACCTTAATTATAAACCGTACTAAACATCAAAATGCGTATAATTACTTTTAAGAAATCGATATTTAAATAAAGTTACTTTTAAGTAATAAAATAAGTACTATGTTAGTATAGTAGTTAATAGGATAAGTATTATGTCATTTGCATTGATAAAATAATTATCAAATTGTGTAGAACTGTGTGTGTATGATACATTTATAAATGCTGTAATTTTTTCACCGCTGATGTGTATTTTATTCTTTATCATGTCAGAATGTACATTTTGTTTTGCTTCCTTTAAATTAATATATTTTTTAATTATCTTCTATTTTTGATTTCGCTAAGCTCGCGCCCTCGTGTAGGATTATTACTCCCCCACCTAGGAGGGCGTATCCCGCAGTTTGAGAAACACTGATTTAAATAAAAGACTTTGTCAACATTTTAATCAATGATAGCCCAGTATCTGATGCATTTCATGTGTGATGCTGAGATGTAATTTAAGAATACTGCTTAACGAAGTAAAATTATTACTTTTATATTCATATTGAAAAAAAATATATATAACTACTTCACGGGATCTGTAATTGTGATTGAACTCTACTTAATCATGGTACAATTTAAACAAAATTTTTAATTAAAGGATTTTCAAAATTTTTGGTTGCCTCCTGTGTGTGTATACTATGTAAAACAGATTTTGTGTGCTCAAAATTTCATAAAATGCTAGGCATTTAATATTTTAAGGAAAAAACTTCAAATTTATGAAATGATTTTAAAATGCTACTCCTCCTACAAAAATTACGTACACGCATCAAATTTGATTAACAAGTACCTCAAACTATGCATAACAAAAGTTGGTATGGGTATTTTGATAACATTATTGGTATTTGTACAATACTTCTTTTTATGAAAACGTATTGAAAATTCCTTAAAAATGTACAAATTCTGAGTTCATTTATTTTTGAAAAAGTAAGTATTGCTTTGATTCAAAAATACATACCAACATTTGTTACATGAACTATTAGCAATAGGTAAAAGAAAATTCAAAGCATTTGACACAATAGAAAAAAAGCCCTAGCATTTTAAATGAAGACAGACTAGTTATTTTTTCTTTCCAAGATAAGTAAGTTTAAAATTTTGATTTGCCATAGGGATGTGAATAAAAACAAACGCAAAAGCTGTTATAATTCTGTGTTTTTTTTCGTTTAAAACTTTGAAATTTTCTCAGATTATAGAAAAGTATATAAAGAATAACTTAGGCTAAAAAAATTAAATTTGATTTTTTTTACCAATTTTTGTCAATTGAATCGTACAGTGCCCAGTATTTTGAAATTAGAATAATTGAACGAGCATTTCAAAGGGCAGTGAGTAAGTGTGTGGATTTATGGTGCAAGAGCCAATTTTGGCTAAACTGCACCAAATACTCGTTAAAATATTAAAATTTTAATGATACATATAAAAATAACAGATGACAAAAAAGGAAAGCATCACTAGAGTACACCGGGAGCGTGACACCCGTGTTTACCAAAAACAGTAAGCCCCTAGAGAAAAGAAAATAATCACTAAAGAATCTCGGGATTGTGTGACCCCCCTCCCCTCCGTACTCATTTAAAGAAGATGAGTCCCCTGAGGGGTTTCAAAGGGAAGAGAAAACTATTTCCACTCCAACGACATTGAAATAAAACCCGTAAAATACTCCTATTAACGCTCACATTTAATCTATATACATGTAATGCACTGATATTTCTCATAATTTAAACATCGCAAAGATAATAAATTAAAATGAAACACGTCTTCTCTCACTGTGCAAACTACTATTTAAAAGAAAAACATGATGCTAATGGAAAAATCCATTTTTTTTAAAAATGGCTATTTGCTCCCCATTATCATATTTCATAAACTTGCGTTCATTTATGGGATAAAATAACATTAATTTGAGCAAGGATTCCGTAAAAGCAGAAACAATAAAATAAGCACCAATTATCTAGTTTTCTCATTTATTTTATTATTACAAAAAAATTAGGTATTCGAAATGATACGGTGTTTTCTTTTTTTCACTCACAATAATTCTCTATCCGCTTATGCGGTTAGATACACAAAATAATGATGCTTTCTTTCTTTAAATAACTCTAACGGAAATGAAACAAACATATCGCGTCTTTATTCCCTTAATTTGTAGTAATTAAGAATAAAAGCGGTTTCTCGCTATATTCGAAATTAACGAATAAAATACAGCAACTAAAATTCATCTCTTAATGTAAAAGGCAGATGTACCTCAAAGCGAAAAATCTTATTTAAGGAAACGTTAAATGTGTAAGAATGCAGTTTTATATGCAATGTAAAGAACAAATTTACCATTAGTAAGGTTAATAACAAACAACATGGTAGTATATATTGTGCACGTGCTCAGAATGTCATCATTTTTCTAAATGAGGGTGAAAAGTCGTTTAAAAGAACATTTTATAGTTCATTTCTTAACTTTTAACTTTTCCATATTTTTCGAGGAAGTAATTGAGTAATTTAAACTTTAAAAACGTAAACTTTACTAATAAGGCAGATAAAATTATTATGTGATTCGTTTGGGTGTGATAATTTTTTTAAAGAAATTGCTCATTCAAAAGGTAATTTATTTTTACAGCACTAAAGTATGTTTCAAATTCTAAGCTGAATATTTAAAATATTATGCATAAAAATATAAAATTTATTTAACATGCTCATTATAATTCCATCTTATCACTTCAAAAATGTATTCTTAAGCCTTATATGTATTCAAAAAAAGACATGTGTTAATACAATTATATGGATTAATTTATATTTAAAGAAGGTTGCTATAAATGGAATATTGTATAATGTTTTTATTACTATTGTATTAACTATCAGCAAATACGTTTTAATCATGCTACGTTTTAATCGTTAATATTTTGAAACAAATATTAATTACAGCAAAAATTTAACATTGAATTAATCCGTAGTAAGTTCATTAAATTTTTTTTTTACAATTACAAAATTGATTCACTTGTACACAACAATTTTTCACATGATTTATATTTAGCAAATGCAAGACTTAATCTTTTTTACAATTTCTTAAAACTTTCTGATACAATTAAAAGTATTATTCTCTAAAGTATTATTTTTTAACTCCAATTGCACAATAATAATAAGTATTTACATAAGGTCGATAGGAACTATACAATTTTAACATGAAATCAAATAATTAAGCTTGTGATGCATTTAATATTAAACATATACATCGCTTCATTATTTCTAACACTCTCCTAATTTCTGAAACTGAACTTAAAACTTTTCTTACATCAAAATAGCTATCTTTCTCACTTTCAATAATATGTTCAATCTTTCAGCTGATAGTATTGTTTGTATTGAATATTTAAGTAACAATAAAATTATAATATATGTTTTAAGATTCCTTTTTTCTAAATATTCAATTCTTAAAATATATTTTTACATTTCTGGAAGAAAAATTCCTTTCATGAAATAAATACAAATAAAAACTCATACAATGATTCCATTAGCAAATAATTATTGAAATCAGAAATAAAAATACTTATAATATTACACACATTTTTCACTTAATGTGGCAAAAGCCCCCAATTTTAAAAATATTTGGATAACATTCAGATTCAAAGAATTCAACTGATAAAATTCTTAACAGTCGCTGTAAATGCCTTAATATATTTATTTTTAGCAGATATTTGAAAATCAAATACATTGGTAGAAGAAAGTTTCACAAGTTGATGTCAACAATTGCAAGAAACGAATTGTGTATTAGTTTACAATTTCCACATTGTTTACTGGAATGCTTAAGATTGATTGGGTGACAAATTTAAATGCAAGCAAATATACTCGTAATATCCCCAAAAGGAATTCTAAATTAAACTGCAAATGTGTAAGACCAGATATGGAAACTCCCACACATACGTATATACTAGAGAGAGAATAAATGTATGACATTTTTATTTAAAATGTGAGATTTAGTCGTAATTAAGTTATAGATTTTCAATAATTTAAAATAATCACATTATAAATATTCCAATTTTTCGAATATTTAACTCATAGAGTTAACTAAAAGCGGTTTTTTAAGGCATAAAGGAAAAAGAAAAATAATTAAGAAAAACCAATGCAAGCAATAGATTTAGAAATTGACATACATAAATTGTTATACATACATACATGTAAAGAAGTAATATATTTAGTAACAAAGATAGCTTCGTAGGATTTATTTCATATTATTCCAAACATGCACTTCTAGCAATATTCCTTTCCGATTAAATATCACGGAAAGCTCAACTCCATGGAAAATCAATTTTACCACTCCATCGCTTTCTAAAAGGCGATTTAAACACCATTAATACCATATGTCACCATCTTAACCATTGTATTCCCAACCGATAACATAGGATCGTGACTCAAGAACTCGTAAAACTTCCGAAGCTATTTCAATGCCACGATCTATCCACGTAATTCATAGGTGCAAGGTCCTGTATTGTCGTACCAATAATCTCTTGCCTTTTAGAACATCTATATCGATGAAGACAATAAACTAAATGCGTTGTCTCGAAGTGAGGGTGACAAATATGCATGTTCCTTGTCCATAATCGATACACCACAATGGCTTCACTCTATATTATATGCCTGGCAGGATCGGTACACCAATGCTGTTATTCATCTACTTCAATGCTTGAGTGGATTTCACACATGTCGGCATATTTAAGAGAAGGCTAATGTTATTCACGAAGATATTTCAGTTCCTTAGGCATTGTATTCTTCAGAGGAAAGGGAAAATTACGCAGTGAGCATTGATTATTATTTGTGAAAAGTGTGGAATGGAATTTATTCGACATATTGTATAATCAAGTGTTATTATTTGTGGTATTAAGATTCGAGGGAATAATAATTAATTCCAGTTCCTGAATTTATATTTACGAAATACAAATTCGAGTAAACTATATTATTTTTAGGAAATTTAATTAAACATATAGGTTGAAAAAGTGATATGTTCTTGAAATTAAGTGTAGGATGATTATAATTTATGATTGAAAAAATAATTTAACTGCTCTCAAAAAGGTGCAATATATTTTTTACAATAGTCTTTCTCATAAAATGAATTTTTATGAAGAAAATGATAAACCACCAAAAGAACCATATAAAACACCAGACTAAGAGATTATTTAGTAAATTGATGACATTATTTATATAAATAGAAAAAACATAAGGAATTGGTTAAAGTATCGCAAGTTCAAAACTCCAGTCCTCAATTTAAGGTGTCTCAGGGGTGTTAATTTTCTCTCGAGGAGTGAAATATAAACAATTTTCAAACAGGTATACTTCTTTTAAATTTAAATTAAATAATCCGAATATTTTACACATTATTTACGAAGGATTATGGTTTCAAAAGAGTACAAAATATTTGAAATATAATTATAATTTTAAAAATTATAAGCAAATAAGAAATAAGTTTGTAATAAATATTAAGTAATTTTTGCATTGCGCGCGCTATTTTCTAAAATAGTAGCTTTTGATATATAAAACTTTATAGAATTATAAAATGTATCACACTCTTTAAAACTTACTGATTTAAGATTAATATATATATATATATATATTGTATTTCAAAATATTTAAAATATATAATAAATTTAAAAAAATTTGAAAATGTAATTTGTTTATTTTTAAAAGATATAATTTATTATTCTATTTTTTAAAAAACACTTCGACGTAATACGGATACATTTAACTTTATAAATCAACTTATTGATAGTAATTAAAGCTACTACTTCAGAAAATAACATGCGCAACGTAAAACTTAATATTTCTAATAAAAATATTTCTTATTTTCATATGATTGTAATTTTTAAAATTATGATTATATTTTAAACATTTTACACATTTCTGAAGTCCCTTTCCATTATAAATAATGTGTAAAAGATTCGAATTATTTAATTTTAATTTGAAAGAGTTATTCATATTTGAATATTGTTTATATTTTCTGCCCTCAGAGAAAGTTAACACTCCCCTCTGAGACCCCTTAAATAAAAGAATCAAACTAACAAATGTTGTTTAGATTTAGTTTCAGTATTTATTTTAAATTGTCATTTTTATTTCTGAAGTATTGAATTTGTCACACACATTTTGGAGCATGGAACTGTTTTTAAAATCAAACAATAGGAATTTTTATGTATTTAAACGTAAATTCAACGAAAACACTAGTAAAGATCACAGAAAAAAATATGCTGAATTAAAAGTAATTTTAATTTTCCTTGGAAAAGATATAGAGTTTCTTTAAAAAAGCTGAAAGAAAATTTATGTTCATTCTATTCATATATACTTGGTTCTTTATTTATCTCAGGCAGGATATTTTTATCAGGTTTGAAAGTTCCTACCTGAACAAGAATTAAATTAGGGTTTCTCAGAAAAGAGATAAGAGTAAATAACTTCATTACGGAATTCTAGAATTTTCCTTTATATCATTTTCGTAACATTTTCAAAATTTCCATTAGATGTAACACGCTTTTATAAGTCGCACATTTAAGACATATATATATGCCTATTTTTATAAATAACTGCTCATTATCGTCTATTTTGAAGTTCTATGGTCGAAAATAAAATTCAAATTTTCCCTATAACATTTAATATAAAACTACTAAAACTGAAAAAAAAACATTTTTAAATTGGAAAAAAAGGAAAATCTTTGGGTTTTCGCTTGTTTAGTATTCCCAGTTATTTATAACTAAAAAGAATGCAGACAGATTTCCACTTTCCCATATATCTGTTGATATTCAAATAAATGATAATGCTTCGCAGTTTCTGACAGTTTAAATTATGTTCATGTTAGTAAAATATGACGTACTCTTTGGCTACATTCAATCATAACGGTAAACTCAATTTTGTTATTTTTTTTCGCTAAAAACAAGTAGTGTCATTATTTATGATGATGTTTTCCACATGATTGCATCGAAACAAAATATTTTCAAAAAGCATATGTTTGCTGTTTTGTTCTGCTATTTATGAAAAAATTTAATAGCAATAATTGCTTGAAATATATAATAATGTAAAGAGGAGTATATGTGTGAAAAAACTTGAGACAATAAGATGAAATGATGTTATGTATATACATGCATGCATAGATGTGTACATAATACAAGATTTTTCATAACTCCATCTCGGATTTTAAAACGATATAGGAAAAATAACCTTAGATGAATACAGCAAAAGAAAAAAAAGAACATTTTAAACACTAGAGAATATTTTTAAGTTTTATATGCGTACTTTACGGGTGTTCTATATGTGAAAACCAGGTTTCATAGCACACATCTATGTGATAACATAGCATACATCTATGTGATAACATAGCATACATCTATGTGATAACATAGCATACATCTATGTGATAACATAGCATACATCTATGTGATAGTTCAGTTCCTACGACACTCTACTCAACCTGGTACTATCAACGTTAGTGACAGCATGTATCATCATTTCCATATTATCCTTGTTAACCAAAAACTTGGTTTTTTTATTTACGACTAACTTACGGGTCTCCATTTTCACATGATGTAGTAAAACTGCATGAGAGGATAATGCGTGCTTTAACAAAGTCGATAATATCATGTTAAGTAAAGTGCAGCAGAAACTAGACAATCGCATATGCCATATGAACAAGGTACCACACATGGAACACGTGTAAAGTATGTACATAAAACTTGAAATGTTTCTCAATTTTTCAAATGTATTTTCTTCAATATTCATAGTCTTTACACTTCAGGCCTTCAAAATTCGAGAGAAATTATGAATAACCTTACATACGTATAAATTAGCACTTAAGAACGAACAAGCAGAGTGTTTGACCAAACGATCAATCATTAAGTAGACTAAGTTGGTTAGTTTTGGATGTACATGCAGAATAATGAGTCGGGAAAGGGTGAGTAGGATATAAAGCCGACAATTGCGGTTTATGCTCAGAATTTCTGTGACAATTATTTCAAAGTGTATATCAGCTATAAAGGACGCCATGATTTTCTCTTTCAGTCTGAAATACTCAACAGGGAAATCTGAACAGATTTTGTACTTCTAATTGACTTTGTCTGAGATTGAATTTTTGAGGAGATGGATTGAAGCCATACAGATATTATTATGACAGCACACACGCAATCGCTCACAAAATCATTTCAAGAGTTACAATAGAATCTTAAATCACATAGATGAAATTCTGAGTGCCAACCAAACCATTTGCTTCTACAAGCAAACAAAAATATCGGTAGTCTACTAGAAAAGTTGCAAAATACTTAGAACAGACACATGGATGAACTTTTCTTCATATATATAATATATTAATTCCATTAATATCAATGATATTATTAGGGTAATTTTAGATAATCATAGAAATTATAACCTTCATATTAATTTACAAAAATTTAGAACTCTAATAAATTTAGTCTTAGAAGAAAACTACTTTAATTTTAATGGTTCTCTGTACAAACAAACCAAAGGTTTGCCTCAAGATGGCCCTGCTAGCAATAGTTTGGCTAATTTATATTTACACTTTTACGAAAATAATTATATTATTAATAAGGATTATTAAATTTTTAGATACATAGATGACCTAATTATTTTTGGTAAAAATAATAATTTTAACCGAATCATTAATTTTTATCCGGAATATTTAAAGCTAATTAAAATTAATAGTAATCGTTAAAACTAATTACATGGATGTATCATTGTGTATTAAGGACTATCAATTAAATAGCAATATTTATGATAAAAGAGATGATTTTAATTTTAACATTCTTAAAGTCCCTTACTGGAATTCCAACATTTCTATATCAATTTATAGAAATATTATTTTTATTATATTTATCGTAATAACGTATTAATTAGTGATAAATTTAATATATATTTAAATCTTAATGACTTTATTAAATATTGTATGCAACACAGATACCCTCCTAAATTTATAAAAAAATACCTAACAGTTAAATAAAAAAGTTATTAGTTGTACAGTTTATAGATAGATGGCGCCTCTATCTAAGTAAATTAACAAAATTATATTTTCTTAAAAATTAATTGTATATGTCTGGGTAGTACTTTTATTTTCTATAAATTTAAAAATGAAATATAGAGTTTTTAAATGTGTATATATAGTATTATTGCTATTTTATCAAAACTTAATAATTTTACGCGATACTGTTATTGTGCATAGCCGGGGAATATGAGTCACGTGGTAAGTCTTTATCAAATAGTTTAATTTTGATTTTAAATATTTTAGTAACTATTACAGGCTATAATATTATCGTTTTACATTAATAGATTAAGGTTTTATCTATAAAGATATAGTTAAAATTCTCTAGAAATTTATTGCTTTCACTATGGCTCAGAGTATTGGCAAATTCAGGTGAAGGTTGGCTGGCCAAAAAACATTGTTTAAACCTGCATTCCTAGTTCCTAAGGCTAGGAGTTTGCTTTAGTATTTCTAAATCTATTCTATCATGACTATAGTTATCTTAGGTATATAACTATTTTTTGTAATATATATATATATATATATATATATATAGTCACCGTAAATGGTCACCGTAAATGACACACCAAGAAAGACAAGAACCAAATTTATTCTGTAGATAACATGTTGACCAAGTATCAAATGATTAAATTTATAGACTTCTGTGAAGTGTGGTTCCTGCCAGAATCAGTAACCAGGGTAGTCGCCATTATTGTAGATCACCGCTGTCACACGCCTCGGCATTGATTCAAAGAGACGTTGGATGTGTTCTTGGGGTACAGCAGACCAAGCAGCTTCCACACGTTGCAAACGTTGATCTGGTGTAGCAGCTGAGGGTGTAAACTGGGTCAATCGTTGAACAACCATGGACCATATGTTTTCTATGACCTATGCAATTCAATCTTGTGATTGACAAAGAACCTTTGGACAATGAGTGCCACGTGTGGTCACGCATTATCTTGTTGAAAGCCTGAAGGTAAGGAAGGACAACCGGCTCCAACACCTCGGAGATGTAGCGCTGGCTTTTTAAAGTACTAGCAATGCGTAATAGAGGAGTGTGAGATTGATATCCAATACAATCCCATACCATAATACCCGGTGCAGGACCAGTGTTGTGGTGCACAACGCAGATGTTCAGCATCCTCTCTCCACGGTGTCTCGAGATTCGAATCCGACCATCGTGGTGTTGCAGACAGATGCAAGACTCGTCAGTAAAGACAACTTCATTCCATTCTGCCATCCATATCCATCTTTCATCTCACCATTGGCGGCGGAGACGTCTGTGGTTCTTCGTCAAGGGTAGACCAAGCAATGGACGTCTGGCGGACAGACCACTCTGCTGTAAATTGCGTCGAATGGTACGCGCAGACACTGAATGATTCGTTACAGACTCAATGTACTGTGCTATGGTTTATGACGTGACTGAGCGATCCGTCACTGCCATGCGCACAATTTGCCTATCCTCACGTGAAATGGTGCACTGAGGTGGATGTGATCGACCACGTTGGTCCGTTCTACCCTCCTGCATCCAACGGTCACATATCCGTATTAAAGTTGTATGGTTTCGTCCAACACGTTTACCGATTTCCCTGAAAGATAATCCACAATCTCGGTAGGCCACTATCCTTCTTCTGTCGAACTTGGATACTTGATCAAAAGCTTATCGCTGTTTTCTACGAGACATAACTGATCGTTTTTTGAAAAGACCACAAGAAGAACACAATTGCCGAACTTGAAATCGTCGAAATCTCCAACCCTTAAATAGCGCTGAGGCGTGAGGTGGCGCCACAGGCGTTCGTGATGTGTGTCTGCGCTGAAATTTTAATCATTTGCATATTGCACCTCCGCTAATGCATGTTATTTGCGTGCTTCCTTCAGGGTGTTGCATTTACGGTGGCCAGCAGTGTATATTAAACATTTATATTAACTTAATCAATTATTACATTCGTTAAAATTGTTGCAATCTATTTATCTTAACTATATTGAAATATCACAATTGAAGTGTTTAAATTAAAATGAGGAAGTTATCTTATTTCAAAATTTCTAAAGTTAAACAGGTCCTTAAATATTTTAAAAGATTATAAATCTCATTTTACAGTAGCAATTGAAGAGTTGTTGTCCAGTAAAATATACATTGCTTGTATTTTGGCCAACAAAAATTCCCTGAGCTAAAACCATTCCATAACCTTTGAGAAACTATAGGGCGAGAAAGGCCACGGAGTGTCTCAACGGTTAATGTCAATGTCACTAATGACTGTCTTGTACTCATCGCTGAAACACGAAGTTGTACCAAAGCTCCCCTTTTTCATGTAGGCGTTATCAATTCTATGGGATCCTACAGCCAGAAGTGATCATATACTCTACTAAAGTTTTTTTTTCTTACCATCCATACCTCTGCTATTATAGCTCTTAGGTCTTTTTTTACGATTATGGTGAAGCTATTTTTCAGTAAAGTTCAGTTTTTATTATTTGGATTCTTCTGGAAAGCTTCGTTTATTATTTGAATAACTTAAAATTTTTCACATTCTATTGTTCGATTTGGAAAACTCTTGTAAAATATTAATTTAGAAAAACCATTTTCTTCCCATTGTATGTAAATGCATGTTCAAAACTGCATTTTTTTTATGATCAAAACTCATTTATATTGGTCGTAATATTGCAGTTGATGATATTGGAGTTGATGATGTCATTTGTTTTCTGAAATGTACAATAACGTTAGTCTAATGTACATTCAATAAACATGCAGCAAGATTTAACGGGTTCAAAATTAGTAGATTTAATCAGCGTTTTAATTTATGACCTGTAAATCAATATAATTAATTTTCCTTGAAGTAATTACATTATAACTGTAATTACTCTCGAGTTACCATGTATTATTTCCATGTGTAATTACCATGTTTAAATTTTACGTAATTTTTTTTTATTTTGCAAGTAAGACTTCTACTTGCTTTTTTTTCAAAATAATTTTATTAAGTACAGGTTTATTATAAAAGAAAGATGATGTGTTGGCAATATATCAAATATTTAAGAGTCTAAGAGATAATTTAAAAAAGTTATTACTTTTGAATTACCAAAAAAAAAACGTAGTTACGTTTTCTGTTATTGAAGTTAAATGTTTTTTAACTAATAGTACCTACTCTGAACATTCTTAAATTCCGAACAATTGTTACAGAACTAAATATAGCTTGTGTATTTTTAAACAAAAAATATATATTTTTTACAACAAAATGAATATTTATTCTTTTTTAAAAGCTATCTATAAGCCACGATTTTAAAAGTGGGCATTCAATCTATTTCATGAAAAATTTTTTAAAAAAAACTCATCGTTTTAAATTTTACTTTGTTAATGTTTTTTTTAATGTAACATGGTAACTTTTTAAAAAACCATATATTTATTTCTTTTAAGATTATTCTTATACAATCTTTCAAATAAGGCAGAAAATCATAAAAATGTTTAAAAATTGCGCAGCAAATCCTTTTCGAAAATATTACTGTGTCATTCCTGTGACTACTTCTTTTTACTTACACTTTTTCTTTCATTTTCAAAAAATAATCTTGCAACCATTCGTTAGGAAAATTTATAGCAAGCTTCATTTTTTAAAAGAAAAGTCTAAGAATTATTAAAAAATTCCTTTTTATAGCATTTTTCGAAGAAGATTTATAAGACAAAAAATGAACAGGGAAAAGCATTCTGCGTTTTTTTTTATGAAATATTTTCCTTACTTATAGAATACTTCTTTGTAAAAGTTACTTTTTCTTGTTTTGTAAATAAAGTTCATTATGATAGAATATTTTCCAGCCTGCATAAGACGCAAGAATCGAAAAGCCTAAATAATTTATTTTACGGAATAATGTTATGCATAACAAATTCTTCTTCTGTTTGTTACTAGGTTCCTGAACAAAATAAATTTAATTTGTAAATTCAAATTTGATGCAAAACATTAAAAACTACATTTGTTAAACTTAAAAGTAATTTCATTTTTTCTTTACATTCAAAAAACTAGGTGCACTACATTTTAAAATATCTTTGTTATTGTTGGCATTTGTGAATGATTATACATTTTTATTATTTCAAATTATTTTATTCTGTACATAAATACTTGGGAATAGATAGATATCGTTTTTAGGCCTTTTGAACTTATAACACTTATTTCACTTTTCTTCCTGATATTCATTTTTTCTTATATAAAGGAAAGTCAATTACTTTTTCAATAAGTAAAATTTACCAGTGCGGAATATTTACTACTTTTTTTCTTCTAAATATAAATAAAAATGGAAAACATTTCTTTTTTTTAATTAGATTAATTTTGATGCTATGATTTAATATATTTTACACATTTTTACTTGCTCGAAAAAAGTAAAGAGATTTCTTATGAAGAAATTTAAAAACTTGTAAAATCCTAAGAGTTAACAAAAGTTTACTCTTTGCTTCCAGCTCTTATTTCTTCGCCAATCTTCACTGTGAGAAAAAGATAAATAAGACCAAAGAATGATCTGTTTATTTTTACGAACTAACCAATTATACGAAAAAATATCTTTTTCCTCATAAATTTCTAGATGAATCCATTGTGATGCACAGACGACATATTTATTTAAAAGAAACTTGCACCACAATCTGTTTGAATTGGTACTTGAATGATAATATCGAGAGTTTTTTAAAAAAAACTCCTACTAGTCTATGCTGGTTAAATTCTAATTTCACATATTATTAATAATTTCTTATATTATTGTCAATTTCACATATTATTCTTCATCAACAATGGAACAGTAAATTTTAGGGTAGGTGCAGCAGATATAGCAATGCACATGATGGGAATGTGCAACTTGCTCTCCGACATACATATCGTTAGATGTAAGGAAAAAAAACTTGAAGAATGGAGAATATTCATGTTTCCCATTCCCATCTGTACATTTGTCTCTTCTATCAATGAAAAAACGAGGATAGCTTTTCTTTCTTATCTCAAAGTACATTTCTAAAAGCAGGGGGTGCCAGGTCACCGTTAATGTGGTGGCGGTTTTAACAATAATATGATTGTATTAACACTAGGGTGATTGAACAAAAAAGAAGACGTTAGAATGTGGTTAAATTAAAAGACACCTTCCTAGGCTGGTTCACGGTGTTCTATTTGAGGTAAAGATAATTTGATCAAGGAAATGGGGCAAGTTTCAATAGTCCAGGTTTGGCCATAGTGTGGTTTGTATGCATCGGTCGATGAATTTATGAACAAGTGATGCTAAATATGTCAATTCTACAGCCCTTTTTCAAAGTATGAAGATGTCTTGAAGCATACATTAGACTGGATGAACTACCCATTTATTAGTTTCTATTGGCCTGCACTCATGACATCTGTTAAGAAGACTGCCATTAAAGTGAAGGCACCTAAAACTCTTTTTGATAAGGTTCCTTGCTCTATATAAGGGGATTACAGAATAGCAAAGGGGTCATGATTATGTTTATCCGATGATTGATATCATTAATGTAGGTAAATTGATGCAGTTACAGTCTAATTTCACCACATTTGTTGAGCACCTCACTATGTGACAGTGTGGCATTACGATTTGGGCGTCATCGTGAACGATGACCGTATCCTATGGTTTCTTATTTAAAGCATTACTGTTTAATGATACGCGGGTAATGTGCTGTAGTTTGTGACGAGCTCTTAATCTCGCAACAATCTAATTAATATGGAACTTGATTCGATAGACAATACCCTATTTCCACCCCTTTCAGAAAACTATCTGTAGAAATGGTTGATAATACGTAGAGGACTATACTTTAGGATGCCAACTATAGTACTATTGACTCATTATCATAATTCTGCATTTCATGTAACACAGTGATCCTACACCCCACCGAGATGAGGCTGTTCTCATTGAGTTTGACGAGTATCATTTCAAAATAAAAATCTTATTGAGGTTGCATATTCAATGGCATGTATTTAATGCATATAAATGTGGATGTGCTGTGAATAAAAACACAAAACATATAATTAATGTAATAACTGCAAGCCCAAACTAATACTGAATATATATGGTAAAAAAATGTCAAGATAGCTAATTATTGCTTTTTCCGTGCATAGGTTTTTTTATAAATGAACCATTTCGGTTAAAACCTTTCCACAATAGATAAAAACATTAATATTTTTTAAATAGAATTCAGTATTTAGTAAATAAATTTTTAAATGTATTTTTTTTTTTTGGTTTTTGAATTTTGATCTTTCAACTGCTCTAAGTTGGACAATTCCATGTTAAGTTTGGGAATTTTAAATTCTATTTTTAAAATAATCAGCTTTATCACATACATCTAATAAATATGTTAAAATGAAGGAATAGCGCCAGAACAGAAATTCGAAATGTTAGTCCACGATGTTTTTGAAATTTATGAAAACGTCAATATTTTCCTCTTAAAGTTGAGAAGCCACTACAAAGTTTGTAAGGTTTATTCTTCTACGTGATTTTTGTAGAAAATCGAAACTTCTGCCAATGCTTTTACCTGAAACATTATGTAAGCGGAATATAGAACACTTTACTGTTCAGAATACATTAAATATGATCAAATTTGTTTCACAAAGCCAAAGTATATAACATCTTATAAATATTGTCTCAATGACTCGATATTTTATGCTTCGTTTTTTGTGAAATCGTTTTTAATTCCATTGTTTTTTACAGTAAGCAATCGTGCCATACTAAAAACTTATGCTAAAAATGATCTCACTACTACAGGTTAATATTTTGTGACAAATTATTTATAACCTTTACTTGATTAATACTTGGTGTATTAATACGTATTTTACATCACAGAAATTAATTTAATTGGAGAAGCAAATAATAAAACATTGTGTTTAATTTTGTTATGAATGTTTCAAATAAGGTTTAAATGGAGACTTACATTAGCAATTGCTGAATTCATCGCATCTAGTTTAAAATGATCTTAAGATACTGATAAAAATAAGTTTTGAAAAAGATAAATTTTTTTAAAAAAATTGGAGATAATTTAATAGTAGTCTTAGGGTAATCGGTTTTAGAAAGAAGAATGGTGAAGAAAAAAATATCGTGTTAATTGAGTTTTAATAAGTGTTATTGTTTTTATTTTTTAATTTAGATTGTGTGATTTGGTTTAATTCATAAATTTTACTTCATTAAGAAATTCACGTTCCGTTTTCCGAATTCATTTATATTTATACACCAGGACTAGAAGGAAAAAAACTATACATTTCTAGTTTGGTCTACAACCATGGTAGGTGACATAGTTGATGCATTCTTTCACTTATTAAATTATTGTTTAATCTACATACATTTAGGTAAAACTTATTAGAAATGCATTTATTTTTTTTCATACAGAAAAAGAAAAGGAAAACAATAACAGATATTGCATCAACTGCTAATTTTACTATACATATTTTTTCTATTTAGATATTGCTTTCAAAGGAAACATCTTCAATATGAAATATCTGCCACTGCTTTTGACTTCTAATTTATTAAATATATGCTGTATCATATGGTTTTTGTTGCTAAGAATTTCTTAGAATATATATTTAATAACTATACAAGGCCCAAAAATAAATTATTTATCTTCAGAGGATACCAGTCCACTGTGGGGTAGAGGAAAATAAAAAGCCTACTTGTTGTCTTAAGAAGTCCAAACGATTATTCAAACCGCTAATGATGAAGTTCCTTTTCACATCACTAAATCTGTTATTAGATCAATTTTTATGAACAACTTGGGGAAAAAATTATCAAATGAGAACTTCCAGAACTCTTGGTGGAATATCATTCAAAATATTTCCGTCTGGCTTAGAATGAAAGCTGTAGCAATATCCCGCATGTCTACTGGTCGAGACTACGCTACTATTTATTTACATCTTATAAAAGTTTTTATTGACCCATGCTGCACATTCTGTAATGTTTGGGATCCTATAGACCATGGGTACTCAACCTTTTTACACGCCGGGCCGCATACATATGGCAAATATTTCACGCTGGCGCAACGGGAGAGTTAATGGGAAAAACATTAGATCAAGGCAGTATTGGATACTTAAAATTCGGCAAATTGATTAAAATATTAGAACTCAGTTTTGGCTTTACATACTATGTATATATTAATCTCTATCAAACACACACAAAAACTGTATTCGGTTTTATGCAAATTTTACTGAGTTATGGGGTAGTTTTGATTCCCTTTCATTCATGACCAAACGCCAAGTCTACATTCTACTATCATAAAAACAAGGCTGCCATGCCGCTTGATAATTTGATTTTTTCTTTTGAAAAAGTCTGTCTTAATTTTATTTCAAACGTTAATTTATCAAGTGCAGAATGGTAGCAAAAAGGAGTTTTGACTGAATTCCACACTGAAATCAGTATTATTTATTCTTAATATAAATTTAGCTTTACTATTCCAGTTCAGTTCACTACTTATCTGTTATTTGTTGTTACTAACCGTTACAGTTACAAATAAAAAAAAGCTTAAAATTCGTACCCGTTCGACATCGGTAACTAAACTGGTAGACCTGATTGCTTGATTGATAGAATTCTAACTACATTTTTAATACAATGATCCTAAATAATTTAAATTTTTGAGTATAGACTATAGACTATATTCACCTTAAGACCAGACTATATAAACCTTACGTTAAGCTACGAGAGCAAAAGTTTGTGGGAACGCTAGTAGGAAGTGACAGACCGAATGGGTTCATAGACATTTTCCTGTCATTTAATTGTTATTTTTTGTTTTTGTTTTTTCTTCATTCACTTTTATGTCAGAATTGCATTTTATTCCCGCCGTTGGAAATAAAATATTTAATAACTATTTGCTATATATTTTAAGCTTATAAACAATGATTTTCATTCAAAGGATTTTAAGTAAACAAGTAAGTTCACAATTTCTTTGAATTCTGTCATTTTGCTGCAAATACTGCATTGAATTTATTCAAGTATGTATTTTGTAACAAAAGCCTTTTTTTAAAAAGATATTTATAATTTTATTTATTTGTCAATGAAATTTTATAATGAAAGCTCTAGTTTCTTTATAAGAAATTCTCTGAAATTAATTATTCTTTAAAAAAAATTAAGACTATGCTTAAAATTGATTGCTTTATTTTTAATCTCTTAAAGAGTTTAATTGTATACGAATCCTAATTAAAATGTGTTTTAGATCTGTTTCTAATAAAATGAATGTGATAAGAATTTATAATACTACTCAAATCGTCTTACATTTTTCTTGGTTGGTTTAATTTAAAAAAAGGTAAGATAATGTTAGGAATACATAATAAAAAGCAAATGTTAAATTGGATATTTAAACCAATATTTTTTATAAAGGAATATATAACATTCTTCTTCATTTGGGGAGCTGTGGTCTTATTAAAGTTAGCATTCTCGAATCCTTTTAATTACTTTAGTGTAACACATGAATACAAATTTCCTTCCTAATGATTTGTATCAAAATTAATGTTATTGGGATAATTATATGTGTCACAAACACAGTAATTGTTTTTAACGTAGCAATTTAATGTGGCATATTTCTGTTGCTAAAGGCAACTAATTTTTTTTCAAGAACAGTAAAACTAATATAATAACTTCTAAGCGAAATAAAATATATTTATTCAAAAATTTTATATCAAGAAACGTTATCGATAGCTACTAAATACAACTATTAAGTTTGAATACATACTTAAAATAAATAATAATTCGTTTATATTTATATACATTTTAAAATCATATTTAAAATAGCAATACAGGAAATAGAAGTATTCATTTTTTAAGCATCTTGGGAAATTTAACAAATATATATATTTAATAGAAAACACTGCATCTAGTCTATAAATATCTTCAGTAAACTATGTCTTAATCGACGTACAACTCGTAGAGAATATTCAGAATGTATTGTACATTCTAAAATGAAATTGATGCACAAATATATATCAATGAAAAAAAACTTGATTAAGACGAATTTATTCATCATAGTTCCAAATGTAGGTTAAAAGTTAAAAAAAACCCATTATTTTAAATCAAATATTTTTTTTTTTACTTTGAGAAATTACAAAAAAGAATTTCAAGTAAACATGGCCAAGTAAATGTATAAACTAGACTGAATTTTATGAATCGAAACAACCTATTTGATAGGTCTTAAATCGGCGTCGCAGCCTTCTCCCAAATAATTATATCCTAAAGCACCCTAAAGCGATCTCTTTTCCAGCCACTCCTCTCCGAATAAACGGCGTTACAAAGAGGACCAAAGTATTTGAAGTCGGAAATCGTTCGCACAATTGAAGACTCCGAAGCAATTACGTGAATTTAGGTCTTGAGCAAATCTTGCAGTCTTTGACGAATCAAACAGACCCAGCTCACTCACGCAAGCAGCAGATACGTTCACATTAATTAGCATGCCGCAACTGCTAAAACCCAGCATTTGTCAAAGTTAGCAGATGCGATAGTTAAATAGTTGTTGAAACCAGAGAAGTGATGACTGGATAGACCCCCCCCCCAACCCCGTCCATTAAACCCTCGCTATCGCATGCTCGCCGTCTGGTTCCCAAATGAGACCTATGTGACCTCGGGGCCAGCGTAATTTGTGAATCTCCGGTTGAGATTCTGGCGTCCTGTGTGTGATATATTATGCGAGAAGTGCATGGACAGTTGGCACACTTGAATGTGTCGTGGCCACTGAGGTTGAGGGCGTTAAATATGCATGGAGCTGCTCAGTCTTCGAATCCGTTTTGAGGTACTTAAAATTCCCGGGAATCTTAAAATTCACAGAGTTTAATGGAATAATAAAACAGTCTTGCTGTCAGGGGGAACAAATGGTATTAATAAATCCCAACGACGGTAGTCTTTGCAGAAGAACGTGCATCACATCTACTTCCGAAGAAGCTTTCTCTACCTTCAGGTTAATGGTATTGCATATTTTGTCGTTTTCGCTGAATAATGATTTAGTTTTATGTTTTTTTCTCGTGTGTAACAATGTAACGTTATTGTTTTAAAATTATAATAAAGCAATCTAATTTTACATTCAAAAACTATTTTCTTCCTTAGGGATATGAATTTATTCAAATGATGTCGATCTACATCTACCAGAGACGCATTAGACTATTCCCGATAGTTTAAGGAACTGAGGATTGTTTTTCTAAAAAGAAAATTAACACATTGTTACAAAAATATATTTATTTATCGGTAGACTTCCTTATTTGATATTATGCTCCATTTGAAGATGCGATATTTTGGGATCCACCAGCCTTAATATTTTCTGTTCCCCTGATGAATGATTACATGAAGGTATATTTTTTAATATATATTTTCATAAGTATATTTAAATACGAAAAACACGAATTGTGTGTGAGCTAAAATTTCTCTTCATTTTTATTATAAAAAAACTGATTACGAGTATTTCTGTGCGTTTATATCATTTAAATTTATTGTTTTTATTTGATAAAAATATATAACAGAATTCATGCTTTAAATAATTGAGTAAGGCTACCCACACACAATGGAAAATAAAACTTTTATTATAAATTCTATGTGTGTGGTTTTTTCGAATGATTATTCCAAAACAGGTGCAGTCATAATAGATTAAATTTGATAATACTATGAACCAAAAGATGAACTTGTGAGTGTAATAGTACTTTGTCAAAACGCCTCAATTTAAGTTTTTCATAACGACATATATTTTATTTCAGTAAAATGTTCCATTCTTCCAAGACTTAAAGCCAAAAACAAATCTTTATTAAATTTCCTTATTCTTTATGCCTCTATTTCAAATTTTTATTGATTTTATTGCCTGAATATTTAATTTAAATTATTATATGTATATTTTTGCCTAAATATTTAATTTAAATTATTATATGTATATTTTTGCCTAAATGTTTAATTTAAATTATTATATGTATATTTTTTTTCAATTTTAAAAACCTTTGCATACTTATAGAAACAAAGCGACGTTATAACCTGCGACACACAAACATTACTTCCTTTAATATCCTTATGTACTTTTAAAATTAAATGTAACTATTTTTATCTAAAAAATTACTGTCACGTGGAAATATTGCTATATTAATTGATGATTTAAAGCTTTCATTAATTCAGTAATAATAGTTCATTGCATTTTATACGTGATTTATAATAAAGCTTAAAAATTTTTAATGTAGGGAATATCAAAATTAATAAGAAAATCCTCTTTGGACAGTAAAAAGAAATATTATATAAATAAAGACACATAAAGCTAAAAGTTCCTACAAATATTTTTTGATTTAAAAATAGCTGAAAAACTTGTATAAATTTAAATTATTCAAGCACAGGTATAATTATATTTACTCATATTTATATTAGTCTCCAGAATATATTTCTATATTCCGGAGTCTATATTTCAACCTGAAGAAATTGTCTCTCGTAGAAAATTTTTGGTTCAAATTCCAACAAATAAGACCTCTCACGCTCCCTTAACAGCTTGCTAAACACCATGTGGTCTGTCAAAAACATTAACATCAATTATTTGACAACACGCTTTTTTCAAACCATTGAAGGCATAATATTTCTCGTTCACCCTTACACTTTCTCAACAGGTGACATACTCCTTACTCAGCAGGTGAACTGTTTGTTATTTGTTGTCATTGTCCGACGACACATTGGAGCGTCAATTATTGACAAAGTATGGGGAAAGGGCATAGCTGAAAGTTCCATCTTGAAGACCAGTTTACTTTCAGAACAAGCATTCTTTTAAAACAAAGTATTAAAATTTTAATAACTAACTTAATACTTAAAATATACACGAATAAAATATTTTTGGGGGGATTTATTTAATACTTTTTTTCAATTTTCATGTTTTGATAATTTAATATAATATCAGATATTTACCTACATGAGACAAAATACAAAAAAAGTTGAAATGACGTAAGAGTACAAACATTTCGAGATATAGCCTTTGTTGATAGATATTTGAAAAAAAAATTCATTTCTACACTAATTTTTTTTCTAGTTTTGGGAGAAATAAAGTGAAATATGTAATATCTTTGGATTGGATACTTAAGAATCTATTGTATGTTAAACATTTAAGGCGAAAATACATCATTCTTCTCTCTACCATCTCTATAAATGATGAAACCAATCCAGTGTTTGTATAAATATCCGTAAATCTGTCTTGATTACATTGTATTGAATATAATAAGGAAGAATGCCTATTTATTAGTATTCGGTTTTCTTTAGAATATTTTGTATTTAATGTCATAATTAGTGCTTAAATATTATTTAAAAATTAATTTTTGTTCAAACAGAGCTGTTCATCTCTTGACAAATTTGAACTTAGCATATATTAGAAACACTTTTTTCCAATGGGGCTACTGACTGGTATTTAACGAAACAGACCTCATACATTACCGGGGAATTGTTTTCACTTTAGACAAATTTACAACTGCAAACAATTTTTTAGCATATATTAGAAACATTTTTTTCCAATGGGGCTACTGACTGGTATTTAACGAAACAGACATCATTACGGGGAATTGTTTCACTTTAGACAAATTTACAACTGCAAACAATTTTTTAGCATATATTAGAAACATTTTTTTCCAATGGTGGTACTGACTGGTATTTAACGAAACAGACCTCATTACCGGGGAATTGTTTTCACTTCAGACAAATTACAACTGCAAACAATTTTTTAGCATATATTAAAACATTTTTTCCATGGGGCTACTGACTGGTATTTAACGAAACAGACATCATTACGGGGAATTGTTTCACTTTAGACAAATTTACAACTGCAAACAATTTTTTAGCATATATTAGAACATTTTTTTCCAATGGGGCTATGCTGGTATTTAACGAAACAGACCTCATTACCGGGAATTGTTTTCACTTCGACAAATTTACAACTCAACAATTTTTTAGCATATATTAGAAACATTTTTTTCCAATGGTGGTACTGACTGGTATTTAACGAAACAGACCTCATTACCGGGGAATTGTTTTCACTTTAGACAAATTTACAACTGCAAACAATTTTTTAGCATATATTAGAAACACTTTTTTCCAATGGGGCTACGGACTGGTATTTAGCAAAACAGACCTCATACATTACCGGGGAATTGTTTTCACTTTTAAGTGTTGCACCATATAGGTGAATACCAATCCGGCAATTCAATTTTGACACCAGATAACTCCCCAAAGGGAGACACATGAACTCTAATGATGCGAAATGGTACGTGGTATTTTAATTTTTCTGAGGGCACCCAAGCCAAACATGCACTTTAGTGATCTTTAATATGTCGCATAATTATACGACATGGACGCCGTCGATTTTCTGCAGCATGAAAATCCACCCACTTGGCGGGGTCGTACAAGCAACCATAGACATACAAGGACCGCGACAAACCAAATACGCTACCCAGTCGGCGTATATTCAAATACGTATACATGCATATAATTTCAAAGGATTTCTTTTATGTTTGTATTTTATATGCAAAGAGACTGAATCAAAGTGACTTCAAATGACATCATTATTTATCAAATTTGTATGAAGATCTGGGAGAACAAAAATGTGCAATAATTAAGAAGACTTTTATTAGGTTTTTAATCTTTTCACATAATAAAAAAAATGAATTTTTGCCTCATAGAAATTGTGTTTAATTGATATGTATCATTTATTTCTTAGACACTTTGCACGAGAAATGTAAATTAGCTTAAAATGTGGTAAATGATACTGGATGAAATCACCTTATTTATTTTTATAAATTTAGAGATTGAACATTTGATCAATATTAAATTAAAATTGGTATCATAAGCATTTCATTTAAAAAGAAATTGTTCAAGTAGTTTTTTAATTCCATTATATTTAAAGTACGTATTATTTATAAATTAATAGGTCATTCTGTCTGGTAGAAACACAAAAAGACTGTATTTTAATCATTTAATTATTAGTACACATTATAAATATTGCGCTTAGCAAAAAAAAAAAACTATCAAACTTTCCCTAAATGTTTTTAAAATAATACGATATAATCGTACACAGATTCCTGGAACCTAAAACAAAATTAATTAAAGATTGTGCTTAAAATTCTTGAAAAAAATTGTTATGAAACAAAATTTAGTTAAATATCGTATTTTTTGCATAACATAAATTATAAAGCATTGTTTTTTTGTGTATACTTGTTCAAATACGGAAGCAGCAATTTATGACATTAGAATGCCCCACTATTTTGGGACAAGTAAATCTTAGAAATAACAAGTTTCGGGGAAAACAACTAATACATTTAATCCTACTCTTAAATGGATCTATCCATTCCTTGTGCACCGAAATAGATCGACAATCATTCGTAATCTGTTCCAATCATTACGAGGAACAGTTCTTTATTCTCAAAGACGTATTATATTTCTTTCTACTAAGGAAAATTTCTGATTTCAAATTTGAAAGTAACGAAGTGACATACGCATCATAAAAATAAGTTTTAAATTATTTTTGAAGGCAGCAACATATAAAAAAATTGCAACTGATTCTTATGTGCTTTTTCATATTTCAGCTCATCTAAAATGATACTATAAAAGACAATTTCTGCGTAAAGTAACATTAGAAAAAGACAAAAGTGATTGTTTCAATAACAGATGTATTTCTATAAAAATGCTAAAAAATATATCGAATTAATAAAATATTTATTGAATGATTTTAAAACTTACACCCACATTCTATATACACGCACCGAAACATATAATTAACATATTAACCTATTAATGAATTGATATGTGTGTGATCAGCATATCTTTCTTAGATATACTTCTCTTTTCAATCCACAATGCACTGCAAAAAGAAATGGGTTATTATAATAACCAACTGCAGTTTATTATCATTATATGTTTTGAAAGGATATCCCTGATTTAATTAGACTTTTTTTCCAAAATGTATTTAAAAGCTAAATTTACGATGGATTAGGAACTATTGATATTTTTGTATTCGAGCTAAACACAAACATGATAGAAGTTTAATGCATGCTATATTCTTGTTCCATAGAAAAAAAAAACCGCCTGGATAATTTCCAAACATGATGTATGTTCTGTGTATTATATCTGTAAAGTACGCTTCCATGCAGCTAAACCTGAATCTTGAATGGCTAAGAACCAGTAAGTTTATTCAAGACCTTTTCTTAGGTCAATCTTGTTGTTACACTATAAATTGATATTTTTAAGTAATCCTCCATGAATCTGCTCCAATTTATTAACTGTAATTCCGTGTAATTAGTATAATCTGTTTTCAAGTGTATCCCCTTTCTTTACAAGTCAAGGTTTTTTCAACAAACAGCATCACAAATTAGCCCCGTAGGTTAATTAAAGGAAATACACACGAGAACATGATAAAATTTTTAAAGGAAACTTATTGAAAAATATATTTCTAGGCTAAAATTTGGCAATAGCTTTTCAAAAACAAATTCATGCTTATATATTTCTTCCTAGTCTTAGCACTGAAAATGGAAATTCTTTCCTTAAGTCAGGGCACAGAAATACGCAGAGAATCTAATTACCTATCTCGCAAATGATATAGAAATAAATTCTTAGGGATATTTATGAAGATGTGTGAGTAAAAAATACACGCAAAAATAAATTACATAAATGTACTTAGATTGAAGCATAGTCAAACTAATTTCCATATTTCCTACCTCTAAACATTTTCTAAAACCATGATGCAGCCTGATTTCCCCTGAGTGATACCTTGTTAGCTATCATCGATTTTCTCTGTTTCATAAAACTGAGAACAAAGTCTTCGTCGTCAAGTGACAGAAGAAAAACAAAGATTTATTCAATATTTTATACAGCTGTTTTCTAGAAAGTTTCGCATGATTTATTTTAAAGTTTTACTTTTATTTAAAAGAAAGTAACATAGATATTATTTGAAGACGAGCTCCTTTTCATTTTTATATTTTGGCAAGTATTTTATTTTGAAATAAGCTAGAATACCTTTTATATATCATTATTAGGCTGTATTTTCTGTTATATGTTATTTTATAATAATTTATCTTTAATAATTACCTGATACCATATAAAAGGCGAAACTCAACATGTAGAAGTGCACAAAATGATTCCTTTTTTATGTACAACAAAATACATAAATTTTATTTATTGAATATAATTAATTCACTTAGTTATTTTTGTTTTTAATTATTTATTGCTTAACTTTTATTATTTTCACACATGCATATTATACTTTTCCGAACATTACATGTTTCAACAGTGTTTTCTTTTATATCGTATATTATGCTTAGATTACTCAAGATAATATTTTTTGTATGAACAAGAATTTATGTCTATTTTTAAGCGCAATTTACATAATAAACATTGTTTCTTGATGAATATAATTTTTACGTAGTATTATTAAGTAACAATTTCTTACGTTTCTTAAGAAAGTATGATGATTAATTATTAGATAAAAGATTAAGCAGCATCAGAATATGTTACTTAATCAGAGACGATCGTTTACATTTTAGCATTATTAATTGAATTTCACTGTATTAATAACGTCAACCGTTATGAATGTTTTTTTTAATTAATATAATGGAAAATTTCATCAAAGGGATTTGAGAGTTTTTAAAATTTGATATTTTAAATATTTGTTAAAGCAAATACATTTTTTAAGAAAATTCGGAGCTTCTTCCTACGTTGAAAGCAGAAATAAGGTGAATAGTTTCAAAGCACATAAACGTATATGATATTTGATACGCTTATTTCTTTAAAATTATTATATTTATAATACTATTTTCAATAATCAATGACTTACAATGCATTTATGTACTACGAAATTTAAATACCTTTTTAAACCAGTTCTGTTATAAAATAGAAAATAATAATGCATCACAGAAACTAGTTTTTAAGCTAAAAATTAAATGTAGGAATTTGTAAATTATTCAAAACATCTTAACAAATTATTTTAAAAAAGGAAATGTGTTTGTTATCTCATGTACTTAACAGTAGAAATATTTTATTCAACAAACTTAAAAAATATCGTGATGTAACATGCTCTTTTTTTACTGAACACAAAGGAAAAAAAAATGAGAAGAAACATATAAAACACATTCTGTATATAGATCTCGATTCAGTTAGCAATGTATTAATTGTTGTGGAAAACAAATATTTTAAAAATAAAATAATTAATTAATTTTTAATTTTTAAAATAATAATAAATTTAATTTAAATTATTTAATGGTCACAAATTATGCAAGATTAAGTGTTTCAAAGGAAGAAAGACAAAACATCAAATAAATAAGGAAATAAATTGTAAGTTGTAAGAAAACTAAATCGGTGTAGTTTCTATATTAAAATAAGTTTTAAAATGTAACCGATGATAATTTTATGAATAATATCAATCAATTACATTTTTCAAATAGTTTTAATACAATTTGAATAAATATTTTTATTTGATATATAAATTATGCGTATTTCGTATTATATTAAACAAAATCTAAATTGAGAGGTTATCATAATCGAAAATATGCAATTAACAAGAAATAAAATATTTGTGAATTTTCTGGAACATATTTTAAATCATTTAATGCAAAAATTTGTTTTATGGAAACATTACTGCTATAACTATTTTTTATAAATTTATTTAATTAAAATAAATAAATGTATCCTATTTGAACTGATAGTTAAGTCATTAAGTAAAATAATGTTCAAGGGTCTAACATCATTTTTTAACTAAGAGTATTTATTCAAAGTAATATAATTATTGAACTATAATAGCATTTAAAAAAAAGTAAATACAAATCATTTATGTAAATTAAACGTTATTATATTTTCTTAAAATGTTTTTTTGGAAGAAGTACGTTATTAAGTGACATATATTTTAATTTAACTTCATTTAAATGATGTTTTGAAGTGTATTGGGCGTAATAAAATATAAACCATGTGAAAATAACTTGAATGTAAAATGCTTTAACAATAGCAAAATTACATTATTAATGACATACAGTTTTCTACATAATATTCACAAAATGCAAATATGTTTACACCCGCGTTTTTTTACATATGTTTGTATATATGGAATCTTAAGTAATCCATAAAATTAGGTTCAATTGTTTCCAGGTTTAGTTTACTTTATATTAAATATTTTTAGCCACTTCATTACTCTTCTTCAAAAATTATCTTTTTTTTTTTTTTGCTTAAAATTTTGTCAAAAAGATAACTTAACATTTCTGTCAAGTTTACTTTTACCTATTTATGACATTTATACACTTTCTATGTATAAATACATATACATGTGTGAGACAGGTTTCTTTTATCTTTCGATCATCATCACTGAGAAAGTCTTTTGTTTTTTCCTTATCTCTTCTTACAAAATCTTCTAAGCAATAGATGATTTTTCATAAATAACTTTTCCCGTCGAAGTGGCTTACCGTAAGGGAATTATTCTATTTATTACCTTTTTTACGCCTTACACTTCATTCAACGTTTCAAACAAATAAGAGACGATAAGG
Organism: Trichonephila clavata; assembly: GCA_019973975.1. Lineage (NCBI taxonomy): Eukaryota > Metazoa > Arthropoda > Arachnida > Araneae > Nephilidae > Trichonephila > Trichonephila clavata. The sequence goes on from BMAO01032778.1 coordinate 183,040, forward strand.
TTCTTTTTCCGGAAGAATGACAATTAGATCTGGGAGATGTTCGAATGCAGGAGTTAGCAAAGAGAAAAATGTCTTTACCGCATTGAGTTAAAGTGACAGCCAGAACAAAATAAACAATCTTGAAAATAGCATTAGATGACACGAACTTGATAACATAGAAGGACCTTTAATAAAACAAGAAAAATTAGGAAGCTTCTCTTTTTGCGCCGGAAGCGAGACTTCATGTTCTTTTCAAGTTTTTGTTAGAATAAAAATCATGGTTTGCTAATAAAAAAAGGTTAGGAATCCAAAAGACAAAGAAGATTGATTTTTTTTAGCGATCACAAATATAAGACATGTATCTTAGGAGTAGATCAACAATAAAGCTTATTTAAAAAAATATTTGAAACATTTTCAGCATTGTATTTAATCTTGTTTGAATAGCAATGTTCTTTGATGTAGTAAATTTATAGAAGCAGAGAGATTACAAAAGATTTGTTACACCAAAAACAATATTAAAATTTTAATGCAAATGCTTAACTTTATTCAAAAAATTAGGTTTGAAAGAAATATTTATATAAATAAAATAAAAATTTGTTAGTTTTCCTTGTCGCACAGTTATATAGCCGCGTAGCCTAGTGCTTAAGATTACGGACTCACGTTCGGCGTGTTGTGGATTCGAGAGACCGGAAACTGCTAAGGACTTTCCGTGTAGAGGCAGCTAATGCACGTTAAATCTATCATGGTTTCAAGCTTTACCGTTGGTGTTATGTGAAGTTATAAGAATGGGGCATAAGGTAAATTTAAAAGGTTCCAATTTACGAGGTTCGTTGCCAATAGAACGAATTGCACTAATGAGCCAATCACGTCGCTCATTAGTGCGGAATTAAAATCACTCAATCTCGGTGCTAAATAAATTTTTTAAAATTTTTAATTTGGAACTAAATTGAAGCATATTCATGAAGAATCACCAAAACAGTTCTGTGAATGTGAAATAATAATGCATTAACTATCAAGATGGGCTTTGAGTTTTGAAGCATGATTAGAATTTATATCTTATGGCTATCCAAAGAATTATTCGCAATGTTCGATTTATTCCTTATAGAGATAAAAGAAAAGGAACCAAACCTTATACATCCACGCAAATAGCAAATTATCTTTATATAACTATTATAATTAAAGTCAGAAACATCAAAGTATTTAGGGCAAAATAATCTTTTCAATAATTATTTAAATCATTTCAACACAAAAAAATTTAAAATAAAAACAATCATTTTGGAAAGGAAGAGTTTAAGACAGATATTGTTCTTCACATCACAGAACCTTAGCACAGATGATTAATGTGATCCATTATCTAAACAATATATGCTTACAAAAATATCCCGCTTATTATACAACAGTTATTTATATAATTGATAAATTATTTTTTGGTTTAGTCATGCAATATTAGTTACTGGTTTTATTTTATGGAAAAATCAGAGACTTGAATTCTTTTTAAAGAAAAATAATTGCAATAAAGGTTATAACTGACTACACTGGTGTCCAAAAGTTAAGCATAATGGATAATTATGTGAATAAAGAAGGAACTGTAAATCAGAAAGGCGGGAAACGTGATATGCGATTGTAAAATGCTTATAAAATAAGGAAGCATATCAAAAGAATGATAATAATTAATGTTATTATTTTAATGTTATTGAAAGAAAACTGAGCATAGCAAGGATTCACACTTTAAAGAAAAACTGAAAGAAAACATTAAATAAAATGCTGATGCTGCAGTTTAATAAGGCGTGTAGTCACCTCTGACAGCCACGCACGCTGCACAGCGATTTATCATACTTGCTATGAGATGATGAATGAGTTGTGGGCTCAAACGGTTCCAAGCTTCTTGGAGAGCTCTCTTCAGTTCTGTAACGGAGCTTGGTGGGTGCGAAAGGACTACAATTTGCCTCCCGAGCATATCCCATACATGCTCTATATGATTAAAATCAGGGGAGTTCGCAGTCCACGACATGCGCTGGATGGTTTCCGTTTCAAGGAAGTCATCAACGCATTATCATCCATGAATAGGAAGTCAGGACCGACAGCACCTCGAAACAAACGATCGTAAGGCTCAAGAACTTCGTCTCTGTATCTTTGAGCAGTTACAGACCCCGTGTCAAAGAAATGGAGGTCTGTGCGGCCGTCCATCATGATGCCTGCCCATGCCATTACTCCCCTTGATGGAAAATGATGCATTTCCGTTATGTTTCTTCCGTTGTGTTCCACGTTCTCTCCATATCGTTACCCACCGAGAATCACTACTCAGACTAAACCGGGACTCGTCACTGAACATCTCACATTGGCCCACTCTCCCACTTTCCAATGTTGATGTTTCAATCTCCAGTTCAAACGAGCACGTTTATACGCAGATGTGAATGTAATGCAAACTGCTGGTCTTCTGGCATACAAGCCAGCATGATTGAGTCTCCTGTAAACAATTTGTCTCGAAATTCGAATTCCTGTGGCGACTGTGAGCGCCGAACCTAATGCTCTGGCAGTACTGCCCCTCTGACGTCACGCACTTATTACCAGATATCGGTCTTGGCGAGGGGTTGTGACTCTTGGTTGACCTGAAACTGGTTGTCGGGTAACATCTCCCGTTCTTTGAAACCTCTGCCACAGTCTTGAGATCACACACTGGTCCACATTCAGAATTCGAGACACTTCGGTTTGTGATCGTGAGGATTTCAGCATACCAACAATTCTTTCTTTCGTAAACATGTCCAATTGGCGTCTTTGTGCCATCATTCACCTTGTTTGATGGTTAACAACGTTCCTTCGCACAGCAGTTGCACGAAACATGCCTGAACTGCCTATGCTGCGTGAATCGGTATCTCCACGTTCCGACATTTGCCGGTGTTTCGTGCGGGACGCATTCGACTGAAAAGTTTTGTATAAACCCAATGTTTCTTCTTCACCCAATTAATATCTGCAAGAAATTTGGAATAATTTTACTAATATTTACTCCATGTTTTTCGCATTTTACGATTTATGCTTAACTTTTGGATACCAGTATAAATTGTAATTTTAATATAGCGTGAAATCGTAGCTACACAAAAGAATTATCAAAGTAAGTGCATTGCTTATTTAATAGTTATTATACACGTGTATATTTTCATATCATTAGTTTTCATTTCATGTCCACACACACACCGTTTTACATTATTTTATATTTTTCCTCAAAGATTTGTTCGAATTTCGGGTGCAGCTTATAAAATGGATGGCGAGTTAGATTCGAATTGTAAACAAAATGCCATGAAGTATAAAACAAAATTGTTTTAAAATAAGAACGTATAATAAAGCAATTATGTATGATATGAAGAGTACAAAATATTAAGAAGGAATATTTTCTCTGATATTAAATATATATTAAAAAACCTTTTTAGCGTTCTTTTGTTTTTTTTAGAAGATTTACAACCCTTAACTGGCTTTTTAACTTAATAGATGGAAAATATACTAAAACCAGGAATATTTTTCTACAATATTGAGAATGTTACTCTGTTACATCATCACTATGTCATACATAACGCAAAACATAAAAAGTCCAATTTTAAGAAACAAAATTTTTATAAGAAAATTTAAAGTAATTTCATGTATATATCAACTATCCTAAAAAGAATATAAATCAAACGGACAATTGATTAATTCATTAAGGGACTTTCTTGGTAGTATTGAGAAAATTTCATTTTAGTTACCATAAACTCTGGCGTATAATGTACACCTATGCATTAAAGCTTTAATTCTTAATTTTTAGGTATTTTTGCAGAGTATAGAGCGCATCCCCTTTCTTGCGAAGTTACCTGATATGTACGTGTAAGTCCTCTGTGTTTTGAAGTGTTTTATATTTCAGGTATTAACTTAAGTTTTTGAAAAAATAGTATACTTTTAGAAATGTACTAAAGGGGAATGCCATTTCTTTTAGATAAACAATAGTTAGATACATGTAGAAGTTTAATTTTTTATGCTCGTTTATTTTAATGGGGCTGCGCATTGGTATTTTAACCTTTATAGACTAGTACATTCCCTCAAAGCTGGTATCACTTTTTAGCGTAGCATCATATAGGCCAGACCAACTACCGCAAAAAATTTTGACGCCTAATTTCCTCTCCAGAGTGAGGCACCTGAGCTCTGACGATGCAAATCTGTACTAGGATTTAATTTTGCCGAGAACTCCCAAGTTAAATAAATATTCTAGGAATCCTTTTACATGCCGTATAATCAATCACACGACATGGCTGTTGTCGGTTTTCTGCTTCATGAAAATTCTCCGTCTTGGGCCGGGGTCGAGCACGCAAACGTGTGTGCAGGAGACCAGCGACAAATCAACCACGCCACCCAGTCTGCCTTTCTTTTATATTAAGGTTAACCTTTTTTTATTTTAAGTTAGCATATCTTTTCCCGTCGTTTTACTCGCGGTCATAGATTTTGATTTTACTTTTTGTGTTAAAATGCGCGTTATACACCGGATTTTACGATTTATACTCGTTTCACCTCCACAATTTTCTTTTCTGTAATTTAAAACCTGAATGTAAAACAATTATTATTTTTAAGTCAAAAAAGTGCTTCAAACGTGTGATCTTTCTATTCTTAAGCAAATCACATGAACTTTTGTATTTATTTTGATACAATTTACGTAAATATTTTATATATGGAATATTTAATGAAATATTGTTATAATTGAAATATTGAAAATTTTTACGTTTCTTTTTTCAGAAACCAATGCAAGTTTTAATTTCAAAGCATTGCTACGCTTTTCTGTAATAAATTTCTTTTGAAAAAATAAAAATGTATAATTTATTTCTTTTACTTTATTGAAAAAAATAACATTTTCAATCTAACTAAAATCATTCAAAAGGCAATATTTCAAATGGAAAAATGGGAATTGAATGGAAAGTTTGGGATTGATTAAATCGCAATTCTCTTAGAAATAATTTATTTTAAAACCAATAATGATTAAAAAAAATTAAATATTTTAACTTTATAATCCCCATAATAATTTCGCGTTTCCACTCATTTAGTTCTCAAAAAAATTAATAAGGTAAATAAAAGTAAACGACTCTGCTTACGTTTTTTAATTATTAGTTATATTAAGCAAGAGACCATTTGCTTAAGGAAAAGCACCCTGTTTTATTAATGATCATATATCCTTCTTAAATTAGTTCCTTAAAGTTCATGTACATTTCTTTTTTCAGTTTTGATTAAAATACTTTACGCAATGCAACATTTTTAACTTTTTTTAACACTACGTACCTTACCAATATCATTAAAAAACCAACTATCTTCATTAATTATAATCTACGAAATCTGCATCCTGCTCCCAAGTTAGCCGTAAGTTGTGAAGTTTGAAAATTGCTTTAATTCCCTAAGGTATTTTTCTGATGTTCCCTTTCCCCCCTTTTTTCCATTCTGTATATATACACATATATATGTATATATAAATATATATACATTAAAAATATGCACATTATATTTGTATCAGACTTTTTTAGATAAAAAATATAAAGAAAGAAACTGATACATAAAGATAAAAAGTAATTAAATGCATTTTGAAAAAGATTAAAAATATTTTTACACGAGAAAATTTTAGTTTTGTACTTCCATATTTTTAGCGAAATCTTTTAGCTATATTTTAATGACTATAACTATTATATTTCGATTTTGTTGTGTTGTTCTTTGTTTTTTAAAATTCAAATGATCATACTATTTATATATCTCTTCACTTTGTTAGTGCCTTTTTTCATACAGCAGAAAATACAGATGGCAATAGTCTCACAAATGCGGCAACTAAAAAATAAAAAAAAAATCATTACAAAAGGAATGATTTGTGTAAAAAATGGAATATAATTTATGCTACGTGACAGAAAAAAAATGTTATACCAAAGAGAGGCCAGAGAGTGAAGAATCTCTCCAAAAAGAGAGGTAAAAAAGAATGCTTATTTTGAAACAATACGCACAACAAAAAGAGAGAACAATGCCTGTTCAGTAGGTTGTAAATACATGATAGAGAGAACTTGGAGGGTGTTCTGAGGAAAGGCTGATCATTTTTAGCGAAAATTTTCAATAGCTTTTCTTCCTAACATGGCAGTGATAGACATTCCAATGACATCAAATTTAGCTTCAGTCGTATTAGATTGTTCAGAAATTAGATAAGAATCAGCCCAATTTACAGAAAGGACGTTGGAAGATGCTTGCGGTGTATCGTCGGGAATCGTTCTGCTTTTGCCCATCTTCGTTGTAAGACGAGTTTCACCTGCCGTAATAAAAATTCATGAGTCGTTCAGTGGTCAAAGTGTCCTGAATTCGAACTAGTGTTGAGCTGCTATTGTATGTGGTGGCACTCTAAGTGATTTTGCCAAAGTTGTCGCTTATAAAGAATACATTATAGAAGTGACCGAATAGAATTCGTCATAACGATAGTGTTTCATTCGTACACAGTAACTATCATTCTACAAATAGAAGCTTGACACATCTGAAAACGCTTGGACATTTCGCCGTCCACATCACTACATGCATCTAGGCAAATAGTGTTTTCTGTAGTGGTGTTTCAGGGGCAATCCACTTAACAAACTCTATGTTCCTATGCTTACAATCCTTCTTGGGGTAATTGGCAAGGTTTTCATGGTGTATTATGGGGATTCTATGTGGTCCTTCTGCAAAATGATGGCAGAAGTGGTTTGTGAGGACACTACCTCTTGTTATGAATCCATTTATCTAGCGTAATGATTAATGTTTGAAACATCATATGTGCTTTCTCCAACCAAAATAATCACAACAGGTGTACCATTGTTGTGTCTAGGTTGAAGTAAGCTGGCATATGATGCAGAGACCAGCCTTTCTCAGCTCTATCACCATGCCATTCTTAAAATCATCAGCCTGCCAGATACGTCTATTGACGGTGGTTTGGCATTAACGTTAACATATTTATTCTTCAAGAGAAAAAAAATCCATAGTTATTTTCCTAGTACAAATACTTGCAAGGAAAGTGGCCATTTTGCTACTTTGTCTCCTGTTCAACGTGTGACAAAGAGCTGCTAATTTCTTGCTGTTTGTATCACTCAGAGATGCACGCCTTCCATGTAATTTGCATTGTTTTCTATCCACTCTTTTCATTTTCTATGTTTATTAGTGAGCTTATCGTGTAGAATTGTAGTTTAATGAATGCATGATTATATATATATAAGAAAATATGTAGTTAATTCCCTGAATACAGGTTTGTATTTCTACTACAATTATGTTACAGGGTCATTTGTCTGCTTTTGCGAATCATTTTTACTAAATATTAAAACTTAATTTTAAAAAGTCAGCTGCACTAATAATTTGATTTAATTTTTTACAGTATGCATTAAGAACAGTTGAATATAAGTGATGAATTATAAAAAAGTAGATCAAGAAGTTGTAAACTGTCAGAGCTATTATTTTACATGTAATTTTGAATTTGTATATAAAACTTACACATTAAATTCTTACGATTAAAAATATTTCATTTTTCCCCCATACACACTTCCCATACGCAAGAAATACTGAACTGAACAAAACAGGTGGGTGTTAAACACATTTCTTTTATGCTTTAATCGATAATTTTCAATAACAGAACCGTTTGTACTGTTTTTAAAATTAAAAAAAAGAATATTATCTGTATAAATAATGGCGAAAAGCGACTTACTCACTCACTCATCACGATATCTACAGAATTATTAAACTTACAGACTGTAAATTAGTAGGCTGGTTTCCTTTTAGAGTAGAAATACACTAAAAAGGATTTTATGAAAATTTAAATTAAGATGGCGTTGCAAGGGGTTAGGTGTCATTATAGATAAATATTCCCATTTTTGAACTATTGGACCAGCATGTATCAACTTTGGCAGACATATAGTCCGTTACAAAAGAAGTTTTGTAAAACGCGAGGGATTGCAAGAGGTAAAAGTGGCGTTATAGATAAAAGTGATTGCTGTTTTTTTTAAAATTATATAGACATGCAGTATTGAAATTCGGAAGGCATGTTCCTTGCAAGGAATAGACATACCCTAAGAAAGGGTTTTGTGAAAATCGAAACAAAAGGGTGGGTTAAGAGGGGTTAAAAATCGTTATAGATAAAAAAAATATTTCCGTTTTGGAGCTATAGATCTAGATCTAAAGACTAGACCTGAAATTTGGCTATTTTTAGGGATCTGCTACAAAACAGGTTTTACAAAAGAAGACATCAAGGGGGATTAAGAGAGGTTAAAGTAGTGTTATAGATAAAAATTCGTGTTTCTGAACTATTAGACATACAAACTTCAAATTTAGCAGTTCCTTTCAGGAAATAGAGATTCACTAAGAAAGGATTTTGCGAAAATCAACACCCTAAAAGGGTTGCGAGGGGCTAAATGCCGTTATAAATACTCAGGTTTTTTCAAATATTAGATAAACAAATTTGAAATTTGGAAGCATGTAAACAGTACTCACTTTTATCTATAACACTCCTTTGACCCCTAGAAACACCCTTGGGGTCTATTTTTGCAAAACCTCTTTTGTAACCGAGCTGTACTCTATGAAAAAATAAGTCTGCTAAATTTGATATTTGTAGGTCTAATAGTTCGAAAAAGGGAAATTTTTTTTATATATGACGGAACTTAAGACCTCGCAATCAGTTTCATAAAACAATTGCTTAGCGGATCTCTACACCGTGAAATGAACACGCCTACCCAATATCGTCTGTAGTTAACAGACCGGAATATTTTGAAGAGCTTTACTTCTTTATATATACAGATGAATGCATTCATTTGTATTCAAAAAATGTTACAGCATTGTTATTTTTCAAATTGTATTAGTAATTTATTGCAAAAAAGCGAATAGTTTTAAATTTCTGATTAATTTTTAAAAAATGACAGGGTTATTTTGTAGAAGCATTTTGAGTGTTTTTTTAAAAAAAATGTGTTCATTAAATTTTTCTACAATAAGTAAACTGCTAATTAGTATGATAAAATTGAAGAAAAGAATATAAAAACCATTATTTCTGCATTAGTTCTTTTAAAAAAATATTAAATAATGTTTTTATGAAGGATAAAGATTATTAATTGATTTTATATGCACACGATCAAAAGAATTCTTACTCTTTGTATATTTACGAGTTACTTCATTTAAAGTCAATCAATTTTATTTAAATTAAGTTTAAACATACTTAGAACGCAAACAATGTTTCAAACCGTGTGCCTTAGATAAATCTCTTTTTACTCAATATTTAATGAAGTCGAGGCACGTATTTTTAATTAATAAATTATATATTCATTCATAAAATAAAAAAAATGGTAGTTTCAAAGAGAACATTTAAATATATGAAACAATGGCGGTATTTTAATCTGCTTTAAGTTTATGTTCTTATGAAAAGGTTTATTTGACGAATAAAAGTACACATTCTCAGTAAATTGGAAATTCACTTTTGGAACGACGAGATGCATTTTTAAATTTTTTTTATTTTCTGTATATTGCAATAATATATTGTTTTTTTTTTATTTAGCTCTACAAATATTTAGGTGCTAATTTTTTTTCTCTCCAAAATCTTGTCTACCGAAACACAACATAAAAATTTAAAAAAAATTGTAAAATATTTAAATTAATTCAAAAAGTTAAATATTTTCCACGTTCGTATTCTAAATGTTATTTCGTTTTCTAATTTCATAAAGTTAATAGTTATATCCCAACGCATTTCTCTGCAATTTAAAATCATTTAAAACGTTATAAGTACTATATATTCATCAGAACATACATTTTTTTATGAATTATACCGATATACCACATAGCTGAAATACCGAAGAGACATTTTATTTGCATGTATACATGTTGTAATGTAAGGAATTTAAAAAAATGCTTTTCCCAGATTTTTTACTTGAATTCTGTATCTCAACGGTATGATTTTGATTTCTTTTTATGGACATTGTATTAAAGTTACATTCAGTGATGTGTGATGAGTGTGTGAAATATGTCTCTACAAAATATAGTATAATATTGAGATGAATTCCAGAGGCAGTACGATTTTCTGATAATTAATAAATTATAGCAGTGAAATATATTTGTTGCCAAACTAATTTTATTTATGATTTCAGTTTTGTGAAGTAATTTCTATGATCTTTTATCACTATCAATGGTTACAGCCATACATTACTCAAGTACTGTCGCATCTCCAACGAAGTCACTAAATCTCAAAAAAAAGTTCGCTATATGAAAAATTCGTTATATAGAGGTCTCAATATATTAAGTATAATATATCTTTCAATATATTTTGTAAAACACACAAAATAAATTTTAATTTCATAAATACTTTACATTAAAAATGTAATTATTCACATCTTTTCTTAAATTAACATCCAATTATATTTTATGTATCTTTCCCATCAACAAAAATGAAAGAAAGTATATAACTGCAAGGAAAATTAGAAAATAGAATGTCGTGGAATATACTGTATTTTCAACATGAAGAAAATAATTTTATATTAAAATTAATGAATTTTAAGCACATTTTTTTTACTTAAAGCATACAAGTAATTTTAAACAAACATTATTTTATAACTAGAAATTCTAAACATATACATTACCACTTATGTCCATATAAATTTAATTACTAATAAAATCTGTTAATTTTGTATGGAAAAATGCTTTGTTTTCTATTACGCCTCATATCTTTGCAATGCACCAAAATTCCCTTCAAGCATATTTTTCTGTGCATTTCTTAAAATTTTCCAGATATCCAATGCTAAAAAGAAATTGGTCGTTTCTCTATTACATTAATATCTAGAGATCGGAACATTTTTATGTAGTACTGTGTGTATCCACTTCAAAACTGCATTGTCGATATCTTCATAGACACAAATATGTTTTGAATAAGAATCCAATGACTCATAATTTTATAATTTATCTCGGTTTTATATAATAGCTGATAAGCTGTTTCGAGGAATACAAAATTTTAAAGCAACATACTTTTTCTTGACGCTTTTATCCACTTCTGAAGAATTATTTTTTTTGTTTGATGGTCGGCACTTATGTTTTGACATTTTCGGGGTAAAAAAATGTAGTTACCGGTACGACTGATCAATAGTACAAATGAACGGATACTAGTTCAAGGACAGGGTAAAACTCTACTGAGGTTGAAAGGGAATATCGAAGATATTTCTAGTGAACTGGAGAATGGAGGGAGATTTAAAGATTGCACTTCATAGATGAAATGCCCAGAAAATTCTATTGTTTTCGGTGAGTCAGGCGCCTAATAAAATCAGTTCAATATTCATAAAAAAACCTTGAACTGGTTTAATGTTATAATAATTATGTTAAAAGAGAGAGAAAACTCTTTTAACATAAAATATGTTAAAATAGAGAATAACTTGAAATGTCCAGAAATACTTCAAAAATAGGGAGAAAAGAAACTGAATCACAAGAAAAATGTTCGTTATACAGAAAACTCACTTCGCCATTGAGAGGTTATATTACGAAGAAAATCGTAAAATTTTCTTGGTTAGAGGAAAAAGTTCACTCTTTAGAAAAATTCGCAATATAGGGGTACGTAATATGCAGGTTTGACTGTAAATATATTTATTGTATTTGTATAAAAGAAAACACAACACAAACAATTTAAATAACAGCATTAACAAAACAACATTATGAATGAAAGCAACAAATAATGGAAATTAAAAAATTCTTGCATCTGTATTAGCATCTATGGAAGGAATGTGCTATATGGATGTATTTGATGGGTATGGAATCGCATAATTATGACATGTGAATTCCTATACTTTGTTGCATTATATCAGTTATGAAAGTACATGTTTTGTCTGGAAATATTATTTGAATTCAGATAAAGGTGCTTTTCACTCTTTTTATATAAATTTCCTTCAAAAAGAAAAATAAATCTTAAAAGCAAATTACTTTCAGTATACTCAAAAAATATACATGTAAAAATTATTATTTAAAAAAAAAGTACATCACTGTACCCTCTTCACGGTGAGCGTTTTTGTCTTACTGTGCTTCTATGCAATTTTTAGCTTTATTTTTCAAGTATAGCAGTTTAATTTACGATTTTATATATATTTATAAACCAAGAATAACGTATTTTTTCCAACTAATTGTATTTGTTTTCACACAATACTGATATATAAATATATATGATGGAGGGAGGGGGTGTATAATTTATTCATATTTTCTTATTCTCGGATATTCTATAAATTTCAGTTTCTCTTCATCCATTCCGCAAGTGTGACGTCTGATTATACTTTCCTATTTAGTTTAATTGGCATTTGTCTTCACAGAATTTTTACAAACGTTTAATTTGTTTTATTTATAGTTTTGTTTTAGAAACAATAAAGTTTTTACTTTCAAGAATTCAATATAATGTAATAAATGTCTTATATAAATTCCTCTTCAAAGTTTTCATTCAATTGTAAGTTTTTTTTTCCAGAACAAAGATTTAAAATATAGTTCGATAAGACCTTCCCAATGTCGGCGCGAAAGGTCTTGCTCCAAATGATGTAGAATTTATTCCAGTGCTCGTTGGAGCACATTCTTTGCAGGTGGTTCATGTCGGAAATATTGTATGCAATAATTTATATTAATGACATTCGGCCATAAAGCATTATACCTACAAGTATAGGTGGAATTTTTTGTGTAGGTCTTTATTATATCATATTCTGACTTTTTCGCTAAGTGCCCATAAAAGCCGGGTAGCAGCGGGTTCTGTCATAGCAATCCCTTACTTTCAGAGCAGCTACATTAGCGCCATCTGTCATGAGAAAATGGCGATCCCCAACTCCAAGAAACAAGACTCAACTTTGACCGGCTTCTCTTTTATTTTCTATTTTGGCCGGTGATATTTTTTCAGTCAGCCATTATTCAAGTTACAACAATTACTTCTGTCCAGGCTAGATTCCAGAATATACGGGCCATGTACTACGAGGCATTGTACAGGCAAAAGCATAGGGATTGTTTTATGGTTGGTCTTTCGTATTTTATTTTATGGTTAAGGAAAGATACTGAGAACATCTTAAGAAATCTATCGGGAAAAGTTTTATTTTTGTTTGTGAACAGGTATTTCCAGGCTGTTGATTAAATCCTTTTCTTACATTTTAGAATTTTTTTAACTGCTCGTATTTGAAAGAACAAATTTGAAACTTTGTTTAAAAGTCAGAATTGGTATTTTTTTTTCCTTTTTGATAACCAAAGCTAATAAAAAAGTTTCCTGGTAACAAAAGCCTCTATTTTAACTTTTCTTCAAAGCAGAGTAAAATATGTATTAGAAAATTATATTCTTTGTTTTTTAGATTTAAGAGGATAATATTTTAATTTAGAAACTTCTGATGTTTTATAAGGGAACATGATGCATTACTGGTAATAAAGAATGATTTTGTGTTAAATTAAAGGGATTTAAAAAAAATGAGATGTATTAAGCAATAAAAGTGGGAAAGAATAATGTAAAGCTTATTTATTAGAAGCAAGTATAAACAAATTAATTATTAAAACATAATGAAATCAAATAAAGACTCATTAATTAAACGGGAAATTCATGAGTTATTTTATAAAATTTCAAGCATCAATTTGGAATAAAACTCTTAGTGGTATTCTAATATGAATTATAAAATAATTTTTATTTCATTTAGATAAATTTTAATTTTATAGAAAGTTATGGGTAAAATTATATAAACTGTAAATATAAATGATTCTATAAAATAGGGGCCTTCAACCCGTGGGCCAAAAATCGATTGCTGGAGCCATTTTAGTGGCTCTTCATTTGATTCCGAGGCAATTTCAGCAAAAATTGGCTTATCTGACTTTTGGCGTGAAAAATGCCGTTCTTCTCGGATATACTCTTGATATTTAAAAGTTTTGTTGATATGCTTAAGAGTGCTTAGGGAGATCATTGTGGATTTTTTTATATGATCCTCGAGCGTGAAAGGTTGAAAACCCTTGCAATAAAGAAATTTAACTCTTTATCCACTGTTCGTTATTTCAGTGAACAAGAAAACCTAATATTGAACGCAATTGACTTCTTCGTTTTTGGTTTCAGAATTCGATCTTTCTCTGTTTAGCAGGATATATAATTTGGCCATTCTTCTTCATATTATTATTATAATATATAAATATAAATACTTACATATGTACCTAAAATGTTAATACTCATAATTATGCAGTAGAAAATAAGAATGAAAAAAAAACTCCAACTTAATTCTGAATAACTAATTGGAACATAAAATTGGAACATAAATTCTATTTGATTTTAGGGAAATGTAGTAATTTTAGCAGAAAACTTATTTGGAAATGTTATAATTCGTAAATTTTTTGTATATATATATACATACATAACCGAACTCTCTCTTACTTAAGATGTAAATGAAAATAAGCTCAAAGCTGCTTCTAAATTATCTGATGCTTAAATATAGAGATACACAAAATTAAAATGTCCTGAAAGCTATTGAGGAAAAAAGTTGATTTGTTCTTATTTGTTCGAAAACATATGCCTGTTTCCAAAATTTCTGAAAATTAAAAAATAAATCATCGTAAAACATTAATATTTTTTTTAAAAAATCGATATTAGACAGAAAAAAATATTTACACTATGTATATTCAATTTTTTAACCATAAATATTATCTGTATCTTGTTCACATGATTATAGTTTTACAATAAAACTAAGTTCAACTGGTCTTTGTTTAAAATAGAGCTTTAGGATTTTTTTTATAAATCAAAATTCTTCAAATACCTTTTGAACTTACTTTTTAAAGAGATAATTTGACTGAAATTTTGATAAAGTATAACTTGGTAGAAATTTTGATAAAGTGTATGAATTCCTGTAATCTTTGACATTTTTTTGTTAGTAAATAAATTTTCTCCCATGAAATCGTCAACATTACTTATTTACTTTTTTGGCAACTCCTTAATTTGTTTTCTCCTAAATCATCAAGCACACAATTGTTAAATATTTCACAAGCAATATCCAATATAAAATAATTTTGTATTAAAAATAATTGAATCAAATGTTTATTTATATTGAAAATATAATTTAGAAGAAATTTAAGGAAATTTCATTTAAATATCAATTTTATGATTTAAATATTAAATATCGACACTATTTCAATACCCTTATATTCAAGAATAAATATATTTGATCACAATGTCATATTTCATTCATTATAAATTTTGGATCCGAAATTGAATTTGTTTATGTTTATATCTCAATGTTGAGTTTACTTTTATAATCAAAAGCATTCACGCGCGCGTGCATTGAAAGCGTATTTCTGCCCTTTATTAAAACAAAAATCAATTCTCTGGCTACACCTTCCGAAAAACACAAAAACATTATTTTAGGCAGCAGACACCCTCTATTTTCAATCCGCCTTTTACGAAATTTTCTTGACTTCCGAACCCAGGCTTTATATTTCTGATGGTATTTTCTCTAGTCAAGATAAACAAGGGAAGTGAAAATAAATCCTTCAATTGTAGAAAAGAATTTTACTTCCTATTTGGTTTGCAGTGTAAAATCTAAAAGTTTTTTTTAGAAGTATCCGCAAGATATCGGAGAATAAATACCAAACATTGGAACGTTTTATTTCATTTTTCTATTTCATGGAACAGAATGAGTTCCATAGCTACAAACAACGGTGCAAACTGAGAAGCCTTTTGAATTTTCCTTTAAAACTAGAACATTTTACTAACTTACTCACTTTTGCTTATTGGAAGACGGTTTCTTTCAAAAATATGAATTTTTTATGCACTAACGCTACTGTGTAACATGCACTCGCATATTCAACTACATAGTCAAACTATTTCCAGCCAGTTTTTCTCCTAGAAAAAAAAATTCTCATCTTTTTTCCAATTTTACCTGGTGAAAATGTGAATAAAAAATTGAAAATAAAGGTTTTCAGTTATTCTAAAACAGAAAAAAATATTTCTACGAATGCGAACAATTTAATATAACAAGGCGATGTAAATTCCAATATTTTTAGATACTGTAATGTTTATGTTTCAAAGACAGTTTTATTAATAATGTAATAAAGATGCAAAAAATATCTTAAAAATACACTTATTTTATGGACTTATTACGAAATATCTTTAAAATATGGTGTCTGTGGTATTGTAAGAAGTATTCTCCATCCGTTAAAAGATATTCCTTATTAAATATCATTGAAGAAATATTATATTAACCAATAATATTCAAAATACTTATAATTCTGCTGTTACCCATGGTTTAAAGTAACAAAAAAGTACTGTCACTGAAGTATCCGTACAAAATGTTAAGGGCATGTCTCAAAAATACCATAAAAAACACACATCTAAAATCATTTCTTTGTATACGTGTATATTGTGGGGACATTTTAAGCATTTTTAATGCATCTTTCGAACTAACATTATCAGAAATAGATTTGTCTTTTTTATTTTTAATTTAATACTTGCAGTAACTTTCTAATTCGAAAAGTATTCTGAACTCATAAATTCTGCAAATTATCAGATATAAAAGTGTTTGTGACTTGTAGTATACAGAAGCTCGTTAGCACTTTATGAACACGATTTTGTAATTTACTTTCTAGCTTGCAGTTTCAGATAAAACTTTGTCAACTTCAGAATAATCGTCTGCTAATTTTTTTCTTTTTATTGGAATGTAAAATAAAATATTTTTTTTAAATGGCTGATAAAATTGATAGACAGTTCGAAGGTTACGTAACTGCGTTTTCCAAGGAGAAATATTCGTATCAACAAATTATAAAGTGGTGTAAAAATCTCAGTTTTTGAATTAAAAAAAAATAGAAAAAAACATTTTTAATGTATTAAATTTGAAAGGAAAAAACCGTCTTGCTGAAAGTAAAAATGAAAACATGGCCACAAAACCTCATCCTAAAACTGTTCGAATTTGGGACACTGTCATGAAAGTGCAGTCTGATAAAAAAAAAAAAGAAAAGGAGCAGACTCACAGATTCATTGCATCGAAACTAGGAATGACTCTCGGTACTGTAAACCTTCATAAAGATTTAAAGTTAAAAAAGATTTTTAACCTAAAGTTCATCCACTCTTGCCAAAACATATTGCTGAAACAAAAAGAAAAATTGAAGAAAAATATGCGAAAAACTCTTAGCTGCTCAAAAATGAAGATTTTGGATAACACTTTTGATACGGTATGGGTAATTTGACTGTAATAAAGGAAGATTGGTTTTATATTGCTCAACTGACGAGAATAACCATTTAAAATGGCTTCATGTACAGATAGCTTTCCAAAAAGATTCATGATAGTTAAAAGATTTTTTTGCAATTCGCAAATTAAAATAAAATGTCTCAATTAAAGTTAAAATTAATTCACTTTACTATCGGTAGAATATTTTAGAACTAATTTTTAAAGAAGAAATTCATTCCAAACTTATATTAAGACAGGATATTGATAAATTTGAGCTTTATATGTTCACAGACTATAGTAAGACGCCTCAGTCAAATGCCACTTATTAAACAAAGAAAGAATCAGAAACAGGAATAAAGTGCATCCCATTTGACGAAATATCTGTAAAATTACCTGACACTTCTCCAATGGACTTTAGTGCTTTCAAATTATTAAAACCAGACTTAGGAGTACAACATTCAAGAACACTGAACAAAGTTATGAAAACGTTTCAAGAGGAATGTAGTAAAACGGTGAAATATTACTAAGAAAAAGTTTACCTTCGTAGAAAATTGAAGCTAGACCTATTGTAAAGAATCATGACTATCAGGTACAAGCAAGTCACCACAAAAAATATGACATTTATTGACAAAAATTAACTATCAAAATTGTTTTCATAAAGTTCGAACAACCTTCTGTAGAATTGTCCAATTGATAGAATAGAATTTTGAAGGGGTGCCTGAGGGTTGCTGAAATATATTAAATCATGGATATGTCTAATAGTAAAAAGGAATACATTTCTGAATAAAAGTCAAAAAGACGCGTAAAGTGAAGAACAAAGATTATAACACCATTGCTATATTCATAATATATATTTGAATTCCGGCTGGGTGGTGTGGTTAGTTTATCGCTGGCCGTCTGCACCTAAGTCTGCAGATTCGACCCCAGCCCAAAGTCGATAGATTTTCATGATGCAGAAAATTGATAGCGGCCATGTCGCATGATTATGCGGCATGTAAAAGATCCTTGAGTGTCTGTTTGGCTCGGGTGCTCTAGGTAAAATTAAAATCCTAAGTACGGTTTCGCATCACTAAAGCTCAGGTGCCTCTCTTCGGGGAGGAAATCAAAATTACTTGCAGCAATTGGTATCCACCTATAAGGTGCCGCACTAAAAAGAGATACCGGTTTCCAGGACTATACTAGGTCTGAAATGGTAAAACATTATACCACAATCAATTAGAAACATATATTTTTGATAAATATATATTTGATTTGGTTCTTACATAAAAGCTTAACCTGATGATTTCACTTTCTGAATTCTATAAATGCTGCAAAAGCCACCCCCAGGCGTTACTAGATATTCATCTTAAAAAAAATGCATTTCATTTCAAAGATTAAATCTAAAATAATCAGAAAGATGTACAAAGAAATAGGAAATTCGCGAGAAAAAATTCAATGGTTGTAGGTAGTGCGATTTTTCAACCGTTTATAAAGGTTTACTATCGAATGGAGAATTAACTAAGTGTTTTGGAAACCGCACAAACAGTTGTCAAAGACTTGTTTCTTAAAACCATTTAATTTTAATACGTTTGTGTAATTTTCCCCGAGTCATACAGTTTGAAAAAATTTAATTCATTAGAAAAGAAAAAGAAGAAATCTTGCTTGAAATTTGTTATTATTTAATTGAAAAAATGTTACATTTATTAACAATAGTAGGTAACAATAGTTTTTGAAAGTTAATGGCCACAAAAACATTTTTCAATTTACAAACACTTCACATATTTATAATATGTGCATTAAATATATGTTTAAATATTGTTTATAATGTTTTTTCAATATCTCGTATCCCATATAGTTATAAAAAGAATGTAAAACATTTGCCATGATTACAATAATAGCACATTACACTGTTTTTTAGGATGCACATATTTATTCGATTTCAATAAATCAAAATGGCAGAAGGAACCACAATAAATCTTGTTTTTAGTTTCCTTTCGTCAAATTATCATACAGAACTAAAATTAAGGTATGTGTTTAATAAATCTCTCACACGCAAAACTTTCAGTATTATTTTTCTGTGATCCAAAAATGCATGATAAACTGCATATTTGAAGCCTTTAAAATTCTTCATAGACCTTTTAAACACACACACATGTAACTTTTTTATTTTCTTTTATTTCCGAATGAAACGATGCTTACCTTCTACAGAGATTAGCTTTTTGATGATTTACATTTTAAAGATAAAAATAAATGATTCATTTAAATTTATGCGTGTGTCTGAATGGAAAGTTTATTGTAGCTATAATAAGGGTAATAAATTTTATTCTAAAATAATGCTTGAATTTTGAAACAAATAATTAAGAATGGTGATTTTAAGAAAACCAGGGAATTGGGTATATGTTTGGTAAAAAAAATTTAATAAATGCATTTTTAAACATGAAAAGAAAATTATTGGTATTTTTTAATAATTGAATTAAAAATTTTTCAAAATATTAGATAAAAGCTGTTATTGACTTAAAAAAAAAGAGTGATTCTATTGTTTTTTTTTTTTAATTTACGAATTTAAATCAATTTAATGTATTAACTATAAACTTAACTGTTCATTGTATACTATACAAAATTACGTTACACAAAATACTCTTTTCAGATATTAATTGATTAATCAGGTATTTATTTAATTATCTTTTTTCTTCCTAAAAATACTTACGGTATGTCACGAATAATTCGATCCACGAAAATATTTCTTCGCCTATCTTCCAAACTAAAAGTTTTATATAATAATTATTATTACATTTATAATTAAAATTCTTGTCACCTCCATATTTAAAGTTTTGGCTGCATTTTATCCAAATTGCTGACATTTAGATTTTTATTACTATTTTAGTTCGTTAATTTTTAATTTTAAGTATCATTATGTAAAATATGAGATCATTAGCAAAATATAAGAAAAAGTATAAGAGGAATTCTACGAAGAATTGCATACATTGCATACGAATAGACATTTCTTTAAATATGTTGTGAATAGAGTGATTGTGTTAAAAACTTCCTTATAACAAAATAAAATTAACTGAATTAGATGTAAATGGGATAAAAATAAGAATCACTCAAATATTTCTTATTTTCATTGTTAAAAAAACTTTTTATCGTTTCCTAGTTTTGAAGTATTCGATATGATGCATAATCAAATAAATTACGCTCAGAAAATAAATAGTAATAAAAATTACCACAAATGATATTATTTTTAACTAACGTTAGGGTATTAATGATTTAATTCAATTTATGATCTATTATGAAAGAGGTGTCAAACTTCAGTACTTGAAACTTTTGATCTTTTGAAAAGGATTATTGTATTTTACTTTGAAACATTACGCATTTCTTTCCGAGCAATTAATAAAGATAATACGAGTAGTTACTTTCATTATCACATTTTATCTTAGGAACACTTTTTATACAATTATCCGTGCAGATTATCAGAGTTGGTAGAAAATCAGTAATGAAAAACTAAACCATGAAAATGAAATACACTGCCCTATACCAGAAAATTTTAAAAATAAAACACTGCATGATCATTAAAGTTCATAAGAGTACAATATCTTAATCATCATGACTACAACTGCTTTAATGTCATCCGCAAAAATAATTTGATAAATTAAAAATGGTTTATGAAATGGATTAACATTTTTAAATATTTCATAATGAACACATTTTTAGTTCAACATCTCTTCCATTTGTAATTATATGAATTTTTCCCCTTTTGGAAAACATAGTGGCAATAGAGACTTTGCAAGCATGACAAGTTCCTAAATATTACAGCCATTTCACGATGGCGCCATCTAGTGGTGACACTCGCTACCAAATTTTGACACTTGAATTAACTTTAATTCAAGATCTCATCGTTTGCTGGATATTTCCTTGGTTTACTTTTCCTGAGGGTAGCAGAGCCAAATTGATTATAAAGAGAACATTCACATGTCACATAACTCTAGGCAACATAAAAATTGTTTTGGATTCAAAAATAATTTATTATGAAGTATTTTAGTCTGCTAAACACGAAAATCACCATAAAAACTTCAGATTAGCTCTTGTTTTCAAGAATCAGAACTCGCTATTCATACATAGCTGTAATTTTACTAATCTTTACTATATGTGTATAATCGTTTTGATGTTCCTTTGAGAGGGTAGATTTCTGAGCTTTTGCTTCAGGAACGATTTTTATTTCAACGAAAGGCGTGTAAGCGTGGCACCTTTCTTCAGGTGTGTTTTAAATCTAACCTAGAGCATCAGTAGAACAAAGAGCAGGCAATAGTGCGCGATTCAAGTGATATTTGCTCATTTTCGTCTTACAACTCAAGGTAAATTAATTCAACTATATTAAGGTCTCAAACATAAGTGTGGTATAAGGATTTTTAGACAGCAAAAAGGATGAGAACTATCAAGAGTTGGTAAAAGAACTCCTACAAAATGTTCATGACCCACGATGCAATATGTCTCTAAAGATCCATTTTTTACATTCCCATCTTGATTTTTTCCCTAAAAACCGTGGAGCTGTAAGCAATGTTAACACAGCGAAAGGTTTCATCAAAATATCACAGCAATGGAACATATATATCAGGGTCGTCGGGATGTATTAATGCTCGCAAAGTACTGCTGGACAGGGATAACTCGGGATACTCGGGCTTCGAAGTACAAGATGCAATTTGAAAGGAAATGCTCACAGGAAATAAACTAAAAAAATACTACTGATTTCTGATTATGAACACAGTTTCTAGAAACATGACTTTTTGTACTGTATGTAATAGTTAGTAATGTTTTCTTCTTCAAATTTACCAAAAATTGATGGATGAGCCGTGATATATCTTAAAAACAAGAGCTAAAAAATAAATTTCATTTACATATTCGTTTTTTTTCCAACCCGAAATTAGTAAGAATAGGCTATTTAAAACTAGGAAACAGACAAAAAGTTGTTTTTTATTGCCTAGTGCATACAACATGCGTGAATAAGATTTTTGATTCCAGAAAATTTATCCCCTGCCGAGATCGAGCCGGCAACCTTAGACTTATGAAGCAAGCGCACTACATCTAAGCCACCGAGCAAGTAAATATATTTATAAAATATAGATAACTTCCTATTAAGGACTGAAAATTATAATTTACCGTTGCTTTGTCTGGCAGATCATGTCAAAAGATATGGAAATAATTTTTTGAAACATGTTTTGATTGACGCATTCTTCAAACATCGGCTTATATTTACAGGCAATTAATCATTCAATGTTTTAACATTGAACACAACTTTATACGAAAACAAATTTACTAATTCTTGATACATTTTTCATTTCATAGATTTAAAAATTTCACCATTCTGCCTCAACTGTCTTATTTTTAAATATTTAAGCTCTTGAACTAAACTTGTTCATCAAGAGGAAAGTATTTCAGATTACAGCCCTTAAAAATAAAAGAAAATGATTACTCAAAAAAGTCTTAGACAATTGTTTTCTTCCACCAAGCTTTACTTTCCAAACAAAGAAGCTTTTTAAGAAGAAAATTTTCCGTTCTTGAAAACTTTTTCCTTTAACGCATGGTATAAGATATCAAAAGTGAGTGTTTAAAAAATAAGCGAAACATATAATTTTGATCGATAAATAAATAAATACGTTATTTTTGGTTTAGTTTTTTCTTCTTATCCAAAAAAAAATGAAGTCAGAATTCCAGACAAAGGTAATAAAGAGAAGAAAGGGGACATTCTAAAACCTCAATTCATCAAGATGTCAGACTAACGTCTCTATCAATTTTTAAGTGAAATTCCGACGTAAACTTTTTAAGCCGAACTTTTGAACAAAAGTCAGAGTTTAATATCACTTTCTCCCATGTCATTCTTAAATGCTGAGAAAAGTGTCAGAAAAATCCTAGAATACTAGTACGATTGTTTTATTTTTTTATGAATTGTTATAGGAATAGATTTATTTTTCCCAAGACATCAGTTTATAACATTCTTTTCCAGGGATCAAAACTGGAATAGTACATGCTGTATATATGAAATTCTCTTTCCAGATTTTTAAAATCTGATGTAAGATTGGTGACAAAACACTTTATTCTCAATAGCGTAAATATTTGAAAGGAAATAATTATCTCCACTATTTTTTTCTAATATTCTAATAATTGCAATGCTTGTTAATATTTAAATTTTTAGTTCACCAAATTTTATTTTAGACAAATAACACTTTAAAAGCATCTATAACTACTGTAATTATATTAAAACAAATAATGTTGTAAGAAAATAATAATCTTCGAAAAATATTTACTTTAAAAATATTAAAAAATCAATTGAACTTCGATAAATTAATTAACATTGAGAGATAGACTTATTTTATTAATCACACAAAACAAGGTTTAAATAATTGCTTTGCTTGGGATTTAAAATTTATTAAAACTTTAACTAGGATATTATCATCTTTTTGAAAATTGCAATGGTCTTGCCTGCACTCCGAAAGCTGTGGGAGGATTGGAAAGAGGACGAGCAATATTTCAAGAAACAATCAAATTTATTCCCAATATTAACACATCTCAAATGCAAGCGATCAAGGCTAAGACATGTACCCAATTAAGAATTATGCAGACAATTAGTGAGGTACGCGCGAGCTATGAGAAGACTTTGATTCCAAAACACTTACTCAAGGCGATAGCTCTTGCTTCTTAGCTATTTAATCTGGATTCAATCTCCAGTGATAATCCGTCACCTTAAGTAAATCAATTATCATATTATAATATCTGCGATTCACATTCTGCTTGTTTAATCTCTGCTCTGCTAGCCAAACTATCCAGTCTCTCCTATTCTAACCTAAATGCCTCGACTATATATACTAGTCTTAATTTACATAATCACGTCTTCATTATCGAAGAGGAGTTTTATAATAAAATAATTTTTAAAGACCAGAAATTTCCCAAGATGATTATTAGTATAAGGAGCGTGGATAAAACCATTACAAAGTATTATTAGTTAACTTCAGTTAATGGGGTATTTGGTCCTATAATTTCTTAGAAAATAAGAGTCAAGGAAAACATTGAAGTAATTAAGAAAACATTTTTTTTCTAAACTTTTTAGTGTAGCCTTTGTAGTGAATTTTAAAAAGCTTTATGATAAAAATCAAATGCTCGAAGAGAAACACGTATGTACAGAAAATTCATGTTTTAGAGGTGTCAAAACCATAAATTCTTCCAAAATGATGATTTGAGATTTTTTAAAATTTCTTAATTGTGTAGAGTTTTAAGTATTCACGAAATAGCTAATCAGAAAAAATTAAAACTGTTAAGCCTTAGAAAAGCTTAGATATTATGCCATAGAGCAGAGTTACCTAACATTTTTTTCTGCAGGGCCACGAACATATGTTAGCTATTTCACGTGAGCCGCAATATGAAAATTAATGAAGGAGGGAAGTGCCTTAAGACTAAACAACCATAGACCGTTTAAAATGTGGAAACAAATCAAAATATTTAAACTCCTATTTTGTTTTTTTTTTAATTATAATTTTTTATATATTTTTTTTATTATTTGTGCCACTTTTTATAAATTTGAACCATTTAAGAATCACCATTTCGCTATAGTAAACATTACCAATAATATAAAAAATTCCATAGGTCATCTTTGTTACCGATGTGGCAATACCACTGTCAAAATTATTTTTTGCTGTTGTAATAATTATTTAGGAAATCCTATTTATTACCTCTTGAAAGAAATCTTCGAGAAAAAGTGTCATTGAATGATTCCTGTTTATTGGTATTTTTTAAATACAACACTTTCCTGACAAATTAATCAATTACTGAACCATACTTGTTTTTCACTACAAAATAGTCAACTTCCTAATCATCTTGAAACAATCTATTTTCTTCGAATATTTTTTATTTGCAAGGCATGACATATAGTTAAAAAATAATTCTACTCATAAAATGGTCGCTACTCCCCTGTTGTCTATTATCACGAATCAGAAAAAAATATATCAATTAGCACCCATACAACATAGACAGCAAATTTCAAAATTGATATTTTTGATTTTTAACAAAGAATTTCCCACCAAATTTTCATAAACAAATGCATTTCTCAGAGCAATGGGCCATGACCGGGCCACTTGAATAGGCACAGTGGGCACAGGATGAGTATTACTGATACAGAGAGTTCAAGCAACTCTTAGCTACATAAATAATTTGCCTTATAGTACTTGATGCCACTTAGTCTTCTAGGTTTTAATGAAGAATTTAATTATCTTTCTTGCCTTGTATGCAAAAAGTTGATCTTTGAAACATTAGCTTTGCGTACTATAATCTCAAAAAAGACTTTAACATGATTTTCAAACATTAATCGCAATTCTCCAGGAAAACTTTGAATACGTAAGAACTATGTGTTTGACAATAATGTTTTTTTTTGTTATCTGTATCAATTAACAGCTTTGATCGCAATGTTCTTTTAATGTACAACACAATTATTCGCTTGATGAATAATCTTGATTTTTAAAAAAAAAACTGAATAGGAAATATCTGAACTCTTTCATATATATATATATATATATATTTCATTT
The DNA here is from genome assembly GCA_019973975.1 of Trichonephila clavata. Classification (NCBI taxonomy): domain Eukaryota; kingdom Metazoa; phylum Arthropoda; class Arachnida; order Araneae; family Nephilidae; genus Trichonephila; species Trichonephila clavata. Next base: position 208,724 of record BMAO01032778.1, read on the forward strand.
TAAAAATGTGACATGTGGTCAAAAATAATTAAAGAAAAACAAAACACATATTATCATAATAAGAGAATAAAACAAATACGTAGACAAATGTAAGAGTCTGAAATCAGGCACAAAAGAAACAAAGGAAAAAGATTGAATAAATGTAAATTGCAAATTGCTTGATATTTTAGATGACTTGCCAGCTGAAATTATCATACATATTTTTGCTCTTAGAGGCTGTTAAGTCTTTATTAAGCTAATTTAAAAGATTTCAAGGCCATGAAACGATTATTGGGTTTCCAAAATAAATATACCTTAACATAGGTTAGCAAGATATAATATAGTACATAATAATTTATCTCAAGTGATTCGGCAATTTTTGTGTTGCTTCCTGTAGAAAACGTAATATTATAAGAAAATCATCCTGCAATTTTATCGAATTCATGTTAAAATTATCGAGTCAAATTAAAATTTATATATATTAAAATGTAAAGTATATTGTTAGATTACTTCTTATTATTTTAATGCATTAAGAAAAATATTTTTTTTAAATGAAGTAACAATTTTTGAAATAATATCATTTAATTTTATGCAATGTCGTTTTTCATAGACAAGAAAAACTCATTATTATATAAACCTACATAAGTGATGGAGGTATTAGTACTAAAATCAGCCTTTTCTGTGAAGCTTAGAGGTATAAACATGGGGCAGTAAAATGTTAATTGTCAGATATGAAATTTATAGAATATATCTAATATTTTAAGAAAATCGTATTATCTTAGTGCCTAATTTTTTGATTTAAATTTCTTATAGTATAAAATACTCTTTCATAATGAATGAAATTACATTGAAATAGAAGTTTATCAGTATTCCCATGTAAAATTTTAAAATAAATGTAAAATGCATTATATTTATGAAAGCTAAGCCTGGATTTTTTTTTATATATGATGTTTTATAATGATTCGTTTATCTATTATTATACTTATTTTATCTAATTAAAAGAACTCAGGAAATATCAATATTTCTACAGGTTACTCATTATACTTAACTTATTTGAAAGTACAATGAAACGCAATACATTCTAACTAAAATTAATATATTTTAATAAATATTTAGCCCCGGGATTGGCAAGGTTAAGTTAGCCTTTCGTCCCTTCAGTGGGTCGATAACTGAGTACCAAGCTTGCTTGGGAACTAAACACCGAGAGTTTCGAGTCAGACGGACCACCTGACTAGAAAACCTGATCAGCGAACTCAGTGCCCAAAGTCATGAAAACTGAGATGGACCAGGAGGCATTGGCCTTCTACGGGCTGTTGTGCCTTGAGTTTAATAAATATTTAATTATTGAAGCAAACATGTTTTTAAACACAATTATTATAATAAATAATATTCAGAAATATATTTATTCAACAGATTTTGTGCTCCTTTTATTTGTCTGAATTACAAGGGGTGATCAAATGAAAAGGTACGAAACGACATAAAAATGAAACAGTTAAATATTTGCATATTCCGCCAAGGGAGAATGTAGCGAGACATCTCGGGATGCCATTGGAGACTCTGACTGGGATCGGATCATGCGCGGGTGCCCGCATGCGCAGGAGAGAGCAAAGGCTCTTATAAAAAGCGGCGTCCAAATGATGCGAGCACAGAATTACTCGAGCACAGAAAAAGCATTAACTCCGATGTGTACTGTGAGACACTCCGACGCCTACGCAGGTCCATCAAGAAAAAAGACGGGGCTGCTCACGGAGGGTGTGGTTCTGCTCCATGATAACGCGCGTCCACACGTCTCCAGAGTCACACAAATGGAACTGTAAAGTTCCAATGGGAGACGTTGGACCATCCGTCCTACAGTCCGGACATGTCACCCTGCGATTTCCATGTGTTTGGTCCACTGAAGAAACACCTGAAAGGAAAGCGCTTCAACTCGGACGACGTACTCAAGGACACTGTGAAGGACTGGGTCTCGTCACAGCCACAGGAATTCTGGGAACAAGGAATCCTGCGGCTTGTTCATCAGTGGGATCGTTGTGCTCAGGCCTATGGTGTATATTTTGAATAAAGTCTATATTTGTACCCACCGTGTCGTTTCGTACCTTTTCATTTGATCACCCCTTGTATTTTGTCCCAAATACCTTTAATAAATTATTATTAATTTTCAGTTGGTAAGTTATGTAGCTTGCTGTAATTGTTAAGAAAAAGAGACTTAACGCAATATTTTTACTATACGTAGTTTAATCATTGCGTTTTCCAAATCTTTCCAAAACTTTTATTCATTTGTGTAGATAAATGTATATTTAATAAGAAAATTTCCAATAAATTGATACAAGATTTATATGGGGCATTTTTCCTGTTCATCTGGGATTTCTAAGAAAATTGCGCAATCGTGGGTGTTGCTTCTTCTTTGATATCATTTACGAGAGATATATGCACAATAATAACTAATTATGTATACATTAAAAGAAAGCAGATTTCTAAGTAGTCAGTTTTTAAAAATACATTTATTCGCATCAGTGAACTGGCATCAAAAATCATCGTCATTGCATTTTTCTGTTTGAAATTTATCCCTCCAAATCGATAAAAGAAGTTCATCCATTCTCTTTGAAAAGTCACTTTTGTGTCAGTTTGGAAAGAAACTTATACATATGTAAATCAAAGATGTCAAGCACTTCAATAACTCTTTGGAGATATTTGCTTCTCAGAAAGGATTCACAAATGAAACTTCTCTTAGCTTATTTCATTTTTTTTTCTATATATATGGAATTTTCTTTAATAAATATTTCTCGAGATATTAATGCTTCGGGATAAAAATAAATAGTAAGATTTCTGAGAAATGTTATCAGAGATTTAGTTTGGTTTATTTGTAGTTTTGAAAATAGAATTTATAATCACACATTTACTGAAAAGATTCATGCAAAAATATAAATAAGAAGTAAAATTTTAACTTTTGGTATTAGCATATATAATACTTTATATACTCCCCCCCCCTGAAAACTTGCCATTAACGTTACATAATATTCTTGCATTTAGACTCATATTACTGGGTTAATAATTTGAAACTGTGTTTAGTTTACAAAAAGGAGAACAGTTGCCAAAGAAAATGAAGTATCCGTAATAACCTTCGCTAGATACTTCTGCTAAACAATTTGGTATCAATTATCACAGCATAGAAAGATATAAATTTTGGAGATTATATACTAATTCGTAAAATTAATTAATGTAGCTAGTTAACTTTAAAAAAAATCATTTCGAACCCAAATTGCTTCCAGTAATTGATATATTTTTTTATCTTTAAAGTGTTCTACACGTTGAAGCAAGCAAACTCGGTCAAAACACACATATTTTACATTTTTTAATTTATTGAATACAGCTACCTTTTGGCTTTTTGAAACATACTTTTTCCTGTTTCTACTCCTCCTAGAAACCAAGTTACAATTCATTTTATAAAATTAGAAAAACTGGAAGTGGGTGTTTAATCTACCAGAATTGGAATTTATCATTGCGAATCTAATAACTCACAAAATGTTATAAATCTATTTTTATGAAACACTTTGAACCTGGTATTTATATTGTTTTCTAACGTACTAACATTGTTTTTATTGTATGGATATACTTTGAGTTTTGGCCTGTTATGTAAATAATGGTCTCATAAAATATGTCACATTTCTTAGAACATTTACTAAATCAACTCTAAAATTTTTAAATTTTAATATAACGACAATATTTAAATACATTCTATAGATAAATACACTTAATTTGTTTTAGAAATATTTTTACTGATATAAGTTTATTGCTCTCTTTTTCTTTAATTGCTTTAAAGACATCCAAAATTATTGTTAAAATTTTATTTATAATTGTAATTTTTGTAATATTTAGACATTTATTAGAAAATATTGTTAGTAAAATATTAGTATTTGTTGGCATTGATTCCTTGATAGAAAATTTATAATGTTTTAATGTGCTAGTTTTAGAAAAAAGAATACCACGAAAGTGTTCGTATACCTTAAAATAACTTGTTTTAAATATCGTAAAATGTTAATGGAAAGTATTATTGTTATAGGGATTTAAAAATGCTATAGACGCTGTTATAACAATACTAATAATGCAATTATTATTATTATTATTGATGAATGAATGATGAATATTTTGTTTCCTGTTCTAAAAATATATAAGAACCTGTATAAGTTGTATTACGACGAAAAGTATAATTGATTAAATTTGGTTACGAAAAAGTGAATTATAACTTATACCAAAACCTTATCGAGTGCATAACTTACACACACGCGTCCTTAAGCCTCTAAATCTAAACTTTCACATAATTCCCATAAATGGTTCAGGAAGCTCTGCTAAGAGAAACCATGATTCCCAACATGTTTACGTGAAGAGGTTGTGCACTAGATTAAAAATTTTAATTATTGATCCACTTATCCATGCAGTGTTAAGAAAAGGGAAAACCGCGGTGAATCTTTCGCTGAAAAATAATTTAGAAGCATATAAAGCACTTTGCTATTCTTTTTACTAAATATTTCTGGAACTACTAATAAAGTTTAAGTAACATTTCTAACATTTCCATTTTAGACAATTATCTATCTAGTTTTGTAAAAGAACGGAATTATTAATGTGAATAATATTTATTAGTTACTTAATTTTGTTAGTTAGATATTTAATCAATAAAGATTATAATTCATTTTCTCTAAGCCAGTAATATGAACAACAATTTGAGTCAGCTGTGAGGAAAATTGGGAAATTTATTAAAATAATCTTTTTTTTATGATTGTTCTAACTAAACATGATTGAATTATACCTTTCAAAACAATTCTAATTATTCTAAACTTTTAAGGAAAATCTCTACTTAAGCTAAGTATTTTTAAAAAATTATGATCCATTAAGTAACGCGCTGTTTTGCTATTGTTATAAGAAAAAAATTCTTCTTAAATGCGAAATAAAAGTCATTTATTGTTTAAAACTGATTATATTTCTTAAAAATTAACATAGATGTTAGTGTTTTAAAGAAACAGAATGCGACGTTAAAGCTTTTTTCTGAAGCAAATATTTATGACTCAAAACTACAAAATATATTTTTTACTAAAGTCTTCCCTCCCACTAATGGTTTGATTTTAGTCTAATGATGCTCCTAGCATTTTTCTGGATGTATTCTATTTATTGCTTAAATATTTTTATTACTCTTTAGAAACTTGAAATAACTTACTAAGATAAAATATAGATATAGAACTTTTGAATTAGTCTTCATTAATTGGTTATTATCCCATATATTTTTTAGCTTGATTTGTTTCTGTAAAAAAAGCACCATAATTATCTCAGTTCATGAATTTTCTTATTTGATATCGCAATAAGGTTTTAATATAAAAATAATCGTGGAAGTCTGTTTTGCATAGAAAAAACGTTTTTCACTTTTTTTCTTAAAAAAGTAACCCACATAATTATTATGAGACCTAAATTCAAATAAAAAAACAACTCTAAGCAACACTGAGAGCTGATCTCCTTAAATTATGTTTTCATTCTGATTAATCAATTAGCATAGTGGAAATTATTTCTTTTTCTTCAATAAAGCTATATAAAATTGTATATTTTCTAATGCATGAGTAACCTTTATGAGGAAAAAAAAACAGTATGTTTTTACAAATATTCTCAGACACAATTAAATATTGTTCAACGAGCTTTTATAAACAATCCTCTTTTTTACTAAATTATTTATGTGCGCTAAATTGAACACCCGAGAGCAGTTTTTACATCAGCAAGTAGCAGTTGCATGTAATCTGGAAGTTAAAATTTTTGAAAAATGCTCATCGAATGCAGAGACGCATAACATATAATGGCTTATGGATAAATATGATGTTAAATATAGGTCTCTAAAGTTGTATTAGATAGAAAATTTTGGTTGTATTTATCAATTACATCTTTAGTTAATGTGAAACATAGGTTAATCCAAGGATGCAATTAATAGTTCAGCATGTATTATTATTTGTATAAAACAATACCTTGAACTAACGCGATAGGTAGAAATGAGTGATAACCGAGTAATTTGAATTTGGCGCAACTCAGAGTACGATTTCGCATATAAATGCATATAAATTATTTTTAGTTGGGCCGAAGACGAAAGAAAAAAAAAATTGTTTTAAAAACCTTAGGGGTAACACACATAAAAAGTCGTAAGTCAAAGGTATTTTGATGTAGAAAGTTTCTGACAGACTACTGACAAAGAAGTCTGTCGGCTCAAAGATTTTTTATTCTCCCACAAAATTGCCTTGTTGTCTGCTAATAATTTTTTTTATTCTGTGTTTTGTTAAAAAAATATGTTCTGTATTCGAGTTTGTATTTTCTAAAATTTATGACTCTTTTTTTTCAATTAATCTGATGATTTCTGTCAAATTCCCAACAGTCATTCCATTTTCTGAATGAACTGGGTCTAAAGACTCAGACTCCTTCATTGTCTTGCTTTTGCTCATGCATTTACATGAGCTCCTCATTTGTCATCTCCTGATTGTTGAAATACAGTAGTTCTGGAACGTTATCACTATCCAGTTCTATATTTTTTTCAAATGCAAATCGACAAATTCTTCAATCAAATTACCAATTTCACCAATTTTATCATTTTTTTTCTCAAACAAAAAACAAATCGACGAGATTTGAAAATCGCTTAAATTCGGATTTGCGCAAGATGGGTAGTGTTAAGTCGAGGTATTGCTATAAATTGAAGCTGGTAATATTTCTACATAAATGGACAATTTTAAATAATCAGTGTGAAATATATTTTGTTTTACTTAAGTTATGTCACTAAAAAATTATAGGATTGGATATGGTTGGCTGAAATCTAAATTTAAGATTATTTGGCGAAATAGCATCTTAACTGGTGTCTTGCTTTGTGAACGTCCTTTCTACTCCATGAGAATACATACGAACCAAGTGAATTTCAAATTTAAATTTTCCTGTTAATCTATATACCCTTATTGACGATTTAGTATCTAGAATGTGTGACTATGAACTCTTAATATGCTGTTTATTGTCTCTTTCGTGGCATTTTGTGACATTACTAATTGCTTACAAAATCCTCCCTGCATGTTGCTTAGTCTAGCCTCATGTGTGGTAGTAGATACATATTAACTTAAGAGAAAGAGAAATAATTCTTTAATAAAAAAATGCTTACTTACTACTTTAATAATGTAGTTACACTTTTTAGAGATATGTTAGAAATATTAATAATTTAAATAAAACTTCACTTTATTTAGTAAATGACGAGAAGTCAAGTGAATATTTTAAATTAGTTGCGCTCGTATTTTTGCTACAAACTTTGCACGAACGATCATGAGAATCTACATAACCTTTTTAAATGCAGAGTTTTATGAGTCAAAAGTATTTAAAAAATAATTATGAACAGTTTAGGTTCAAGAATGAATAGAAAATAATGAAATAATCACTTAATGAATATACAAATAAAATAAACTTATTTTCAACATTTTTAAAATGAAAGTACTTGAGCAACACACGTTTCGGTAAAATTGCAATACTTTAATGAAAGTTTTCAGATACTTTACAGAATTTTTTTCTCAAAAAACTCTTATGTCACTTGTGTGAACACACCATAGCATTTTATTCCACTTAAAAGACACAGTAATTCGAGCATAAATTTAATGAAACATTCTATGTTTGGAAAAAAAAATTACGAAGTTTCATTTGACTTTAATTTGCTCAAAAAAGGAAAGCATCTGCTCTATGACTGGACGAAGAAAGTTGTTACTTTAAAACATCAAAGAATTTAATCATGCGTAAATTCTGTGAAGCTTCCGAGACTATTTTGTTCAAATAATTATCCATTAAGTTGCAAATGGCGAAGTACATTCTTTTTCCAGAACAATATGTAGGAACTTTTTTAAAGGAAAATGTGTGATGTGCGTAAGGAGAATTATCTGATATTTATTTTTCGTTTGTCAAATTTTGCGGTTATATGCTCATGTTTAAAGACTTAAAACTGCACAATTTGCTCTCAAATAATCGGTTATACCGTTCTTGAATTAAAGCACGTAATACTCAGCAATGTTTACGTTTGAATCGTTCAAAACCTATTTTAAAAACAATGTGTTGCATTTGGATGAAATCTAACAGAAAATTAATGGTGATTATATTCATATAACTTGTTATTTCACCTCGAATATGTTAATAATAATAATAAAGATTGCCTTTGGTTTATTTCTTGGATTTCTAAGTTTAATTATACATGAAAATGAGTCTAAAAATGTGCATTTTCTTAAAAACAATTTAAATAAGAAATAAATGTTCACACATGTTGTAGTACCAATGATTCCGGAATATGTTTTAAACATCAGAAAAGGGATTTTTATATAATTAAAAAAGTAATGCACATATTTCTTACACTTTTTTAAATATTTGTTTATTATAAACTTTCTCTTACTTTTTAATTGCAAGTGACTCTCTTTTACTTTTATTTATCTATACCTGTTTTGAAAACATACATTAAAACTTATACAATTTTTTTTATACTCATGAATCTTTGCATATGTCATCATGCATATGGATAGATTTTTATGAATATTTATTTAAAGTTCCATAGTGATGCTTGTTTAAATTGGATCAGCTTGGATATGATTAATAAATTTGCACTTTATAGCAATTATCACCTATAAACGATGGTCTTCTGGATTTTTAACCATTACGACATTTAAGCTGGCACAACACAACACACTACTCCCACATCAGCACGAGGATTGTGATCGTCGTGATTGTTAATAATCCCAGAATCTATAACAATCTCCATGAATCTAAAGATTTTTAGAAGGTCTAAAAAGAAAAGAGTATGCTAAAGGACCTCGTCCTTTGTAAATCTCAAGTAATCCAATATATGGGCAGAGAGACCAATCGGAATAACACCAGTGACACTCCCGGAAGATCTTATGACCTTGACAAAAAGTGAGGGCTCTTATATAACCGCTCATAAAGGGCGAAAGAGCAATCTGACATTTTCTGAGTATAAGCTTCAATGGAACTTCTGGATTTCTTCCGAAGTACCAAGGATGCCTTGGAGGAGTTTTTAGAAGTTGATTCATACTACACTAAATACTATTACATGAAACATTTTTTTAGAAGTTGGGGACTGTAGTCCATTTGTTAAACGAGGCCTTCTGTCTAAGCCTCGAATGCACCCCTAAATATTCTGAGTGACGTGATGTAGTGTTATTAACAGTAAGATAATGATTCATGATAAAGAGAAAGGAGCATATGCAGTTCGCCCTAAGATCAGAGGCATCTAAAGAACGAAGGCTGACTTAGCTCTTTGTACCTGTCTGTTTTATCTGAGCATAATGATATGGTATTTCGGTCAAAGTGAATCTATCAAGATAAAATTCTCCCTACATATACATTTCTCACACAGTCGAGGTACAACCTGCCGTATATCAGCCATTCTGTAATAATTATTGATCATTAACGTCATATTTAAAGCTATAAAAGGGTTATTGACGATGCATCTTTTAATTTTGAATCCTGTTCAAGTGACGAGGAAGAAATTGGAGCCGGCACACCTCTCTCCTAACTTGCCTACGATGCCAAAGTAACATGTATACCAATACCATCAGCCTATATAGGGTGGATCTTCGGTGAATGTGTGACTCAAATATACCAGCAACAATTTCGTGACCATAGCCACTTTTCTATTAAGCACACTAGCTACCAGAGGGCTTAAAAATAAACACGGTATATGGTAATAGGTACAATATATACAGTTTGAAATTATTAGTATTGATTTCAGTATTAATTCATTGTTATGAAATACATTATTTGTAAGGCTAACTGCAGGCTTAAAAATGTAATTATTTTTTATTTTTAAGAGTCATTTATTTCTGAAACAAAAAGTCATTCTGTATTCTTAAAACCCCCATGAAACTCCTTTACCCATCAAACAAATGACGATACTTTTAATATCATCGGAATAAAAATTTTCTTTAGAATTTTTTAGGGTTCCAAACTAAAGAAAAGGTTTAATTTCAAAATAGAATTAAAAAAATGGATTTCTTGATAAAAAATATTTTTTTTACATAGTTAGGAAAAATATAACTAAAATTCCTGAAACTATGTTTTGCAAAACCATCTTCAGCTTACTTTTCCATCTATAAAATACTTTTTTGTAACCCTCAAGGCTCAGTTTTTGAATATTTTTTGCAGTGGAATTCCTTAAAAGCTTGGGACGAATACATCCATTACTTATGAATAAAAACAAGATATCCATAAACTATCGCACTTTAAAGAAACGCATTTTAGAGACATTTTTACTTGATGCAAAACAAAAGACGTGAAAAGTTGTAATTTTGAATCCATAAAACACATTCATTTGCAGACTGTTTTCATACACTTTGAACTTTTAAAGATTCAAGATAGTTCTAGTTAAAAAAATATTTTCGAATACAGAATGACTCTATGTTTTTTCGAACGAAAGTGTTTTTGCAGTTTTAGCCATTGTTTAGTTTAATTAGCAGTATGTAAGTGATACAATCTCTTTTCAGGATTTATACAATTAAATCGGCCATGGAATTCAAAAGAACTTGAAGAAGTTACAACCAAATGTATTAGTTATAGTAAAAAATTATGAATATTAATGATGAATAAAATAATACTGTAATACAAAGTTAGGTACTGAAACAACATTTTTCGTCTGCATATTTTTTAGTTTATTATTTAATTTTCCAACGTAAGATAAAGTCTCAGATAAATCACATTGATTATCTTTTATCTAATCCTAGCTGGTAGTGGCCTAGTTGGTTTGGCGCTGGTCTTGTACACCCAAGATTGTGGCTTGAACTCAGGTCCAAGTCGGTGGATTTTCAGTATGCAAAAAATTGAAAGAATCTATGTCATATGATTATGCAACTTATAAAATATCTCTTGAGCCCCTCTTTGACTTGAGTGCCAACGACAAGATTTAATTTTTTGAAAAAAAATTGCATCGTTAGAGCACAAATAATTTTCTGCAGGGAGGAAACTGAGCGTCAAAGTTGCATTGTGGCAATTGGTATATACCTATATTGTTCCTCACTAAAAAGTTATACCAGTTTCCGGTATATATAACAAGCCTGTAATGGTAAGAATACCAATCTTCAGCTCCATTGAAAATAAAAGAAAATAAAAAATAAAATTTATCTAATCCTTAATCTAGAGAAATCAAGGAAAATATCTTAAAAAATGTCTAAAAGCTTCTTCTTTTTGTCTTTTTATTTAAAGAAGGACTAAAAAGAACATATATTTTACTGTTGAATTATTGTGATCATGTTGTACATTTTTAAAATCTTCTAAGAAATGAAGATTTCCTTTTTTCGTGTAACATATAACGGTTTTGAAACAAAACAAATCTTCTAAGGTTTCATTTTTCCAGACTTACTAGTTTACCAATTTTCAACAAAGTATTGTATTTCAGAATCAGAGTATATTTAGGTCTTCTTAGATCTTATGGTAAGTTTTTATGTAAATGTTTCTATTACCTAGAAAAAATTATCGACAGAGAAAAATATTAACTATAATTTTGTGAAGTAGAACTTGTAACAACCAAGTTGATTTTTCATCCAAATTTTCCTTCAAAATGGATTTATTTTTGATTATAATATTAACAATAGAATTGAAGAGTGATAGGTATGGTCTGCGATGCTTTGACATTTTTTTATTAAATGATTCTCGAACAAAACCAACTTATATTTAAATTCTAAGTATAGGACATTATTAAATTTTATTTATATTTCTCTAATAAATATATGTATTCTAATGAATTGTTTCATGTTGTTTTTTAAAATACTTTGAAACATTCAGAATCATTTTCTTTACTCCAAGATGTTTAAAACTTGAAGAAATAGTTTTTTTAAAGCAAAAAAACAGCATGAATTATAGACAAATGCTTTTTTCAATCATCTTCATTGCAATATTATTGGTGGATTATATTGGTCCTAAATAGCATAATACTCACAATTTTTGTTAATGTAGTGAAGTAAGGTGTATTGCAGATAGAAGTTTAAAAAATACTTTTATATTGTTTTCTTAAGTTCTTTGAGTTTTTTTATATTCTATTTTACTTTGAAGATTTAATACAATGTGCAGTAAAAAAACAGGTAATGTATCAAGAACAATAAGTCACATGCCAAACATTTATGCTTAAGGTCATTTCTTTGGCCTTGTTGCATTATAGCTCTCGAAATTAGTTATATGTGACAAATAAATTATTAATTTATTGTTAATTGTTAGTGCATGCGAAGAAAAAATTTCACAACCTAACCTTTCTCTAAAAAAAGTTTTCTTTATTAGATTACTTTTATTGTTATTCCATTTAGATTTTATACATGACCGCTAGTAAATTCATGCAGAGCATTAATACTGCAGTCTATAAAGTCTTAGAGATTTGAGAGTAAATATATGAATAATTATCTTTAGATATTCTATAATAGAAAGGATCATATTAATATAAATATTCATCAAGTAGGATTCGTGTTTCTCCTGACTTACATTATTTAGGAGATAATATCTCGTAAACTATTTACATAACAATTTGAAGGGGATGACTTTGATTTGCTGTATATAAGAACAAATATTTGTGATGAAAATAATTAGTTTTTATATAGACAATTTAGATTATACAAGTAAATGTATACGTGTGAAATCGAATACAATTTAATGCAATGAAGAAAGCAATAATTTTGTTTCTAATAAAATAATATTTCTTTCTTGGATTTTAAAAGGGAGAGCAAATATACATTATTACCTTCTTCATTATTTTAAAATTATTGCTATTTTAATTTGAATTATTGATAACAGTACGTAAATATTGTATATATTTATTGATATTTTATACAGAAATAAAACTAATCACAAATATTTAAAAATGACATAAATAAACAAGAATTTTTAAACAAGAATAAATAATTCTCTTTACTCTGATAAGTTATAGATAAAATTAGTCTTCCAGTTCAATTGTTGATTTAATATTTCATTATTAAACTCCTATTGTATTGCTTCAACCACTATTAGTTTAGTTTGAAAGCTAACATTTTTTGATAACCCAGAAAACTTTTAGTATTATTGGCATTAAATATATTTACAATACATTTACTTTGTTTCCTCTATATAAATACCACTATCTGCACTGAATAGAAATAAAAAAAATCAGAGTATTAAAAAAACATCTGTAGCAACTTTAAAAAAAATCAGCTCCTTTTAAAAGTACACCTACTTATTAAATAATGGCCTTTACATAAAGCAAAGATTTCCCGAAAGATTTTTAACAAATACTAAAGAGCACAATAAAAAATCTGCACAATAGTAACATTTTCTCTCCATAAATAGTAAATGCGCTTTTTGACCTTCTTCCCCCAAGCATAAGAAAGCTGTTTACCCCGCCTAATACAGTGGTAGTTCTTGTTCAAATACTGCACGTATTGGGAACCTTTTATTGTTTCCCCTTTTAAAAGTGTAGTAATGCATCAAGGGTTATTTTTTCTGAGTGGCGCCTTTTCTAAACTTTTCCCTCATTCCCAGAGGTGTAATAAAAATGGAGGTACAGCCAAGTGGCATACCATTACTGAGAAACGACTGCCACAGTCTGAGCTAACTCACTAATCCAGGACGGGTTTTGGTATGTGCCCCTAAGGTAAAGTAAACATAAAATCGAAAAGTTTTCCTTCCACGAAATCAAGTCACGATGAACAGAATAATAACTGAGTCCGTCTTTTCAGTTCTTGAAGTTCAGAAAATAAATGAAGTCCACTTTAAAGTTTGTTGTTCGATGCCAATAGAGCATCGCATTCTCTCCAGAAGTTTTCTACAGAAATTTGTGAAAGATTCCTGGCTGTGAAGTCCGTTATAATCCATCTAGCTTTTATGCAAGTGCCACGCATTTATCCAAAGTTCATTAATCAAACGTTGGGAAGCTACTTATAAAAGCAGTTTTGACGCAGGATTTAAACTCTCGGTTTGATTTTTGAAAAGACTTTTCCCATTTGAATTCTTCGAGCAATCCAGATTAATACAGATATGTTTTCTTGAAGATACCGTTATTGCCATTTAATGTACTTGAAAATAAATTCGTAAGTATATGGGAAAAAAAACGTTCTAGAAGCCAAACTGATTTTTCATTTATGATGGGACATCTGTCATTTTCATGGATTACAGATATTATTCAAAGCGAACGCCTAATCGATCATTTAATTTACTTGAACTCATAAGTACTAAAATGTCTTTATTAAAGTTTTAGAACCAAAATCTGAATATAAAATGAGAGTGCCAGTCATGCTTAGGCTACTGTAGATATTTCATTCAAAAGTTTAAAATTCAGAACTTTCTTTGTTTTTAAGTTAGGAGAAAATTTATTCTATTCATCAATGTAAAGCGGGAAAATGAGAACTGTTCCATATTTATATTCTTCTGTAAGATTTCGGATAACACAAAATAAGCACTGTTGTTCTTTACATTCAGAATTAAATTAGATTTTTAGATTAGTCATAGCGGCTTCTCAAACTTTCAATATATGTGACCCAGGTTTCAATCCTAATTTTCATAGCTTCCCCTTCCATACAATAACAAAATATTAAAAATAATAATGTACTTTAACGTAAAATTACATTGCAACTTTAATTATAAACCGTACAAACTATCAAGATAAGTTTTAAATTTTGTATATAATTTTATGTATGAAAATCTTATGGGGTAACTGGTAACTATTAAACTTGTTCTTAACTTAGTATTGTTAAATTAATTATCAAATGCAAGTGCATTACTAATACATTTATAACTATGTTATATAAGTGTAAAAATGAGTGTTTTTTTAAATATGGTCACAGAATGTATTTTGTTTTCCTTCCTTTCGTATATTTATAATACTTTTTAAATATTCTTTCATTTTTGAAATTCTTTTATGCTAGCTCCTCCCTAAGGTAGAGTTATTCCGCTTCCTAGGAAAGCGTGCACCACAATGTTAGAAAAAATTATATATATATAAGAAAAAATTTTCAAATTTTCTAATAAGGTGTATATAGAAATATATCGTGAGTCCTAAATAAAAATATCATTTCTTTAATCTTTAAATGAAAAAATAACAACAGTTTTATTTTATGATTTACCTCTTTTCTTTATTTTGTCTTCCGAAATTCATAAACCAAGGTCAAATAGTGCAGTTCGATGTACTAACAATATATATTTAATGCGTTCTGTTCTTTTATGGTAGAAAAGGAGTACATTTATAACAGAAAATATCAAAGTAATTATGGGGAAAATACTACGCATCATTAGCGGCAGTAGAATATCAGACATTTTAGTTGTTGCAAATGACAAATGGACTTTTCCGAAAAAGTCATTTAAATCTCATGAAGAGAGGAATTACAGGTTTCAGTAGAAAATCTTAGATAAGAAATATTTAGATGAAGAAAATGTTGTTGTTGAGCAAAATTAAGAGGAAATGGAATTCTTTCACTGAGATAATATATTTTTTTGAAGAATTTTTTAAAAATTATACAAGACAGATATTGCAAAACTCTGAATAACAAGGCTCAATCTTGTTAATTGTGACATTTAAACAATCTGCATGATAAAGATGTAAGGCAAAAACGTATAAGCAGAACTTTAAAATTTTATTACATTTTATTATGATCGATGCAGTTTTTTTTCTTCTTATATTTTTCTCATCCATTATTACTGTAAAATGCGCTACTAAAATTATGTGTATAAAACTCAGACAAATGTGTTTTATTTTCCATTCTGATTTTTCGGAAGAGGACTATCACTCGATAGATGTAAATAAATGAACATCATACACTTCTGAAAAAGAAAATTTATATCTTATTAAGAGAGAGAAAAATGTATTTCCTTGTAGAGCTGTTTTTTACACTGATTCCCGGAATGCTCACACTTATTATGAAGAGTTCAGTCACATTAATTAATAGCTAAAAAAAGATTATCTGCTTTATTCGAAATAAGCATACAAAAAAAAGGGAATAAGAGTTAGCTTAAATTTCTTGTACAGTTTTTAAACAAATAACAAAAGTAATAATACGCACACATATGTAATTATTCTCCTTTCAATTTTTCTTTTAAAATATTTTGTTTAATTTGTGATACATTCTTAGAAGTTTCAATAAATTACGTGATAATAAATTATTTTTACTAGTATAACGTGGTTCACTTTATCTCCTCAAATACTCCCTCGTTGATTCATTCAAAAGTAGAATGAGGCAAAATAGCATTAGCCATCCTTTCTGACCAATAACCGTATAACATACCGGAAATCAAATGCTTACAGAAAATTCTAACAGTTTCCGATAGGAAAAGGTATACAAGCTGATGTTTTTGGAAAGTAAAGAAAAACGCTTTTCATTTTTGTCTTCACTCAATGAGTGCTTGTGTTGTTATTTTTCATTTTATGCTTTAAAATCACAAAAATGTGAAACTGAAATCAAAAGATATCTCATCAATTATAATCGATTGGAACTATATAAAGAAACCAGAGTAACACTTTAGATATCTGTGAAATCGTTACGTATACGTATGTATTTTCAATATTCGAGAACTTATATAGATAGTAAGCTTTGTTAGAACACCTATTACAATCTGAATTAAATAATTACATTTTTTATAGATTTATATTCGTTTTATTACATTTTAGTGATGAAAAGTATTATGATATCCCAAAACGTTTTAAGAAACTAAACTAGATCTTACGTTATCCAATAACCATTTTTATCGAAAAAATATGCTTATAATAACTAAAGGGCTCATTCTAATTTAAAGGATTATCATTATATGTGATTTAGTATTATAACATGCGATATTGTAAAACATTATAAGAACTATATTACCATGAAACCAACTATAGGCCCTTAACAAATTCCTTTGTTCAATTCCTACTATTGGTTCATTCTCTCTCTCCCTATATATATATATATTATTCAAATTTCCAATCATTATTAAAATATTCTATTCATCCATTCAATTTCACAAACATATTTTAAAAGTTGTAGTTGATGGCACTTGATGTTAATACAGTTTTTTTCGAATATTAATTCATTAATTAAATTAAAAATAAATAAATAGTAACAAACAAAAATAATAGTCCAACAGCATATATTGAAAGGAAAATCGTTCTTTGTCCCAGTAGTGCACTGAATGGTGCGTTGAACTTCTAATCCAAAGATCGTAGGATCGAATTCCACCTGGAGTGGCCTAATGTCTGAGAATGTGATTTTTTTACTGTACTTTATTTTATGAGAGTAATTAAATTTAACTAATGAATAAACAGTCACAAACAAAAAAAAATAGTCGAACACAATATATAGAGTATAAAATAGAGAAAATAGCCAGCAAAATATCGCTTTCTGTTTTATCACTTAATATTATGATTCTGTCATATGTATATGCATATTTATATTAATTATAACTATTTAAAACAAAAAAAGTAGCTAAAATGAAATTTTTCTTTGTTGACCTAAAGAGAAATTGACTTAATTTTTTTTATATTACTTGTTTCACTGAATTCCTACAATTAAAAAAAATGTCACATTTTTTGTTGCATTGTTTAACAAACTTTATTATTTTTAACAGGAATATATAATTTAAATAAACATATGTATTAATTTTTAACATTAAGAATAACTTAAAAAATTTAATGAAAATAATAGTGTTTTTTCTGTAAGTTGCATTTTTTCCTACATGAATGATAAACAGGAAAACAGGACAATTAGAGCTATAAATATAAATAAAGTACTATTATTTTACTTTTGCATTTTATATAATGGTAAATAAGAATCAGGATTTTGAGTCGAATTCAAAATGGGTATTTCCATGTTAACCATTTTTCACATTTGTAAACTATAACAGATTAAACAGCATAGTAAAAAGTTAATCGTTTTTAAAATTTTCGTCACAAAATTCTGTTTTTTTATGCTGCAATTTATGCTTAATAAATTTATTTGCTTATAAAATAATATATTCAGCACCCTTGAGAAATGTTTGAATGATACAGCTCTTGAGAAGTAATTTTACATAAATGTAAGAGCTTTCGTGAAATCTTATAAATGATTAATTGATTAAATATCTTTTTTATTACTCTACATTTGTTTCTTGACTTTTCATACCTCCATTGTCTCGTAAATTATTTAGGTTAATTAAAATGAGCTAAGCTTCTTCTTGTCATAATTTCTGAAAAGAAAGTTGCTGTTAATTAAGAGATTACAGCGGTTAACTACCTTTTAATTTTTTTACACTGTACTTTCTTTCGGATTTTAGATTATACATGATTTTTTTCCCCGGTGAAATATAGTTTCTTTGCGATCATTTTGAGGTACTCGCTCTTAATTAAGTTTTTAATCAAGACAAAATATTAATTCTTTTTCCTGATGATGTAGGATAAATTTTTCATTAATGAAGAAATTTAAATAAAATATGTTCGATTTATTTGCAAGTCATAAAAAATAATCTAATACTTTATTGAAAAATAAAATGTACCTTCCTGAAACATAATTCAAATCTTGCATTGTATGGAAAATCATATTTACCGAGATTCCAAAATAATAGAAGATCTGAGAAAAGTGAAATTGCGTACTTGTTATCTAAAACATTACAAATGAAATTATGCTAAATATTATAGTAAAATAAATGGAACGATTATGGATTTATTTCGAAGATGTTTACTAAGTTCAAACCTCTCATTAATAACAAAGGTGCCAAGCAAACTGAAGTTTTATTACTAGTAATGTATTAGTACGTAACTAAATGAGATTTTTTTCGTTTATAAAAACTGTACATTTACAGATGTCACACAACAAGAAATTTTGTTAGCAATACAGAGAAAATAACGATATTCGTTTAAAGAAATAATTCTATTAAAGGTAGTTTAAGTGAAAATTGAATTCAAATTTACGTATTTTAAGACGTAACCAATACGTTTCAATTTGGGGAATTCTCAACAAAATATGAGTATTGTTCAAACAAAATGAATCAATATGCTTAAATGATAAGCAATTTTAAGATGATAAGCAACATTAAAAAAACAGAGAAAAAAATGGTAATAAACGCATATCTTTTAAATCGTATATACATCTTAAAGTCTTTTGCAAACCAAGCTGTGGATGAATTACTATTAATAAAGAAAAAAAGGAGAATATGTTTCGCGTTATCCAAAAACCGAGTAAAGTGAAACATGCATTTATTTAATTCGAAAAAAGAGTAAAAAAGAAATGAGGGACTAGTATTATCAGAATGTACATATGTGTATTTAGATTTATTTATTACAGGAAAGCATAAAACTTCGAGTTAATAACGCTAAGAATAATATTAGTGTATAAATCCTTGCAATTTGTTGACAATGACGGCATTTTCTTAATATAAAAAAGTAATTTAAATCATTATTTTCACTTAACCCTCTAGTGTATAGTTATTTTATCAAAGTAAGTTCAAACACTTCGTATTGTTTTTATTACGTATTTCAAATCTGCATATTAAATCTACAATTTAAAGTTAAATTTTACAAAAAATTATTACAAAAGTGTTTTTATTATAAAATATAGATTTAGATCATAAAAACATGAACATACATTAAACCATAATTGAAAATATAAACAGGATCCTCATAGATTGCCCAGCTAAATAGTCAGAAAAAATGCATACCCCTGGAAGTCGTGGGTTGCGCAAATTTTTCTAGATCTACGTTGCCCGTGGAAATCGCGAAATGCGTAGCGAGAGGGTTAAAATATATTTGATTGTCTTGTAACGATAGATTCATTTTGGATTTATTAGGACGAATCAGGAACTAAAAAAATGAAACAGAAGTGCAACTCCCTATCTCCAAGAAGCTTAAGGCATTGAAGACTGTAGAGAAAATGATGTGGCGTGTTTTTTTTTGGAGGGGAGATTGTCATGTAATCATTCTAACGAATTACATGGATGATTCCTAGACCATCGTTAGTACATATTAATTCACATTGAAGAAGAAATTGAGCAATTCTTTGCTAGGTCATGAAATACGTCTCTGTTCTTGCCGACAATGCAATTGTTCATTCATCTCGAGATGAGTTGAGTAATCAATGCGATATGATTTTGAAATTTTGCCACTCACATCCTATTATTCCAATCTTACTCATAGCGAACATTGGTTTTGGAATAACGTCTTTGTAGCTGCTAAAAAATGCTAAGAAAAATGCACATCTTCAGACGGTGAACTAAATAAATATTATATCATTCAAAATATTCCCTTTGATTCTCTATTTTCCCTGATTTTTTAACCAATAAATGTAGGAATTCTTATCTATCTGATTAATTTACTAATTTAGTATTTACTTTCTACCTATTTCATAGTTAAAGTATGTGGTTTATCTTTTACGCAAAACAATTTTGTGTATACTAACACATGTTTCAATAGAACGCAAAATGGTGCTTATACCACCAGATATTTCCATCAGTTATGTAAACGTTAACTTAAAAAAATTCTACATTTATACTTCATGTAACTGCAGTTATATATATACATAACATGCCTATGTAACCACATAACGTACAAATGGAAAAACTACAAGTATTCCGGAATTTGGTAATTAATAAGAATACAGAATGTTCTAATTCTTCTTTCAGTAATTTCAAGGGTAATATTTAGAACAATATTTGTTAATAGCTTAGTTATAAATATTTACTGTGCTCATTCTGTGGTGCTGTATTATAATGCGATACTTACAATATTTGTGTACGTTTAAACATTTAAATATAAACTATGCATGTAAAAATTAATATTTAGAAACGCATTCAAAACAAAGAAGGCTCATACAAATTATTTCGAATTTTAATAGTAATTATTTTGAAAGTGAGTGAATAAACTGAGCAGGTAGGCAAACTACATCCGATACTTAAAATGTTCTTTAAATGTGTATAAATATTTATATCATAGGAATTAATGATAAATTTTAATTCAGATTTAAAAAGAAAACATATCTGATACGAGCATGCAAAATTTGTTTTATAAATATTAATACCAACTGTGTGTGTGCAAGGTTTCAAAAAATTCTTCTCTGTAAAAACCAACTACATTTAAAAAAAATAAATCAGTTTAAGATAAAACATTTCATTTTAATAAACGATAGTTAAAAGTAATATCTGAAATTGAAGGCAGTAATATGTATTAAAATTTTCCATAAAAATACTGCATCTATTGTCATGATATATTTAATAATATATTATTACCAATCTCGATTTGTAATATATTATGAATTCCTCTTTAGTTGGGTTTGGGAAATTGCATTCCACAGACAGTCACTCTAGATAGACTTACTGCTAAATGAGACTCGCAAAGAAAACAGTAAAGACAGTATGACGGCCTTTCCGGGTAATGAAACCCCATCAGGACCGATTAGAATTATCTGCATCGGAAGCTGCTCAGGGCAGCACCTGCTACTGGTAGACTGTTTCCAGATAAGAGACAACTTGAAAGGTTTTCCTCATTCATTCCGTCCCGAGATGCGGCATGGGAAAATTTACTGACAGTAGCTTGATCTAAAAGCGCATCCAATTCTAGAGTTTAAGATTCTGAAAACTGATTTTATAGAGGAGATTTGAGAATTAATATGAGGGATAGGTGAAAAGCGTGAGACTGGTTTTATGTAAATGAGTTAAGCAAAACTATTAATCATGCCTTTCCCTAAGAAGTCTACATTATAAAAATTAGTTATTATATAAGCTCGCACACAAGCTGGTCATAATTAATTGTAAAATATTAAATGGATTAGGAGTAATTTTAAGAATTAATAAAAAAATTACATTTAAATTGAAGTTCATTTAAAACGAATGATTTTTATTGATAAAGGAGACTCATGCTTTCGAAAATTAAATTTATTGAAGCCTGAAATAATACTTGAATTAACGATTTTAACCCTTTATCTACTGACTTTACTTTTTAGTACCACTCATTTTAAATTACATAGAATAACCATTTTTACGAATAATCTGATGATACTTAGTAGGAATATTCTTTTAAATCCACTCTTTCGAGGTATATGGCAGCACGGGTTCTATAATGAGTATTTTAGCGGGGAAGGCGAATAGTTTTATAGCTGAAGTTGCGTTTTCATTTGACTATTTGATCGGATTGCGAAAATTGTCTTTTTTGTTCCAAAAAGTAGTGCATGTCAAAAGGCAAGCATCTAATTTTTTTTTGTATGTTTTGTTTGTACAAAAGATCGATATTAAATATTGATCTCCAATTTCCGATCTTTGCTGAAATACATGACTTCATTCAATTTATCACACAGTGGATAAAACATAGCCTGAATGCGTACGCAGCTATATTGATGACGCATTGTCTTGTGCATGAGATAATTATATTCATTCTTAATTGTTTTTTTTTTCATTCAAGAGACATTCTACAAAAATTTCTTATCTCTGGTAAAACATTCCTTAAAATATATAAAACATATTCCTGAAACAAACTGCATCTTAAAAGCCTTTAATCTTTTATCTACCACTGGTAATAAGTACCACTTAATTGAAAATTACATGGAATAACCATTTTTATATACGAATACTCCGACGATACTTAACAGGAATATTCTTTTAATTCCACTCTTCCAAGATATATGGCACCACAGGTTCTATGATGAGTATTTTAGAGGGGAAGGCGAATATAGTTTTAAAACAAAAGTTGCGTTTTGATCTGACTATTTGATCGGATTGCGAAAATTGACTTTTTTGTTCCGAAAAAGTAGTTAATGTCAAAAGGTATGCGTCTAATTTTTTCTGTATGTTAGCGAAGACCTTAGAGAAAATGATTTGACTATGTATTTAAGTAAACACAGTGTATGCGATTAATTTTATAGTTGAATATCTTAATTAATTAATTAACTCTAACAGACTAAATTTCCGAAAGTTGAGTATTTTGTTTATGTACATCCCTTCATTTTCAATGTAGTGATTCAAAAAACAAATATTGCATGAAAAAAGTTGCGGTAAATCGCTTAGCTGTAGATAAAGGGTAAGAATATATTCATCGTACTTGATAATTCAATTAGACTTTTTCATGATAATACAATAATTGTGTACTGATGCAGAAAAGACCTAACTATATAAAGTGAAAATTAAGGAAAAGATGGAAAGTAATCTGAACAGAATATTTTAATTTTGTTTGCTGCAAAGTCGCATTATTTTATCTGCACGTAATATGTGTTTTACAAAGTGTTACTTTGGAAATTGGTTTTAGGTTTTAAAAATAAAAAAGAGTGTTTTGATAAACTAAAATGATGGAACAAGAACGTTTTAAATTATTGGCGTTTTCGGAAACAAGTAAAAATATATATAATTGCCAACAATTCTGACAATCCCGATTTAGATTTAAGAATTTGAGCGCAATACTGCAAATAGTTTAAAATTTGTAATTTACTCATTTATTATACAAATTAAAAACATCATTAAGGAGATCTCATAGCCTCTCAAAATGTTATAGCAATTTTTCTAGTTTCGGTGACCAGCATAGAACCTTTACGCGACTGAACTGGCAACCAACATTTAACGAAACGCAGCTCACTTTATTTTGAAAAGACACTGGGCTTACCTTCTGATATTGTGGAATCTTATTCTTAATGCTCTCTGGACTTTGATATGAAACTTAAAAGGCTTACTTTTCATGAAGAACTTTTGACTAGAATTTCTTTTAGCACTATGAGATTCCAAATCTCATCAAACAGTTGGCTTTGGTATCAATTTCATGTATGCCCCATACATCTTTAAAGATTTAAACATATGGCAGCAGAGGTGATGAGAGAATCTCTGCCTATGTAGTACACATTATAACTCTTACCGGTTTCGTGAATACTTAGATTAAATATCTGAATTTGTGTTAAGATTTTAGATCGGGACTTACTGCTATCAGTAGGGTTTTGTATTTCATATGTGAAGCCGATAATCAATTTCATGACGTTTGGAATCTGATTGGCAGCCTTGCTTCAATCCAACAGCTTTCCAATTCGACATCTATTGGGGTCCAGACTAGCCATGATATCCTATTGTTGTTGCTGTTGTTTCTAATGCCACCTGTCTGACGATGTCAGATCGAGGCCCACGGAATTCATCGTGGCAAGGGGCTGGGTGTAAGTTTGTGGTTAGCTTTTTAGCTTTGAGCACCGTGCAGGTGACAGGATTTGGCTCCGTTCATACACGATAGACGGCGACACCCCCTATCTCCACCTCCATAATTTAGGCATGGGACTGGAAGGGAGGGAAATATTCTCCAGCCCCCTGCATCCGTGGTTACTGCTACGACCACCCACAAGACTTTCGGACCCACTGATTTAACGAGCACGTACTTCGTGTGTGCTCGGAGGGTATTTGGTGACACAAGGGAATCAAATCCACGCATTCCGGTCTGGTGTTCGATGCTCTAACCACTAGGATACCCACGGCCCCGATCCGTAATGATCTGATCAAGATGATATCCTAAATCATCTTAATCGGATTTTTTTGTAGTCATAGAGTATATTTTCAGTGGGTCCCATTTCATGTTGAGATTTATGGCCAGAACTGTGGCTGAGGAGAGAGTGAACCTTACTGGTTCACTTACGTTTAGCGAATTATACTTCCTAAAGAAGATTGATCTCAATCAACTTGGAAGCACTCCTCCAAGACATCATTGGTACTTCGGAAGAAAACCAGGAAGTTCATTTATGCTTATGCCTAAGAAATATCAGACTGCCTTCACGGGCTTTATGAGCGGCCATATAACAGCTCTCCCTTTTCGTCAGGTTCAGAAGATAATTCTGGAGTGCCACTGATGTTATCCCGAGCTGGTCTCCTCTGTCTGCATCCTCGCTTGTTTGAATATTAAAAAGGAAGAGGTTTTTCAGAATTTTCTTCTGTTTGTACATTTTTTAGAAATTTTAGGATTCATGAAGACTGTTTATCATTTGTCGACAATCAATCATTAGCAACAAACAAAATAACAAAAAATCAAATTAAAAAGAAATGTTAAGTTAAATACTTAATTTGAAAAAAAAATAAAAAAAAGTTTAAATTTTCCAAGTGATTGTAAGAGAAAAGGGATCCTTTTGTGAGCTTGCTATTTAAACAATGGAAATTGATTCATTATTTAGTAACTTCGTATTTCGAAGCAACATGGAGAGAGATGCTGTGAAATAGTGAGTTGCGATCAAGTTTTAAGGAATTATACAGAATGACAACGAAAAGACTTAGAACCGCAATAGACTTAAAGTGCATCAGACTTTCTGTAACGTCAAATCTTAGGCTGTACCAGGAATTGTATCAATAACTCAAAAGAAACAACGCCAGCCATGATATTACCACTCAACTAACATTGTCAATTAATTTAGTAACAAATTTGGAATAAGTAAATGTAGTCTTTTAGCTAAATATTTGAGTTTTTTTAACATCCATTTTTAAGCATCACTTATATGTAACGGAACTTTTGAACTCAATATTTACCCAATTTATAAGGCCAAATTAATTCTAAATTTTGCTTACTTGCTTAGAACCGATGACAATACAATCATTAAATAATTTTGTTTCATTTTCCTGATCAGGATCATCAGGATTTTCGATTTCGCATTTTCAAATCTCATTCTGCATATGGCGATTAATTTCAGATCTCATTTCAAGATTTGGCGACTACAAGATTAAGTTGCATCTTAGTTAGATTAACTA
This sequence comes from Trichonephila clavata, assembly GCA_019973975.1. Taxonomy (NCBI): domain Eukaryota; kingdom Metazoa; phylum Arthropoda; class Arachnida; order Araneae; family Nephilidae; genus Trichonephila; species Trichonephila clavata. The sequence goes on from BMAO01032778.1 coordinate 234,386, forward strand.
TAAAAGGGTGTCTTTTATTTTTTTAACTATAATTTATTTAAACAAAATTTGCTTCAAAATATTTCATGAAACTGTCTTTATATTTAAGATTTTCAGGTAAATTTCAAATAAAAAAAATAACAAATAAAAAATATGGATAATTTTAGAAAATGTCAGGACTCAGTACTTTTTTTAATATTAAAAATTGTATCTATAAATTTTCCCTTTATTTATTCATTTTTTAAATCAGACTCATTTAGTGAAGAATCCAAGTAAAGGTTTGAAAAATAACAGCATTCTTATAAAAATAGCAATGAAATAAGGCAAATAAGACAATACGAATTATAATACATTTATGGAAATTTTTTGATATGCGCATTGTCGTTACCCTCTCATCCTATTACGTCGAGGGAGGCAATGTACACTGACGTCACACTACGCCAATAGTGCCCGACGAGGTATTACATGGGAAATTCTCAGACGGGCGCCTAGAGACACCAGTAACATTAGTAAGACGTTCTCATTCGGCGTTTTCTATATTATCATTTTAATATATATCATTGAAATTATATGGTTGTAGTTATTTTCCCATATTTATACTCATTTTAATTTTCATAATTTAAATATGACTCTGTTAGAGGCAAGAAATACATAGAGGAAATAAAACCACCTTGGATATCCTGTGAAAATATTTTACAGCACTTCATTGTTTACTGTATTTGCAATAATTACGCAAAACATGCAGAGACAAAATTTATTCAATGATTTGCTGAAATTATTTTGATTTTTCTAACAAGAAAAATTAAACGTATGGTTCAGAGGCATTATTTAATCAAAAACTGAATACGGAAATATCATTATTGGTAAATGTTTTAATTATTTAAAACTTTTATTGAAGTGACTCTACAGTCATTGTCAGAGAAAATACTTCTGAAAGACTCAACTTTAGCTATTACTGTGATCAAATCCATCCAATCACAAATCTTCTTCTCTATCGATTGAAGATGTCATCATGTTCGTTCAACCGATGAAGAATCGCTTTCGCCATAAGCGATTCTTTCCTCCTTATTGTGAGAACAATGTTTCTTCCATGATGGCTATCACAAAGAAAGAGTTAAAACGAAGAATAAAGGACTATCAGATCAAATAAATCTTTAGATAGAATTAGTTTTAGGAAACAGTAATCATAGTTTTCTCAATGAAAGATTGCTTAAATGATCACTTAATGACTGGTGTATCCTAAGTCTTTATTATTGTTCATCTTCAGTTGTCGAATGAAAGGCACCGCCCGCATAGAAATACGTGCTAAATAAATATTTATTTCTCTTCCTTCTGGAAATTTGTGTGAAACAGAAAGATAACTGATTCAATTGCATCAAAAATTCTAGGATATAAACTTTCTGCTGTAAAAAGAAAACATGATCCTTGCATGAAAACTTGTCGTCAATCATCTGATTTTCTTGTATCTTAACGTAAAATTCGAATTTGTAAATTCCAAAATTTCACCTGTTTTGCATTTTTGTTTCATCATGTCATTAATCTATTCTTTTTTTTAAAAAAAAGCAAAATTGATTTTTAAAATGCCGATTAAACATAACGCGATTCGTTTCCCAATGCCACCGTTTTTCACAAATGCACGCGTATAGGATGAGCAAGGAAGATGGAAAAAAAAGACACAAATAAACAAAAATTAAAAAAAATAAAAAATCTCTGAAATAAGAAAACTTTTCGTAAACATGTTCAAAATCATTTTATTGTATTTATTGTATTCTAAAGCCTTCGGAATAGCTTTACTAATAGCAGTGGTATGAAAAGATTAGTATTTCGGAAAGACGTATATATACATCTGGGACATTTAACGCACCAGTTGAGGGAGACGGATTTATATACTTACTGTTGTTAAGGGGTTAAAATTAGGCTTTCAAAACCCTTATTTTGAATAGCCTTATGGCATCTTTTATTGTATTTAATTAAGGAATTCCAGAGAATCTCGAAGTGAGTTAGACACTCAAACAACGTGGGCTAAAAATGAATTTGTAATGTGTTTTTTTAATAAAAACAATTTTTCCAAAATATCAGCATTTGAATTTTAAAAAAATGGTCTAAGTGTGGTGTAAAGATGATAATAATTAACAGAGTTGGGAAAAAATACAAAACAGCAGAAAACTCGAATTTTGAATGAAAAAAATAAAAAAAAGAATCTACATTTAGATTTAATATATTCGGCGACTTCAAAAATTGTTACTGATATTTTCACTTTACGGAATTTACACAATATGAATGTATCTCATCACAAAATCTAAATATACTTTTACATACCAAGCTTTAAAAATATGGTTCATTTCCATTCTAAGCAGATTTACATAAACAAGCTTGAGAAATAAATGCGGCTATATTAGAAGAAATATAATTGATAAGCTGGAATGTAAAAATACGAAATAACTCAACCAGAAAAATACTAAACTTCAGAATCTAATTTATATTTACATAGATTTACTTAAATGCATTTACAGTAAGCACAGAGAAAAGTTTTGGCAAGAAAAGTAATCGGTTTCTCAAATATCTGTTCTTCCTGTTGTATATTTCAGCAAAATTCAAAACATTTATTCAGAACATTTCTTGGATATTGACGTAAAGTAAGGCGCCTGAATCAATGCCCGTCTTCTTTTTTGCTCGTTCCTTTTTCATAGTGCATTGATGGTTTTAGTCACGGCAAGTTTTATGGTTTCAATACCATTATAGACAATTTCTTATATCACCATTTTCATTTCATGGAACGCGTAATAGTCACAGGAATGATAAATATGAAAAATATAGCAAATGGTGAATAGTACAGGCTTCTTTATTGTTCAAAAAATAATAAAAATATTCTTTATATAATTTATTTTTCAAAAAGCCATTGTAATACCTTTTGTGCTTCAGTTTTATATTGTCATAAACGTAATAAAGTCGATATTTAACCAATTCTGGAGAAAATGCAAAATATTCATTTTTATTCAAACATAAATTCAAACATTCTCTCAATATTTCTCTTAACGATATTGACGTGTGTGTGGGCAAGTGCATTGCGTGCGATGATTGTTTTACCATCAAACTAATCTTTTTAGAAGAAGTGAGAAAAAATATCACGTTCCTGACACTTTTTTACATGAAATTAAATCAAAAATAAGAACATACAATTAAGCTAACTCTAAACTCATCAAAATATATATCCTACAAATACTTATTGCAGTTTCAGTTCAGTACTAAATGGGTGATTCTATGCACATAATATAAACATGAGTTCTTTCAATTCTTTCATGTATCATTTTCAAAGGCAAGGAATGTAGATAGTTACAGGGTAATATATTCAGCCATCCTCAATACTATGTAGGACCACGTCATATTGGGACTGATTCAAAACAGGTGAAATTGAATTGAGAAGATGTGACCTTGAGGCAAACCGTTTCACAAATCCTGAACAGTTCTCTTCAAATCACGCAAAGAATAATGGCGGAGTTATTTTCTCTCTAGTCACTCCCTATAATAAATAAAATGTCTCTCTGGGGAACGGGAAAGTATTATGAAAAAGTTTGAATTTGAAACTGCAGAAATAAAAATGTGAAAATTTTGCATAAGTATCAGTGAGAGATGATTATTGAGGAGCCTTTGACTCACGTAGCCATTTGTTTGCAGAAAGGTAAGGCAGTTAAAAGTCTTAGGGCTGATACATAAGAAGGGCAGAAAGGTCGAAAATTTAAGAACCCCTAAAGTAGAGTATTTAAATAATGTAATAATTTTAATATACATTTTATTGCAATGTTTGCTATTTTGCAAACTTTCACGCCATGCCTACATGTTAAATATATTTTGTGACATATTTAACATGAATCCTTAAGTGACGTCTGCGGAAAATCCGTCTCGCTTAACCAGTGCACTGAGTGCCCCAGACGTACGTATATATACGCCTCATTTCTTAGAGCTGATATCAGTATAGTGTTCCAAAGGCTTTGGAATGCAATAAAACAACATTGACAGCGTGTGTGTGTTTTCAAAGGATTTACTTACTTCTGAGAAAATTTGCTTATCTGTGCGCTTGCGTTTCGCATTAATACAATGCATTCACAAGCCTATGTGAAAAACGATGGCACTGGGTAGTGGATTGAGTAACTTTTTCTCGGAAGTTAAGGGGTCTATGGCTCAAGGTCTCGAGTCCAAGAATCAAAAACAACACCTCCAATGTGTTCGCAACCTTGACCACTCGGCTAATGCAGACACATTAGTCTGATGATAATGAAGTTTAAATTATTCATTATTATATGAAAAACGAATTTAACTATGTAATTATTTTTATTCATGTATTCAATATAAATTGACTTTTATTGATTCTCAACCTAAATAGCAATAGTGTGATTAAAATTTATAGAAATCATTCAACATGAAAATGAGAAATAATTTTTATTTTCAAACACTGAATGGAAACAATGTAAATTGTAAATCGCATAAAATCTGGAAGGAAAGTAAAATTGGGTATTTCTAATAATAGATAACACATTTTAATTTTAGTTAATGGATATTTAAAATCGAGATCATTTATTGTAACATTCCTCATTAATAAAAATATGCGGAAGCTATATAAAAGATGAAAGAAAAGATACCAACCTCTACATTAATTGTGGGGTATTTGTTTATTTTATTTTAGTAATGTATGCATTCTTGTAAGAAGTCATTTGTTACTAAAGGATTGCCATGATAAGCAAAAGCCACTATAATTAACCATGAGTTTCATTCTGCCCCATTAGCTTAGAATGCATTCCTTTTAAAACGATTTTGACACTGTGCCACGCAAATTTAAATTTATGATTGTGCAACCAAGATACATTGAGTCTTTCTGTAGCATCTGCAGCTTAACAGCTTTAAAATGTTCAGCACACACGGCGATGCAGCATTTATAAAACAACTTTTTAAGTCTATAGTTTTACTTACTATATATCTATATATTTATTTGTTTTTTAATAAAATACCATGGATTTTAATACAATTACATTTCACTTAGATTATCCAAGAGTATTTGGGGGTAAATACGCAAGTTATTTTAGTTTGCATGTAAAAACTTATTTTAGAATAAACTGTAACAACATTATTGCATGGTTAATGTCTAACTATATATAAAATTGGATCCCAATCTCCCAATTAAGGTGATTATTGAAACATTAAGGTATCACAGTGCCCTAAAATTGGGAATTTTGACAAAAATTGACAACTTTTAATGTTTAATTTATAGTTTATCTTATAAGCTTTATAAAAATTCTAAGTTTATTATTTTCCGTTCACTAGATCAAAAACTACAAGTGTTTTAGTAAAAGCAGATGCCGTTATTTTAAGCTAGATGTCATACTTCTAAGCGTGTTTCACTCGAAATGTGTTTTTTTTTTGTTTTTGAAAATGCTTAGACGGAAACAGCTATTCATAAAATGTTTTGAAAATAATTAACTTAAATTCTGTGTGTATGTTCTGTAATATAGTAGAAGCGTTTTAACCTGTAGATTTAGAAATTACTGTTTTATTACAAAGTTTACAGGCCCTTATGTGAATACAATTACTGGTTTTTTAAGCAATTTCATATAATAACAAAGATAAAGTGCTGCAGTTTTTGTAAAAATTAAAATATCCTGAAAGTCATTTCAAATATTAATAACATTGCAACACATCAGAATTGAAAAATTGAAAATTTATTCATAAACTTTTGGTACAGAATATGCCACGCTCATGTTATTTTTTGTAAATTTTTACCATTTTAGTTGTAATAATTAATTTCTCTCTTTTTAATTTTAGCATATATATTTTTTTCTTAAAATGTACTAAACAAATCCAATAACAACAAAAAAAATCCCCATAGCTCCATTTTTTTAAAAAAAAAGTTGTCAAAAGTATTCGGATACCTTGAATAAGGCAGATTAAAAGCGTTTATTTTGTTTCAACAAAATGTATCGTAAAATATAAAAAATAAAATTACAAAAATTCTTGTTTTTGTTAAAAGGCATGGCAAGTATAATTAATATTTATTGTATGATTAGTATTTATTGTGTATTGCAAAGAACAAACACAATTTTTAATATATTTTGTAAAATGCATTGATTAAAGTAGTGAAAATGCATATATATATGTATAATAAATACACTAGGTATTGATATAATCCTTGGATTCATAAGCTCAGACGACAAAGTTCAGTTCTTCAGTCAAGGTGAGTTTGAGCTGTTCCTCAGTTTAGAATAGATTTTTATAAGTTTACCAAAAACATTCAATACATATTCAATGGGAATTTTATCCTTTGAACACACATAGTTCTGTATCTCTGCTGTTTAGAGAATTCTACTAGATCGTATGCTATGTACTCGTGCATCGTGATTTATGAACAGAAAGTCTGGGAATACTGTATCAAAAAATGAACATAACAAATACACATACAAAGATTAATCTTAGTGCAGTGCCTTTGTAGTTTATAACGCCTCAATCAAATTAGATCAACCTTTCTCTGTGATAATACATATTTCTGACAGCATCATGACATCTTGTCCGTACATATAAACTTCATGTGTTCTCCTCTCTCTCACCTGATTATTTAAGTGTTCAGAATCACTTTTCATGTAATGAATTGAGATTCATAGAATATGTCTTTGGATTATTACTTAATGATTGCAATGAATATTTCTTTGCATCAGCGTAATCGTTCCCGCAGTATTAGCTCGATTTCAGTAAATAGTCCTTGATGCATGAAAGGCATCTTGATTCATTTGACGAGATATCGTTCTGTATGATACCTCTGTGCCAATAGAAATTGCAAGCATTGAACATGTCTAGATCAGAAATAGATATCTGACTTTTTTGTTATTAGAGACATATTCAACGTCTTGACGTATGGTTCTTATTATCTGATCACCATCATGCTTTCTCTGAGCAATTCCACCTATTAGATGGATAATAAAAATAGTTTTTTGATACAATTCACCCATCCTCGAGCCCCCGACCTGTTTGCTCTCTCTCATATTTATTCAAATTATATCATAAAGACACTTTCCCCGTGCTGATTGCCGTTGAATTGTAACGGCTTCAAGAAAATAAATTATAACTTTATTTGTGTAGATAATACTTCTTGAAATATGTTAATTGTATAAATATTGCTCGTGCACTTTTATGCAGTTAAAAGGTTAGGCATACTGTTTTCTATATTTATTTTTATTATTATTGTTTGATGGTCAAAAATATTGTTGGATATGCATTAGTAATTGCTTAGAAATTAGCATGCTACTTAAGAACTATTTTGTTTTCAAAAATTTTCAGAATGATTTCTTGTATAAAAATAAATAAGAGCTCGTTGAAACAATGAATTCATTAAAAAAATAGGGGTACGACTCAAATGATATTGGAAGGAAAAAAATTAAGCCACTCAAACATTTTGCTATATATCTCCGCAATTTTGGATTAAAATTTTCAATGTTTTAACAAATTTCAGAATCTTTTTAATTTGACAAAAATACACAGTAGTAATTACTTTTATGCACCGGTTAGACTTTTATATATGATGAGATATTGTACACAAATTATTTATGTCATGACAGGAAGCTTTAAAATTAAATTTTAAGCAATTTTTTTAAAAAAATTATATTGGAATTTTTATTTTAAATGCATGCAATAATATTGATGTGTTCACTCTTAGTATGAAAACTCTTCTGCTTATTAAAAATCTAGGAATCACTAAAGGATACAAAGTTCTTCCCTTCAAAATCTGCATTTAAAAATAGGAAGATTGTAAGTATTAATATTTTAAAAATTTAAGAGACAAAAAATGCATTTTAATTTTTATCTATCGTAAGGAATTATTTAGATGCAGATGAATGAAGTTTCAAAATGTTTTTTTTGATTTAATACATAGGAAAAATACACAGAGAGACACAAAACACACAGACATTAAACACAGGAGGACAAACAATAAATTCCATAATTTATAAACTGTACTTTTTCCTTTGACTGTCTTTTTAATTCAAATGATTTAATTTTCAGCTTCATTTTAATTTATCACAAAAAATAGCTCTTGCTGAAGACTTAGGTTTGTATTTGACACGTCAATGGGTCTCAAAACACTTTTTTATTTCAAAAAGTAATTTAAAGTCTGTTCAAAATGACACAGTTCCTCCGAAAAATAAATTGTTGGAATAATTCTCATAAGTACTCCTTAAAGCATTTACTTTCCAAATACATCCATGCAATACATGTCCAAAATAAAAACTTAATAAAAACCCCATTTTAGTAAGAAGTCGAACGATCTATTTTCCTTTCATTTAAGGATACAAATTTTGTAAAATGATCGAGTGACTTACAAACATAATTGTAAATTTTATTTAAAAAAATGTGATATAGTTGTCAGGTATTTTAAAATGTGGGTAGTAGATCAAAAATAAATTTATGAAAAATGTTGTTTTCAACTGAATATTTATACACAATCAGTATAATGAATAATTTATATCGCAAAATATTTTTACTTGATATATATAAAGAAAAATGACCTTGCAGCATCACCAACCCACAAAAATTATTCATTCCACCACCTAATGGATTTCCACGTCAGCCTTAGAAAAGACGTTAAAAATGCATTTTTAACGCTGTTCATTTCAATATTTTATACAGATTTATGTAGTCAATAGACTGAGGGGGAGAGCCAGTGAATGCATTTTCATGTGCCCGTATTTTCTTTGACAGAAAAACCACCCCATCGAAGGTCCATATTTTCATCTCTGGAACAGGAAATCCGTCACCGTCACCTTTCTCACATTACGTCCCGTACCATCCAAAATGCACTGTCAGGGCTTTTTCTGTGTGTGTTATTTCTCGGCACATGTCATCTTAAATCCGAATTTACGAGTATAGACGCGAGAGTCGTCTGTTTTCTCTCTCGGCCCTTTGCTGTTCTAAATGAAAAGTGGGAGACGTAGGGTTAAGGGTAGACATTTTTCTTCTCAGGGAACTAAAGGATGAAAAAAGTTCCCTTCCATCCCAGGGGAACAATATTTCCAGCTATTTTTCATAGTTTGATTGTCAGAGTGCTAAGAATTACATTAGCAGGAAGCTCCTTCAAGAAGAGAATAAAAAAGGCTATTCAAGACACTAATTAATTTATGATTAGAAAAATAAAGGAAGATACATTTAGTATAAGATTTTATCAGATGGGAGGAAAAGAAAACATGGTAACACTTAAAACAGTATTCAAGTACTAAGAAAAATGCAGAAAAAATAATGTTGAATAAGCTAGAGATTGTAAATAAAATATAATACTTAGAACAAATAAAGGGATACTAAAATTAACATATTTCGCTAATATTTAATGTATATGTGTATATGAAAACTTAATCAAGTTTTTTTTTACTTTTAGTGGATGAAATGTTTTATATTTATTGAACTTATAAATTAATGAAGTCTTCAAAGTCAGAGTTTAAATATAATGTTTTCTTTGCATGAACCTTACTATTTTTAGCAATAATGGATATTTTAATGTTGTCGAAAGTACCCAGAACTACTAATTGTAACATTTTATTAGTGTTTGTAATGAAAGTATTAAAAATACACTAAGGAGGTTTAAAATTTAATGGGGGGGGGGCTGGGGGAAATTTTAGTAAAAATATGTATGAAAATGAATTTTCTTTATATTAAAACTTAATTTTTTACGAAATACTGAGATATGATAACAAATTTTATATATATTCTGTTTGTATTATTTTATTATTATTTATATTTTTACATGTATATATAAACGTTACGTGGAACAGTACGTTTAAGGTATTTAATAAGATCCGAAAACACACTGTACAAAATATGCTACGCAGAAACATTACAAATTTTAAACTGAAATCGTAAGACTTACCATTTATCTTCTAAATTTCCTTAAACACTGTCTGTAATTTAATTTCAGGAAAAAAAATCAGCATTGATCTTTATTCTCTAAATAATTTGAGATGCATGTTTTGACCGGGTACGTGTGTGTGTTTCTTGAATATTATTAATCACAGCGTCGTGAATTTGACGAAAGTCAAAAAAATGTTTATTCCCTTCAATAAATACAGTTTTTTTTTTTAAATTTTGATAAATTTATTTTAATATAAATTTTTTTACATTTTTAAAAATATTTTGTTAGGAAAAATTTTCCGACAAAGCAACCATAAATTTATTTGCTTTCATAATTTTCTTATTTAGATCGTTAAATTTTACTTCACTATAAAATGTACTATACATCTATGCGAAAGAGAAATGAAATTTTATTTAATATATATATATATATATATAAACATTTATCTTTTACATATATATATTTATATAATCAAAATTTCTCTACAAGAGACTGATGAATAAACATGATTAAATTTGAAAAGAATTGAAGTTGCAAGATAAACAGACAACAGAATTTAAAAGGCGATATGAAAAAATAAAGTAACAGAGTTAAATATAAAAATATGAAAGAATGGATGCTACAGTATTATCAACAGTGCTGACTTAAGACAGCTTATATATAAAGAAATTTTTTATATAAAATTTTTTTTTGTATACAAGTGGGGTTGAACATGTTTTGTGGTCAGCCAACCTTTCCCCTTTCTATTAATAATACTGAGCAAAAACCTATCGAAAATAATGGATAGGAAATCTAAATCCATTATGAGAAAAGGGTAACTTACCTAAAAATTGCATACAGAAATGCAGAGCCCGCGCTAAATCTGAGTACAATAAACAAGTTATATTGCCAGATTCTGGACCCAAATACAAATTCAAAGCAAAGCAATGACTGAAAAGTAACACTTAGCAAAAGTATGAACCTAATATAAATATTAAATTAAGAATTATAAACATACTACCATTATCTTAAGGACTCTAAGATTATATAATTTAAAAATTATAATAAATTTTAAAAAATAATTTTATCTAAAATTAGAAATTGGGGGTATCTAACACTATCTAGAAAAAATAATAAACTTGAAATAATAACCTGTTAAAACTATGGAAATTTAATCCTTTCTATTTAGAATGTTTTTATTCAAATATCTATTAATAAAATTAATTGGGTATTTTTGTATTAAACAGTATTTAGTAATGTTTATAGTTTTTTTATTTTTTCTGATTTATTTGAAACTAAAAATTTATTGCGTTGTGTGAAATTAATAACAATATTTCTGAATATAGAAACATGCGCATTACTCTCCCAATGCGGTACTTTTATAATATTGAAATTGGAGTCTTCTCGTTTATCATAAATATTAGTAACTATTTTACTACCTTTTAATTTAATTTCTATGTCAAGAAAATTTGCTTCATAATTGTTAATATTTGTTTGAATTAAATTAAGATATTGTGGATAAAAAATAATGATAGGTTTAAAATTGTTATTATATATATATATGTATATATAGGCTACAAAAATCAAATTCGATGATTAAAATATTTCTTCGCATCAAGAAGTACGTTAATTTCAAATATTTTTAATCAGTCTTTTAACCCTTAATTAGCGCATACATTTTAGAAGACTAAAGTTTAAGTATTCTAACGTTCAAATTACTTAAGGCAACTCCTTAATATTACATTATTTGTCATTGGTTCTAACCTCTCTAGATAGCTGTCAGATAAGTTAAACCTAACAGAAAATAAATGTATGATGGTCTAAAAACTTTGAACATCCGAAATATCAGTCTACTTTGTAATTTTGTACCAGGATCAGATGATGACTGCACTTGGGCAGGCACACCACCCTCCCCATTCACAACATGCCCATATCAAGAGTTTGAGGCGCCGTGCAGTTTTTTTTTTTTAAATCCACAATCTCAACCACAACTTCATCTAAATGTCTCGATCTAATTAACATAACATGAAGTTAGGCTGAGGCCATTCTGGCAAGCTGAAATCATGTGCTCTGGAAACATTCGAACAAAGATACCCAACGAATGAAGGGCTTCATATCAACACGGATGGTTCATACTTGCCAGGAACAAACGAAGCCGGTGCAGGATATTTCTGTTGGCTGTTTGAGAACTCCTTGGCCAAAGGGAAAAATCACCACCTACTACGATGTGGGGAAGTCTTGACTGTGTTTGAAGCAACAACATAATTACTAGTTGCTGGCCAAGGGCCTGAAAAAGTTTTCTTCATAGATTCCCAATATGCAATTTTAGCTGAAAGCAGTATTACACCAACTGACTGCTTTAATACAATTCAGTGCCAAACTAAAATTGTGGAGCTGATCACACATGGCTGGATTGTGTTCTTACAGTGGGTCTCTAGTCATATTGGGATCCCCAGCAACGAGAGAGCCGATCAAAAAGCCAAGCATAGGAGCCATGTCATCTCAACCGGAAGTCCCTTTAACCCTCAGAAGAGCAAAGAGCATTATTTCTACATACATTGATAAATATATTACTGTGACTTAAAAATCCAAGAGGCTTCGCAACTGTGGCTTGGAGCCATGAGGAACTCTGGCTACTTTGGGTTCAATCTCTAGGCAATTGGAGAGAACCGAGGCTATTGCCTGCTTTCGTTTAAACACCGGACATGACTTTTTGGGAGTATATTTCCATTGGCTTGGTCTGGCTGCTGACGTGGTCTGCCCGCTCTTCGGCTATGTCAGACCGGATGGCAACCACCTGCTCCAATGCACTGGACTCAATGAATACCTGACTGACGAGGTCATCAGTTGGTTCTGGGAGTCTCGGCGTCAAATGGTCAAGAAGCCAATCACAGGCATTGGATAAATAAATGAATAAGGTTTAATGCACATTGATCTCTCGTTATTGTACAATTAGTTTGAGTGCACAAAATTGAATGAAGTAATAAAAATGTAAATGCATAGTTAACCAGCGAAAAAATCCTAATACTTTTAAAAACTAATAGTGCTTTAGCTTTTTAGTTATATAAAAGTAATTTTTTTAAAACTGTGAAAAAATATTAAATTATTTAGAAATTGAAAATCCCTTTATATATTACTTTTTCGCTATTTCTGAAACTAAAAAGTTAGTAAAAATATAATATCACAAAAATATGTATGTATTAAGGCAATTATATTCCAACTAAAATAGTTTTAATATTCATTTTTAAATAAAAATGTAAATTTTGTCAATTTCAGCTGTAGTTTTTGCTGAATAAAATAGCTATATCTGAACAAATTGTTTTATCAAAAAAATTTATTCCCTCTCTCTTATTTCATGCTGAACTTAAATTTAAATATTATTATAAGCATATATGAATTAATGATATTTATATAAATGTTTTACATGCATTGATATTGCAAAACTTATTCATTTTCTTTTTGCTGAAATATTTTATAAAACTTTTTACACCATTATATCTAATAGGGGAAAAAAAACAATAAGAGTTGTACGTTTTTTTTCCAAAATATTTCTTTCATTTTTCTTTTGACAATTACTTGCCACTTACATTTATCACGTTTTAACGCAAATTGTCATAAGGAGAAGGAAACTTATCTGCGTTATAAATGACCGTTTGAGGCTATATTTTGACTCATTATTTCTTATTACTTTCCGGCAATGCAGTTGATGAAATGGTACATATCATAACTTGATGTTAAATGTTCATGCATTTTCACATCTAAGGATAAATCCCATTAAGCACGTAAAGGGTGTGGATTCCAGTTGCATTTTATAGTTAACATCCTTAAAGTAATAGCTTGCATTTCCGGGCATTTGAAAAAATAACTTACAACAATACGTTTCCTTAGTTGCGATATAAAGTCTTTTTCTCTCTAGTGCATAACAATGAAAAGAAATATCTGATATTATTATATCCGGAAGTTCTAACACAACGTTCAGGAAAAATTCCATTATTCTGATTCAGGAAACTGTACAGATTCCAATTTATAATTATGACATACAACTCTCGTCATAATGTTACTTTAAAGCAGGAATTCTTAAACTTTTTCGTGGAGACAACCCCCTTTTTTTGTAAAACTTTGTGCTACCCCATAAGCATTGCGCATAGTTTACTCATGCTTAGGTGCTTCTATATATGTGTTTTATTTGTAATATGTTATTGCTTTGCAGTATTAAACCTCATTAATAAACTTTTACTTCCAATATAATGATATAAAATTAAATAATTAACACATTTTCTTAAAAAAAAAATTATATAGAAGATAAAGTATACCTAAACTATAATCTGTTTATTTTGAGTTCACTTCCGAGATTATCTCATTTTATAAGCGATAGCATATGCAAGCTTTAAGTATAAATGGGAATAATGAGCTTGGTTATTTTTAATAATGTTATCAAATATTTAAACAATAGTAGTCAACGCCAGACGTAGCACATCCTTAAAACTCTTCAGATTTGACTGATATTTTGATTTTTTGGTTGTTAAAGATGACAATGTTGTCTCTCATAATTAGGTTGTAGAAGGGTGCGCAAGATACTGTATTGCAAGTGCAGAAATTCTTAAAATTCATTTGGGAGTGGAAATTAAAGTCGCATTGTTCAGGTACACGAGGTCTTTAGTCGACGAACCTCGTAATTTTGAACCATCGTCAAGTGACGATGACGACGCATGAGCAGGCAGCCCTTCTCTTAACTACCACAAAACACCACCGGGAGAGCATTTGAGCTCTCGACAGATCTAACATGCTTCGCTCCCTTACATTTCGAGTCTTTTGTGGTACTCGACTCGAACTCATGGGCCTCGAGCTCACGCCAGCCACGAGACCGTTATCTTGACCAATAGGCTACCCTGACCTCCGAAATTTTTATACAACTCAAAAATATTTATATGTTTCAATCTGAAACCGACGAGGCTGGCAAACATCGTGGTTACAAATAAATTGAAACGCTTGAGAATTCGTTAATAAAACACTCGAACCTCACACATGCCGACCTTATGACAAACTAATAGCAATAAGTGTGAAACAAATAAAATACAAACTTTTATTATAATTTAAATCAAAGCTCTTCGTTGTATATGTTTTCTTATAATTATATTCCCGATACAATGTGCTAAGCTAATGGCGTACAAATTATTTTATGCAAAAAGGTATGTAAAAAGTCCTAAAAGTATAGGCAAGCTATAGCTAATAAAACACTGATTTAAATCATCATTTTATACATTTTCTTTCCATATATATATATACATATGCAATAGTTCCCTGAAATTTTCTCTCGAAGGGTTTTAATTAATAAGGTAGTATTTAGCTTTCCAAAACTTAACGTGATAAGCGTGATAATTATATATTTTACCTGCTTAGCGTGAAAAAAGCGGAAAGGTCTGCGTATCCAAAAGAAAATGATGCAACCCTGCATCAAACACATATCTAGACTAATTAGAAAAAACACTTTACCGGAAATCAAATTATTTAAAATCAACATTTTGTTTATTACACACAAAACACATAGCGGCGAAACTCAACACGAAAACACGCAGACTATAAAACGAAACGCAAGAACATTCTTTGTACGATCTGGAGATCTCAGACTGTCATAGTTTTCATCAATCGGAAGCTTTTAGAATCATCATTTCCGGTAAACAGTTTCGTGTAAGGATACGAAGATCATGCAATATTGTATCATCTTGTTTTAAAAAAGCTAACGCAGCAATTTTTACGGAAAAAGTTCTGGTTATTTCCCTCTAAGCAGATAAGCTAAATATTATTTACGACGCAAATTCTTAGAAGATCCAAGACCTTTATGAAATTATATCCTTAGATACAAAATTTAAGTGAATTATTATATATACATTTATATGTATATTCATAAATACTTATTTATAAGATTTCTAAGGAGTAAATTAATTACATTATACCTCAAATGTTATACGACACTATAAAGAAGAATTGAGATTTCAAAAAGAGCAAAAGAGTGCTTAATCGATAAGTTCTGCACAGATACTATTAAATTTATTTTTTCACAAGAAATCTTATTATCTCAATTATCCGGTGAAAAAGTAATAACATTATCATATAAAACTTCATTTACTTTATGAAAACAGCCTTATAATTCTTGCATGGGTTCAGTGACTCGGCTTCTTTTTAAAATAATTTTACAAAGAAGAAAAACATTTAATTAGGAGGATTTTAAGAGATTCTTCGGGAAAAAAATTATTTTAAAAGGACAAATGAAAGAAAAAAATAAGAAGGAAATAAAGCTCTATCAGTAATCTTTCTCTATGTCATTTAGCCTATAAATTACATTTCGATTTTCAGATTTCCTATGGTTAAATTTGGTCCGCCATGTTGGAACATCCACTAATTGGCTTGTTTTCTTCGAAGTAACATTAATTACATGAGCTCCGCTGCAAACGTACATCACTGTCTTGCGAACCATTAGCGGTTTAAGAAGTAAAAAGAAATAAAAAAGAGCACAATGAAAATTAATTTATTTTACTTTAACTTTTTCATTTTATTTTATTTCTTCGCTAGATCAGTACTTCTTCAGACAAATGAGTCGTTCCAATGTTCAAAGAGAATTCATACAGCAGTTTTTGAAAAAAAAACTTCGTTTTCGAGTGCGGAAACGAATTTCTATTTTAATTTTGATTAACATGAAACTGACAGGTGATTATCATTTCTAATGTAGATAAAGATTGTTTTATATTTTAGTCGAAGGGTTATTTTCTGTAAATTAATAAATGATAACACAGAGAGAAGTTTCTTAAAAGTTTGATTATGGGTTACGGTAAAGAAAAGACCACAGAAAACAAAATAAAGAATACAACGAAATAAATACTTTTATCTTATTTTTCATTATTGAAATATTGAAAAGTATTTAAATGAATGAAAATTTAATTATTTGGCTAATATTACCATATGGAATGCGGAGTCTTATTAATATGATGCAAATGCATTTTATTTGTTGATTCTAATTTATATAACTAATTAGCAATTGGGTGTATTTTTATAACATGAGAAAAACAAATGCATCTTCAAATATCCATTTTATCCTATATGTACAGTATTTCCCTTTACATGCAATGAGAAAACAATAAGAAAATACTTCATAAACTCAAAATATATATATATATATTATTAAGGCAAACCAAAGGTTTGCCTCAAGATGGCCGTGCTAGCAATAGTTTGGCTAATTTATCTTTACACTTTTACGAAAATAATTATATTAATAATAAGGATTATTAAATTTTTAGATAAATAGATGACCTAATTATTTTTGGTAAAAATAATAATTTTAACCGAATCATTAATTTTTATCCGGAATATTTAAAGCTAATTAAAATTAATAGTAATCCAGTTAAAATTAATTACTTGGATGTATCATTGTGTATTACGGACTATAAATTACATAGCAATATTTATGATAAAAGAGATGATTTTAATTTTAACATTCTTAAAGTGCCTTACTGGAATTCCAACATTTATATCAATTTATAGAAATATTATTTTTAATTATATTTATCGTAACAAGGTATTAGTTAGTGATGAATTTAATACATATTTAAATATTAATAACTTTATTAAACATTGTATGGAACACAGTTACACTCCTGAATTTATAAAAAGTTACCTAACAGTTAAATAAAAAAAGTTATTAGTTGTACAGTTTATAGATAGATGGCGCCTCTAGCTAAGTAATTTAACAATATTATATATTCTTAAAAATTAATTGTTTTTGTCTGGGTGGTACTTTTATTTTCTATAAATTTTAAAATAAAATATAGAGTTTTTAAATGTGTATATATAGTATTAATGCTACTATATCAAAACTTAATAATTACATGCAATACTGTTATTGTCCATAGCCGGCGAATATGATCCACGTGGTAAGTCTTCTAATAGTTTAACTTTGATTTTAAATATTTTAGTAATTATTACAGGCTATAATATTATCGTTTTACATTAATAGATTATGGTTTTATCTATAATGATAGTTAAACTTCTCTAGAAATTTATTGCTTTCCCTATGGCCCAGAATATTGGCAAATTCAGGTGAAGGTTGGCTGGCCGAAAAACATTGTTTAAACCTGCATTCCTAGTTCCTAAGGCTAGGAGTTTGCTTTAGTATTTCTAAATCTATTCTATCATGACTATATTTATCTTAGGTATATAACTATTTTTTGTATATTTTTGCAATATATATATATATATATATATATATATACAGGTATAGGACAAAATAATAGGAACACTCATTTAAAAATGAGACGTACTTCAACCGCCCAATAAACAGCTGCCATGTGTCGCAACAATGTGCCACCTAGTGGCGACGAAAAGGAAGGTATCAGTCAAGTATTTTACAGTGTGAAAGTTGCTTGAGAAAATTCTGTTCCCAGCTAAGCGGGATTATGTGGGACCTCTCTGACGTGAAAAGAGGTATGGTAATTGGAGTTCGCCTAGCTGGAGCCTCCGTGTCTAGAACAGCCAACCTTGTGGGTGTTTCAAGGACCACTGTGTCAAGGGTTATGACAGCCTACACAAACCTGTGTAAGGTGTCTTCTGCGAAGCACAACAGTGGGCGAAAGTTGAATTTGAAGGACCGTGATAGACGGGTGTTGAAGAGGATAGTCGCCCGAAATCGCAAGACTACACTGCCGCACATAACGTCCGAGATGAACACCCACCTTCTGAACCCCGTATCCATGAAAACTATTCAACGAGAGTTGCATGCAGCGAACATCCACGGCAAAGTAGCTATTCGAAAACCGTTAGTTTCGGGGCGGAATGCTGCAAAGAGATTACAGTGGTGCCGTGGTCTCGGTACCACTGTAAACTGGACGCAACTGCAATGGGAACAAGTCGTCTAGTCTGACGATCTTCATTTACATTATTCCAGACCACCGGACGTGTGTTCGTCTTTCGAACACCGACAGAAGCATTTCATGTTGATTTCCTGGTTCCAACTGTGAAACATAGAAGGGGTTCTGTGATGGTTTGGGCAGCAATATCTTCCCGTGGGTTGGGGCCTCTCGCTGTCTTGAGGGGTATGATCACAGGCGACCATTATCGAAGCATTCTCGCAGATCATCTTCACCCTATGCTTCAGACTCTCTTTCCAGGAGAACGTCCTATGTTCCAAGACGACAACGACCCAGTTCACACTTTACGCTGGGTTCATACATGGTTACATGAGCATGATGATGAAGTGGAATATCTAACCTGGTGTCCTCAGTCCCCTGATCTCAATATCATTGAGCCTTTGTGGGGTTATTTAGAGAACAAAGTCCGGTGCTCGGTTTCCACCTCCTTTCACACTATTTGAACTCGAGGCTGCCCTGCACGAAGAATGGGTGCAAATTCCTATGAATTTTGTTCAAGACCTTTATTTTTCAATCCCACGTCGAATGCAGCAGTCATTCAGTCAAAGGTGGCCCAACACCTTATAATTAAAAATTTCATTTTTTCACAGGTTTCTATTATTTGTCCTATACTTATATATATATATATAATAAATTCTCTACAAGAGAGAAATGAATAAACATGATCAAATTGAAAAGAATTGAAATGTAAGAGAACCAGACAATAGCTTTTAAATGGAAATGAAATAAGAAAAATTAAAATAATAGAGATAAATATAAAAAAAATATAAAGCATGGATGCTATACTATTATAAACATTGCTGACTTAGGACAGCTTAAATATAAAATAATTTACATAGAAGTGGGGTTGAACATGTTTTATGGCCAGCCAACCTTCCCCCTTTCTGTTAATAATACTGAGCAAAAACCTATTGAAAATAATGGATAGGAAATCTAAATCCATTATGAGAAAAAGGTAACTTACCTAAAAATTGCACACAGAAATGCAAAGCCCGCGTTAAATCTAAGTACAATAAACAAGTTATTGCCAGATTCTGAACCCAAATACAAATTAAAGCATAGCAATGGCTGAAAGTAGCACTTAGAAAAAGTATGAAAATAATAGAAATAATAAATTGAGAATTGAAAACATACAACCATTATCTTAGGGAAACTTAAGATAAAATTATTTTTAAAAAAATTCTAATAAAACAAATAATTTTATCTAAAATTAGAATTTGGATGTACCTATATCTACTAGGAAGAATAATAAATATATCATAATGACCTATAAATAAACTGTGGAAATTTAATCCTTACTATTTAGAATTTCTTTATTCTCAAACATCTATTAATAAAATTAATTGGGTATTTTTGAAATAAACAGTATTTTGTGAAACGTTTATAGTTTTTTTTAATTTTTTCTAATTTATTTGAAACTAAAAATGTATTGAGTTGTGTGTAATTAATAATATATTTCTGAATATAGAAACATGTATATTCCTCTCCCAATGTTGTACATATATAATATTGAAATTGAAATCTTCTCGTTTATCAAATATTAGTAATTATTTTTTAATTTAATTTCTACATCAAGAAAATTTGCTGCAATATATATATATACATTGATACTTTATTCACATAACATATCATTTCATAAATTTCTAATTCTCATTAATATAAAAATACCATAAATAAGTAAAATGTATTTTTGATTTCAGAAAAATGAAAGAGAATATTTTATTCTTTGTCATTGCAAGCTCTGTATATTAAACAAAATAATGGATAAAAAAATGACATTTCTATTCCATGATTCCTTATTCCCGATTACAAATATTGAAATGGCGCAAAGTGCATGAAAATGGAATATTTTTTTTTATTCTATAAATGCAAAGATATACGGGCATAGAGTATTTTTCTAGCACTTCTTGACAATTAGAAAACCAAATATATATAAAAAAATGTCCTCTATATTTGGGTCGACATATGATCGTGAGTAAAGTTTTTCTTGCAACAAGATCAACATGAGTAATTATAGGTGTATAATGGCTGACATTAACTTTCAGCCATTGATGGCAATTTGAACAAGAAATCTCCCTCCTGACTGTAGTAAAAATGTAGAAATGTGTGATAAGGAACTTTTTTTGTTTCATAAACCTGTTTCGAAAATTAAAGGTGTTTGACAGCAATAGATGATATGAAATTAGCACGGTAAATAAATTGAACAAAAACTCTCTCTACCACTATTTTTTAACATATTCATTGACTTTTATAGTATTCTTATTCCTTTTCTGAGATACAAGGTTAACTAATGAATGCAATTATTTTAAAAAGCTTAGGCCCTCCTATTTCATCTTTTAAACGAATGTTTAAAACACTTGCACGCCCTGTTTCTAAATTATTACAGCTAGAAAAGTATAGCTTAAAAAATACGAACACGTAATAGTTTGCATTGAGTCACGTAAACCAGCGTTTCTCAAAAATGTGGTCCGGGGCATTATATTCCGACATGGGGGACACGAGCTTATCAAACAATTGAATATACTAGATTATTTATAAATTATGAATTTAAATGAAACAGAACAAAATATACATTCTGACATGATAAAAAAAATAATATACACATCTACGCTCATATATATCTCTTTATATATAAATGGATGTTTTATACATGACTTTGTTTTACTCCAACACTGTTCAACCGATCACTAAAAAAATGGCATGTATGTGTATTTTTTTGCGTAGAAGGGTTTTGTGCTATCCTCTTTGTTGCAGCTCCCCGCCAGATGGTGCTACATCATATCAACTTCTGCACCGTTTAATTAACTGTCGACTTGCCAACATGGTCACCAAAACTTATGCCAAATTTTCACTATCGCTAATATTTCACTATTTTTCCATTGAATTGCCATTACAATGTAAAGAACAGCGTTGCTTGCAATTATTACAGTTTTAACATAAAATAAATACAACAAAAAGTAATATTAACATTTTAAACATATAGATATAAATTCTTTACACTATTATAAGCATACATTACACAAAATTTCTAACGATGGGTTACTTTTTTCTGAGAAGATATCAGTTTAGGAAGGTGTTTTCAAAAATTGACCCACAAGAAAGTTATGGGGCGTAATAAATAGAAAAAAATCATTTTTATCACCTATTAGATCTACTGACTGAACATTTAACAAATATAGTTTTTTTGTCCAGCTGAGATATACAAAAACCTTTTTTTTTGTTTAATTTGCAGTTCACGTAAAATTAACTCATTAAAAACTTTTTTATCAATCTTCTATCTTTAAAAACTTCTTATCTTCAAACAGTCTGTATTGTTTAATTTTTCAATTCACCCATGTGAATAACGGGTATAACTGGTAGTAATATATTATAATACTTATAATTGTATTACACTGACAGTACTGCACAATGTATTTGGTTATTAATTTATCAACACTAACGCTTAATACATATTCTATTAACTACTATCGCTAACATAGTACTTTTATCCTAATAACTACTATACTAACATAGTACTTGTACTATAACTTAAAAGTAACATATACAAAATTTAATACTTATCTTGATAGTACGTTTTATAATTAAGATTGTGGATTGTATAGCTTCTTTAGTGTCAAAATATTTTATTATTGCATTGAATACATTGGTATTATATGGGGAGGGAAATGAAAAATGATTACAAACTGGGTCACAAATACTGAAAGTTTGAGAAGCATTGGCTTAAATCAATGTGCATACCAAATGTTAAGCTAGTACTAACATAAAACTCTCACAAAAATAAGTTTCTAATGAATAACAATTCATCATTAACTCAAACAAATTAATTTAAAAGAAAATTTACTTTTATAAATTACTAAGCATTGGAAATAACAATTGCTTATTAAATATGTGAAATTAATGCATCGTTTATTCTAGATAATGAACAAATAACATGCTAAAATACTAATAAGGTTTTTGAATATGTGTTAAACACTCAGAGAGAGAGAGAGAGAGAGAAGGTGATAACAAGAAACTAAATCTTTGATAAATTCTCTTTGCTTATTAACACAAACGCTGTTGTTGAAAGCTCAAATATATTATCTAAATTCAGTATAAAATTAATACCAACGCAGAGACAGTGAGTAAACGTTTCCCTTTGAAATCGATTCCTTCATAATACTTCACAAACTGAGCGTGATCGATTATTTAGAGAGAGAACCTATAAATCGACTTAATTCATACTATCGTAAGTCTATAAACTATGTGCACTATTCGATTCCCGGATAAGCTGTGGGAATAAATTATGACAACAAATTTCTGTTTTGCATTTGATAAATATTAATGAAGTATTATAACGTGCATTGATCCTTCATTTATTTATTAGAAACAGTGCCGGTTGTTTGGCAACGGAATGAAATGGGAAGAGCACTATTACGGAAGGGCGCCATTAAATAATATGTGCAAAAATATCTCAAAGCTTAACTCGTAATCACAAAAGAGATTTTTGCATCTGGTTCTATTATTGAAAAAAGCTAAAAGTCGTTGAATATTCATGAAGAGAGATATCATCAACGGTATAAAGAGCTTTTTTTTGCATTCATTTTGGAGTTTGAGGTAATTTATGCTTTAGTTTCTTGCTAAAAAATGGAATGTCGTTTATGAAATCTAAGCGCTCTGGTGATTATTTATTGAAGCGTATAATCCTAACTACTGTAAAGGGTTTTTTATGATTAGTTGCAATGAAAAAAATCATTTGTAAAAGTTTTAGTTTTAGAGGAAATATTCGGTTATGTTAAACGGATATTATGTCAGTCCCAAGTATTGGTAAAGAAAATAACAGGTAGAAATGATAAATATTTGAAAGTCTTGAGTTTTGAAGTTAAACGCTCAATTATTAATTTTTTAAAGTAAAAATTATGTTAGAAACTTTTGTAAAATGTCTTAAGGGGATGTTGTGAGAAATGAACAGAATGAGACTTATCATCTAAGTTATAATGTTTTAAATTGAATTTATAAAAAAAAAACATTTTGAAATAATTTCCGTGTTTTTAAATTTTTTGGTCAAAATGTTTATTATTTTTTATTTCAACTCTTAGATGTACTTTGTGTTTAAATTACTATCGAAATTTTACGCATGATTTAAGTTTTGCGAATAAAAATCAGACATTACAGGAAATTTTTATTAAAAATATTTTTATCTATTTTTTCAAAAATTAGATTGTGTATTTATTGAAGTGCAACATTGCAACATAATATAAAGTATTATGCAAGAATGTCAACGTAATATGAAGTAAGACTTGCTTTTGTCCTTAAAAGTACAGCAACATGATGTGGCTCTGATAGAAGAGGTCCTTGAAAGTCGCCTGAAGAAAACCCAGCCATGTTTCTTGTACAGCTATCAAAATTGTGAATATGTTTTCAGTGTAAAAATTTGAGTATGAACTAATCTTTCAACAATACCCCATATACGTCCCCATGCATACACTGCAACTGTCCAAATTTTTCTTCAAACCAATCAAGTATATTTTGGGCAAAATTATATCGTTGTTTCTCTGCATGTAAGCCAAGAACGATTATAAGCAGCAAATTACGATTACGAGAAAGCAAATGATTTACAAGCAGCTGAAAATAGCCACTTCCAATAAAACAAATGCTCTTTCATCAGACGGTCCATGCCATTTAAGGAACCACTGAAAGACTGCAAAGTGCTTTTAAACTTCAGTCTATGGCCTTCTGTGTGAAGCATGTGGCACTATTAAATCCTGCCATCACATTTTGCTATTTGAAATTGTGGATCATTTGACCCAGCCAGCAAAGTTTAGGAAATTATTTAATTTTCATTTAATGTATTTACGAATTTAGCGAAGGTTTTACAGTTTAGTGTGTGTTCATAATATAAGCATTCGAGTTGATTTCCTGCTGACATATATAGTCATCATTGAATTTCGCTGTAATGCTGACACTGATATATCTATCATACGTTCAACATTGGTTGCTTCTGTTAATTGACGCAATGTTCTTCATATGGAAATCCTAATTAGTCGACATAGACGTCATTGCTAAAAATCATTAAGCAGACACGGTAGGCTACTGCATTGTCCATGGTGGAAGTAGATTAAGTTTGAATTTATATATTCTAGGTCTACTCTTGATATTGTATATTGGAAAATGTTGGAAACCTTAATAACTTTTGAAAAAGAAATGTTCTGTATATCAGCTAGCATCAGCTCTAAGTCTGTGAATTCCCGTCGTTATCAGATAATTTTTCCGTTAATCATTACAACACAAATTAAATTTTTGAGAATGCCCTTGCGCGACTCCGGAATTTCTTAGTGCAATGGAGTCTTTCTGAACCTATAAAATACTTATATTTTAATTATTGCAATAAGTAAGATTTTTATAATAATAATTTATCCGATTTTATATATTAAGATACTTTAATATTGTTTAATGCAATGCTTAAATCGAATATAAATCTTTATTAATAGATAAATTTTATAAAAATTCATGGAATTATTATGTATTTGCTAATTGAATGCATTAATTGTTTTATAAAAATGAGGCAAACGCGTAGAAATTTGAAATTGTTTGATGTATCAAACAGCGTTGAATTGTCATGAGTTCAGTAAAAATGTTAATATATTTTCAGTTTTCACTAAATATATACTTGAAATAGCACTAGGAAATAAAATATTTACAGAAGCAATACTTTAGAAATAGTTCTTTAAAAAGATTTAATTAATGAATTTAAAACAAAAATAGATTCAGAATGCTTATTTATGAAGTACACTGTGTGACATGTAAAATAAAACACCAAGTAGAAAAGCACTGAGACTGAAAGAATTCGGCAAACAGAGAGGTACATAAATTAATAATTAGTGCAAGTAATTTTGAAATGATACTTATAACACAGAATGAGAATAATTCTACCTCAGTAATTTATACGGCTACTGAGAATGGCAATACAGGAAACAACACGCCTATGTACCATACGACTTTCTTCCTAAAAATGATTACTGATCCCTTCAACCATTCACTACATTATTTATTAAAATTCGGAGAGATATCTTGCAGAGGACCTTGGCTGATGAGGGCAGATTGTGATTATGCATTTTCCTGTTACTGAAAGATGATAGGTATCCTCGAATAAAGGGACAACTTCAAAGAGGTGCATTACATCTTAAACGTACCGTTGGGATATTATAGTGCCCTGAATACGTATCAAATACGACCTGCTATCTTATGTGATAACACTCTATATTTTTATGGCACGTAGTCATTTCAATTGAAGTTTCTCAGATCCAGCCTAATTGAACTTTTCACCACATCTCATTGTCACCCGTACACGGGTATAATTGTTGGATATGCATTCTTCTCAGAAGTAGTCTGTCTTCTACATGTAGTATTAAACCATCTAAGTTGCTACAGCCCGGAACCAATGTAGATCATCTACGCCGTTTAGATCAGTCCGCTTAAGCGACTTAATGAGTACTAACCTCTAACAGGAATCGATAGGTAATGGTTTCGAACAACATCATTGGTGACTGAGAACATTGAGGATATCATGTACAGCATACATACTGCTATGTGTACTGTATACATACTGCTAAATGACGATAAAAGTGGCCTCGTGGACCCTTGCCGCTTGTTGATAGCTCTCTCCTTTATGTATTTCTAACGTCACATTTGCCTTCAGCATTTCACAGACTTTCCACATATTCTTGCCCTAACCAATTTTGATACAATTAACGAAAATGGATGTGTCTAGGTGGGTGCTAGTTGAAATGTGCCACGTGGACCAATCTTCCTTTCTTAGTTTCTTGTCCCATGTTATGGACAATCTGCTGGAACAGCGAATAATGGGGATCTCAGCTATTACATTTACCCACTGAGACAAGAATCCTCCCACTTACAGAATTCTCCCACCACAAGAATTCTCCACTAATTCTACCTACTCAGCACATGCCAGAGAACTGTAAAATTTACATTATAGTCAGCAAGGTGTGCCCATTCCTAAACCTACATAATTCTTTGGCACTCCTTCTATGTTGTTGTATTTGTAATCCTAAGTAAAGTAATGTTAAATAAAATTAAGAATTATTATGAATTAAGGTATTTAATTTAAGTTATGAATGAATTAAGGAACTAAGATTAGAGTATAAATGAATTTAGGGTAAAGTATATTAATTAAGGTATTTTATGTAATGTAATATGTTAAGCAGTGTTATGGAAAATATTTCTAACGGTATAACCTTTTAATTCATTAAGTTACGTATGATTTAGCTCTATGAAAAATGTGTCACAATTTATCCGTAACAAGTTCTATACCTAAATATTGCAACAAGACTTCTGAATTCTTTAGTAGTTTAATCCAATTAATGAAGGAATATAAAATATTCAAGATAGAATATTTTAAAAATATTGAAATTTGTTATAAAAAATAGTTCTATATACAATGCATATATAACCGTAATTCAATATTTTGGAGGAAACAGATTTTTAGAATAGATTTTAAGTCTACAGTATCCTTTTAAATCGTTTTAATATCAATTTAAATAATTATTACCTGTGATTTAATTTTCATAAGTTATCTTCAAAGCTACAAATGCATTTTTTAAATTTTATCTGTTAGCACGTACTACAATACATTTAAACTAAGTAAAAATTGTGCATTGATCTTTCTTTGATCCTTCACTCCTTAGGTTCAATAAATATTAATTTTTGATATCACAGGCTGAATAAATTAATGTACCAAATAATTTATCACTCACTTGCAGTGTTTCATGTTCGAGATAATGTATCGGAAATTGAACGTAAAATTAAACATAACAAAAATATGCTACCTACGAAACTCAATCAAATGAATTATTAATCTGACAAGTACATGTAAAGTAACGCAGAAGATTAGTCAAACTGATTGTGGATTGCACTGAATAAAATACATCGAATTGAATATTTGTGATTAAAGACCTTATAATATAATTAATCGCTAGCTCACATAAGTTCAAGATATATCATTTCAAAGAAAGCTGAGAGTGAGTAACTGTGACCGCAACATTAATTAAGCGACGTCAAGATTTTAGTATTCGTGCCAGAATTCATTTGGGCCTAATTCAGGTAACTCGGAGGTTAATGAATCTGTGGAAGGCGACAAGACGGTATTCTGTGTAATTTAACTTTCGAATGTTTTCCGCGTATCTCATTAAAATTTTATTCAATGAACTTGAAGTAAAACAGCATATACACAAGAAAAAATCAAGTTCCAGGAATCTGCTTAGCATTTGTAATGAACTTCCGAGTAACACCTTCTACGATTTCTAAACTAATTATTTTTTTTAAGAATAAGTTTTCTGATCAATATCAATAGAAATATTCCTGAACTAAGTATTCTAGGTGAACAAATCATACGTTTAAAATAACTATAAGTTAGACTAAATCTATTATTAATCATTAAAACTTTTTCATTTTTTAAAAAAAAATAAGATGTATTTTTTAATTACGTATTTCATTTATTTGGATTACATTAACACGAATATATTGACTGATAATTAACTGCTTTTATAAATACCTTTCTCGCATATTGTGGTCAGCAACCTATGGCACGCATGCCAAATTTGGCACAGAATACATATCTCAGTAAGATTCTGAACTACTCTCTAAATTTGTCAATTTTTGAGTGGATAGAGAATGGTGATTTTGAAAAAGAGATTGTTGGACTAACATATTCACAAATATGGAAAGCAACATTTATGTAATTGCAAAAAAAAAAAAAAAAAAAAAATCCGAAATAAAACTAACAATGAATCAACAGCAATTGTAAATTATTGAATGCCATTGCTGGATAGATTTAATTATTTAAAGAAAATTGTATATAATTTTCTTTCCTCTTTTGGTTCTACATGTCTTTGT
Source organism: Trichonephila clavata (assembly GCA_019973975.1). Taxonomy (NCBI): domain Eukaryota; kingdom Metazoa; phylum Arthropoda; class Arachnida; order Araneae; family Nephilidae; genus Trichonephila; species Trichonephila clavata. Next base: position 263,027 of record BMAO01032778.1, read on the forward strand.
GAAAAAAATTTCATTCAAAAAATTAAGTCCACGAGGAAATTTTTGAATAACTATAATGTCCAGAATCAATCAATCAAACTGAGAGTCACAAATTATACTTCAGATATTGCAATTTGAATTAGAGCTTTGCAGGAATGTGGTTCGAATTAAAATATTTTTCTATTGAACTATATTGTAAAGGGAAATGTTTATAATATATATATATATAGATAATGTCATTTCTTAATTAAATAAATATTAAAAGATATATATTATATAAATACAATAATAGTTGTTTAAATTTATACGTTGAAGGAAGTAAAATTGTTATTTTTTGTGGTTTATTTTTATGTTATACATTTTTAAATTATGTATAGTTATATATAACAATGAAATTCTAATTCTGTATTCTTTCTGTCTATTCCCTAACTCCACATGCATTTGCCACCTGAATCGAATTTTTTCAAATATTTCTTAAAGTGTGGACTTGAATTCTTTTATTAGATCAGTTTGGCTCACTACTGCTGCAAGGTTCTCAAACTCTGCTCTAAATTAATAATATAATGCTAGCTTACTTATTTTTAAATATATCAATTATTACCTAATTTAATATTATTTGATTATTTTATAAGAAGTTTTTGTTGTGTATGCATGCATTTTTTAATGATGCACTTCTTAAATTATGTAAATGTACCATTTTGTTCAATCTAGTGACGTACAAAATAATTTGAAACTTAAAAAAAAATTCTGAAGCAAACAAGTAAAAGATCATTTTTGGCGTGAATAGGACTTCTAGTTTCGTAAGATATTTTTTCTTAAACAACTTGGATTATAAAATTATTGAATTAAAGTATAAATTAACGTTATACACCAGTGGTTCTCAAACTTCCAATACCTGCGACCCAATATTCAATCATGATTGTCACCGCGCCCCCCTCCCCCTTCATACAATAACAATATATTGAATTCGATAATACGATGCATTGACGCTAAATCCACAAGATGAATTTAATCTCTTAAGTTCCATCGGCGTATGTAAACGTCTCGCTCAGCCAGTGCGTAAATTGCCTCGGACGTATATATAAGTCTTTCAAAAATACGATCTTTTCTGTTCACTGTTATCCGTAAAATTATTCCGAAGGCTTTGGAAATAAAAGGACATTTTCAGCGTTTGCAAAGAATCTAATTATTTCAGAGGATTTTCTTATTTACTCCCTTTCTCGCCCCCCTCACTCCTTTTCACAGTACATCACATACGCGTGCATACGTGCGAAATGGTGACATTAGGGAGCGAATCACGTATCGTTTAATCGACAGTTAAGGTATTAATTATAAACCCTACAAATTATCAAGATAAGTGTTAATTTTGGTATAAAATTTTATATACGGCAAGCCCGTGGGGTCACTGGTAATTATTAAGCATGTTCTTAACTTAGTATTGTTAAATTAACTATAAAATACATTGTACAGTATTTTTTATTTATAGGTGTATTATATCAATGTAAACATCTTTTTATCGCTTTCAATATTTATTACTTTTAATAAATTAATAATATTTAAAAACTCTTTTGTTTTAGACTTTTTAATATGCTTGCACCCCCCCCTCCTTGGGTTATCCCGCCGCCCTAGGTGGCGTGCACCACAGTTTGAGAAGCACTGTTATACACATAATATTTTAATCGACAAAAGTACGAGGTGTGGCACATACACAAAAAAAGACTGATTCAATAAATGTTTGTATTTACAGAATCAGTTCTCCATGATAGTGCCACCTTCAAAGTAGTTCCCTTTAGTATTCACTCACTTCTGCATTCGGTACCACCATTTCTTCTGGTTACAGTTCCGGAATGAAGATTTTGGAGAGAAAGCCCTTAAAAAGATTCTCCCTTGCTGCCTGCACCTCTTAAATTGAGGTAAAATGGGTTATTTTTAAGCAATTTAACTGTAGAAAAAAATCACATGGGAATAAATCAGGTGAATAAGGAGGATGCCCAATCACAGTAATGTTTTTGCTTGTCAGAAATTGCTTGACAGATAGGGCTGTTTGAGCGGGTGCATTATCTTGGTGCAACAACCATTCATAACTTTTCAATTCTGGCCTTTTTTTCCTCCTAATTTTTCCACGAAGTCTCTTTGGTACTTCAACCTAGTAGTGTTGATCAACAGTCAGATCCACTCATATCACGAATTTTGGCAATGTTTTGGTTTGTAATTGCTTACCTTGGGCGCCCAGCAGGTTCATCATCTTTCGCACTGAAACTTCCATTTCAAAACCTCTTATGCCTTTCGAACACATGTGCACGAGGCAAAGTTACCTCCAAAAACATCTGATAACATTTGAAATGTTTTCATGGCTGATTTCTTCACAAGATATTTGTTGTTGAAACCACAATTTTCCTGCAGAATGCAGTTGAACGTGTTCAATCAATGACGCAGTACTCCCAACTGGCATGGTCGATAAAAGTAAAACGTACCAGATGAATAGAGGAGGTGCGTGGAATGACATCATTAAAACAGTTGTTGCCAAATCCACTCTTTTTTACAGCTACATACTTAGTCTCGTTTTTTGTGTCCAACCTTGTACACTTTGATAAAAAAAAACTGATTTTTTTACCTTGGTTTAGTTTTTGAATAATTTCCATCAGCTTAGTAAAAATCAATTATGACCTGATATTTTGATGCCCACCGTAAAATCCGGCGTAAAAACGCGCATCTATAATTCAATATACATTTTTCAATTTTTAGGTATATGCACCGTATTACGAGTGCACCTTATTAGGAAGAAACCTGAACTGAACACCGCCAATGCTCTTATATTTTGAAGTCATTTATTAGATGTATTATCCCAAGTATATTATAAAAAATAATATATTTCTAGAAGTCAAACCCTTTAAGTTCATAAGCAATGTTTTTCGTTTTAACGAAACAGTATTTCGATATATGCTGACGCTTAATTGTTTTCTGTGCTCCTATTTTTATTTTTATTTTTAAAGCTCTAATTTTTATACTCAACGTATAATATGCACGTGTAAATTTTGACCATAGTTTTAGTGTTAAAAATGCGCGTTATACAATGAATTTTATGGTACTTAACGTGAACGGAAATTATTTAAAACTTAATTGCATGCGTGTTAAATATCAATCATTAATCCTATCGATGTATTTCGAAGAATAATTATGTTTTATAATAGTATATTTGTCAGATATGTACATTTTGAAATTAAAAAATTCCCTTTCCATATAATGTTAAACAACAATTGTACAATTAGTATTTGATAATTGCCCCAAATCTAAAATAAGAAATTATTAAAAATTTTAAAAAATAAGCATTTATATTGCATATATTTCTAACACTAAGAAATTTGCATACTTATAATTCTATTATTTAATTTTGGACGGTATGTACTACTAGAGGTACTAAAAGTATGGTGTGCTTCCGTGGTAGCCTAGGGGTCAAAGAAACAGGCTCGTGGCTGGTGATTCAGGAGTTCGAGCCTATTACAGCTGAAGACCCACCGTTCAGAGGGAGCCGATCCCCGCTAAATATGTTGAGGCTCAAACAACCTCCTGTTGGGGTGGCGTGAAAGTTAGGAGTACAGATGTCATCCTCGTCACCTGCCCATTATTCAAAATAACGAGGTCCATGGCCCAATAGCCTAAAAGCAGCTTTATAGTGCGACGTAAAAAATGTCACTGTTACCTATAAGGTTTTTACGAAAACTATAGCTTTTTCAACCCATATTCAAAGGAAAGTATACTTTCGTATAAAGCAATTACAAAAACGAGTTATTTATTGTAATGCTGAAATTTTTTAAAAATACAAATATTATAATATTACTAGCCGTTACCCACCCACTTCGCTGGGTAATTCCATGATATTTTATAAATTTATACTGTTTATGTATATATATAAATTATTGATATATAAGTCCTAGCATTAATAATTAGATTGTATTGAAAAATATAATATACCTGAAACTGTCGCCTCTTGATTAAAAAAAAAAGGCAGAACCCATCTAATTTGTATTTTCTAAAAATCTCTAAAATTGAAGTATAGAATGATGTTTGCTCTTTCGTAACCCTATAACCAAGTGGATTCCCGCAAAACCAATTTTCGGTGGATCTCTACTCCGTAAATTGAACATGCAAGCCAAATTTTAAGTCTAAATCTAACAGAAAAAAAACGAAAGTTTTATTATCAATATCCCCGTAATCCCGTTGAGAGCCGTTTTCCAAAACAACCAGCTCTTAGCGGATTTCTATTCAACAAAAGAAAAATGCAAACCAAATTTCATTATTATAGTCCTTGTAGTTCGAAAAAAGGAATTTTTTGTCAATACGTCGCAGTAACCCCTGCCCCCCAGGAGTTCATTTCCGTTAAATACATTCTTAGTGGATCCGTGTTGAACAAAAAGAAACATACTTAACAAATTTCAAGTATATGGGTCTAACAATCAAAAACAGGATTTTTTTCCTATAATTCCTCTTGATCCCTCGCAACCCTCCTTAGGGTCAATTTTCGTTTTACTCTTTCTTAGGGGAACTCTATTTCATGAAAGGAACATGCCTACCAATTTTCAAGCAGGAAGATCTAATAGTTTAAAAATGGAAATATTTATCGATTACGCCCCTTAATCTCCCGAAATTAAACTTAGTACTTGAGATTCACGAAACCCATTTTGTAGCGGTTCTCTACTTTACGAAAGGAATCTGCTTATCAAATTTCAAGACTGTACGTCTAATGGTTTAAAAACGGGGATAATTATCTATAACTCCACTTGAGCCCCCGCAATGCCACTTGGGGTCTGTTTTCACAAAACCCATTTTGTAGGGGAACTGCACTCTATGAAAGGAATCTTCTTACCAAATTTGAAGACTGTGCATCGAATAAATTAAAAATGCATAAAAATTATCAATAACGCCCCTTGAGCCTCCGCAACACCACCTAGGGGTCGATTTTCAGAAAACACATTATATAGGGGGATCTTTAATCCATGAAAGGATTCTGATTATCATATTTCAAGACTGTACATCCAGTAGTTCAAAAATGGAAATAATTATCAATAACGCCCCTTAAGCCCCGCAACACCACTTGGGAGTCGATTTTCACGAAACCCATTTTGTAGTGTATCTCTATCCTATGAGAGGAATCTGCTTACCGAATTTCAAGACTGTGCGCCTAATAGTTTAAAAATATAAATAATTATTTATATCTGCCCTTAACCCCCAACCACACCCCTTGGGGGTCAATTTTCCCAAAACCCATTTTGTAGCGGATATTTACTACATGAAAAAAACATTCCTACCAATTTTCAAGCAGGTAGGTCAAGTAGTTTAAAAGCGAAAATATTTATCTATTACGCCCCTTAACCCCCCGCAACGCCACTTAGAGGTCTGTTTTCGCAAAACCCATCTTATAGCTGATCTCTACTCTGTGAAATAAATCTATTTATCAAACAAAAAGACTGTGCGTATAATAGTTTAAAAATAGAAATAATTATCTATAATGCCACTTAAGTCCCGAAACGCCACTTGGGGGCAATTTTCACGCCCATTTTGTAGCGGATCTCTATCCTATGAGAGGAATCTGCTTATAAGTTTCAAGATGTACGTCTAATAGCTTAAAAATCGGAATTCATAACGGCCCTTAACCCCCAACCACACCCCTTGGGGGTCAATTTTCCCAAAATCCATTTTGTAGCGGATATTTACTCCATGAAAGAAGCATGCCTACCAATTTTCAAGCATGTAGGTGAAGTAGTTTAAAAACGGATATATTTATCTATTACGCCCCTTAACCCCCTGCAACGCCACTTAGAGTTGGGTTTTCACAAAACCCGTTTTGTAACTGACCATTATTCTAGGAAAGGGGAATCTGTTTATCAAATTTAAAGACAGTGCGTCATATAGTTTAAAATGGAAATAATCATCTATAACGCCCCATAAGCCCCAGCAACGCCACTTGGAGGTCAATTTTCACCAAACTCATTTTGTAGAGGATCTCTACTCTATGAAAGGAATCTGCTTACCCAATTTCAAGATTGTACGTCGAGTAGTTTAAACATGGAAACAATTAATTATAACGCCACTTAACCCCCGTAACACCCCTTGCATTTCGAATTTCAGAGAAAACCATTCTTAGCGGATGTCTACTCTATGAAAGGAACATGTCTACCAAATTTCAAGTCTTTAGCTTGAATAGTTCCAGAGATATCGTGATTAGTCAGTCAGTCGAGTGAGTCGCTTTTCTCCTTTATATATATAGATTCATCTGTTGTGCGGTCCTTCTATGCCTTCTAAAATTTATTATGTTTCATATTCAAAACTTAACGCTAAGCTGTGTATTTTTTGATACTTAATTATTTGAATGATCCATTTTAAACAATCAAAACAAAATGGTTTTTTTTTTCATTAGAACCAATTGTGGGGAATCCCAATCGAACGTGTCTGGAACGCTATTGAGAAATTGCCTTTATATAAAATTTTGAAACATGATTGTTCGTCTTGTAAAGCCTGCTGGGATAAAGATTAGAAATAAACTGTAAAATTTATTAGCTTGTAAAATACTTTTCAGTATACTTTGAGTGAAGTACCTTTTCTCTAATACATTATATACTTTTATATTACTTTAGATTTTTAATATAAATAATATATCTGCAAGCCTTTTTGAATTGTATCAAATAATAAATTGGGCCATATGGAATATTATGCATTTTATGTTAAAAAACAATGATATCATAAAGCATAGAATTTTATGGAAAATATGATAAAATTACAATGTTATAACATATTTAATATGATCGCACATAAAGAAATTTTGTTACCTATTGAAGTGAATTATTGATCGATGTCAGGTAGATTCGTTTCATTTTCAGAATACATGGATGAATATATCGTTTCCTTTTTTTCTAAATGGCACACAGACAGAATTTGAAAGAGTGAACTAATAATAGAAATTGTGTTATTGAAATTCCGAACTTATTATTCTAGCTTTTTATCATTTAGTTCGTGAGAGGAATATATCACTCAAGAGAGGAAACCCATTGTAGTTATACATTTCGAAATTGTTTCGATAGTGCAATTTGTACGCGTGTGAGAAGGAAGAAAAGTTATTTTACAGGAAGTAATAAGTGAATTTTCGTATAGTTCTCGAGTTCGTTGAACACAATAGCTTTTAAATGAACATTAATTATGAATGGGATTTTGTTTTATCTACTATGTCTTATTATTTAGAATAGTTTAAATAGACAAATCATTCTTATATATATTTTTTTTTTACTTATGCTATCTTAAATTTGATGTGTTTAACATATTTTAAACTTAATTTTTTTACTAATTAACAATTTCAACTTTTTAAATGCATGTTCATATTAATTTTGTACTTTTTTGCTTTAACATATTAAATTAATTTCTTACAGATTTCCTTCTGAGCTCAAAATTTGTTATATATATATATATCACATTTATTTAATTCATCACATTCCCGTTTGTTAATTTCTTACTTTTCGATTTCTTATTTTCATTTCTATTACATTCATTCTCATCTTCTTTGTATTGATTTTTTTCACTTTTTATAAAATTGTTCCATGCTGAAGACGGACTAAAAAGGTTTCTTTAATCAGTTATATATATATATATACATATATAGTTACTGTCCATGTCTCCAAAACTTGTTATAAAATGTTGCATTCGTGGCAATTTGAAATTAAAAAATCTTTAAGATGTTTGGATTATATTTCTTCTACAACATGAAAGACTTTTAAATTTCTTTCGTGAGGAAAAAATTATTTTGTGTAAACAATTGTCTTTCCCAACTTGTCGCAAAAAGGGTTTCAAGTGACCTCCATGATTTTTTATTTAGTTTGGGAAAAAAATGTTTTGATCTAGAACACATTAAATTGTTTCACTCACCTAAAACTTATGGAATAAATATTTTTCCCGACAATTTATCAAAGGCTAAAATGCAAGAAATGTTTATTGAATTTAACTTATCCAAGATTCTTGCAAGGCATGTAAATTTTAAGAATTATGTATCAAGGTTTAATTTAATTTATAGTGATATTTGTTCATTCCGTGAGGATGTTAAAACTGCGTTACATATCTTATACTGTTAGCTATATTTTTGTAAACGAAACAAGTTGAAACGTTTATGTATATACAGGCTTTCTGTTTCTTCTTTGTTGGTCAATTTTTTTGATGTTTTGATATGATTTAAGTAATTTTGTTTACTGTATAGAATTTTAAAAAAAATATAGGTACCTCTCACTTCTTCATTTTATATTTGTATATTCTGCCTGAATTTTTATATGATGTTTGTATTACGAATGCTTTTATAGGTATCTTTAGATTCAAGTTGGATAATGTAATTACCACGTATGTGTCTAGTTACCATGTAGATATGTATGTCTCATTATGCAATGCGGAGCATGATAAGTTATGCAGATAAAAAAATAAATACAATACTTATCTCTATGTAAAGCACACTATTTCAAAAGTAATTTTAGTATTCAACGATCAGACAAAAATAATAAAAAGTTACTTTCTTTAAATTCAGCTAACTTATTTATAGCATATGCTCGTTTCAAGGACAGATTGCTTTAATGCTTTTACATAGTTATTATGAATTGGCATCTCAGAGACCACAATGACTTTTTTTAAGAATTAGTATGATGAAGAACCTTTTGTGAAGAATAAAAAAAAAAAAACTTTCAAAAAGACAACAAGCAGCGGTTAAAGTATGCACATAAAAAATAATTGACAATTTATTTAAATCTTTCTTGGAGAATATAAAATTGATATACGTCACTATATTTAAATACTAGTGGAACTCTTTCATCATTTTTCGTAGATTTACTTTTCCCAACTTTCATATCGTGTCTTAACTATTTCCAATTCCATTTTAGTTGCAAAAATGGTGACATCTACAAATAAAGGAAGAAAGAAGAAATAGTCTTGCAACTAAATGGAAGTTCGTTCATTCCCTGACAAGTTAAAGGGGGAAAAAAGAATTGAGTCTATATTCCCTTTGAACACTAAAGGGATTTGACGAAGAATTTTCTTTCAAGAAATAGCCGTATTTATGCATGACTGAAGGCACAATAAATAAGAAATAAGGGAAAAAAATAAGGCTATCGGCACTCCCCTTCTTCTCAATCTTACAACTCGAGAGATTCAGCAACCCGCTACACTGGCAACGAATGGTCTCACGGATTGTTTAAAAGGATTATTTGAGAAGAAATGCACCCGAATGTTACGCTTCGAAATTTTACATAAATCTTTAAACCTGTCCACACGAAAGTAACAGCGAAAATACTTTTAACGGAATGGGATTTCTCTAAAAAACACCTAGCTGATCTGACTTTCAATTTAAAAGTGAGTTTCCCCATCAACACGGTTGGTAAAGCTTCTTATAAGCATAGCCTATTTTCAATATGGATTGAATTATATTTACTTCAGATTATTCAGACTTTGTGTCCTTTTTTGTATTTTTTTCTTTTCGGAATGAACATCTTTTGAAGTATTTAATATATTTGAACAAGTTTAAAAGTGAGCCATGTGGTGTGTGGAAGCTTTAGGCTTTATGTATTGAAAGTATTCTTTATTATTTTTTGTGTGAAATAAATAAAATGCTGCATCGTCGAAATATATCCTGAGATGGTAGAGAGTGAGAAAAAAAATTTAATTTTAGATAACCTACATACATAAATAAAAAAAAAACTTTTATATTATTTTAAATTGAAATCTTCATTAATTATAACAATTCTTATCATTAAGATCATTCATTGAAGTTTTCAAGTATTAAAACTTTTTTTTATAAAAAAGGTGTGATTTTTGCACTTTGATCATTTATTCAATTGTCATCGTTATTATAACATTTAAAAATAAATGGTATTTAATTAACAAACTTTAATCAACGCATTTAAATTATATTTTAAAAATTGTATGTGTTCATAAATAATTGAGCTAAGACGACGTCTTTCTTTTATTCATCAAATAATAGTTTTATAAATAGGGGGAGGGGCTACCTCCTGTCCACCTAACGGCAGGCCAACCATCGTTGTACAAATTATAAAACTATTAATACTTATTGCTCAGATTGTAAAACTATAATTTACTTGTATTAGACAATTTTATTTATTTGTTCTTTTATTCGGAAAATTCGTTCGTCGCTCTTCCCTTCAATTAAATTCAACACTTTAGATGCGTCGTCCATCATTTTATTGATAAATTACCCAGAATTTAATAACATACAGCTCTTACAGCTTCCTGGAATGTTGAGCATTTAGATCCAATGATTGTTACTGAGTCTTTGTGCGAAGCAACACTTTCCTTCTCACACAACCATTCCAGTCCAGACCATCATCACGGTATTTTTCTGCGAGAGTTTGCTATAACACTATCGGAAACGCATTGACAACAAAGATGTAACAAAGTGCACGGATGACCATTCAGTGAGTACGACACATACAAAAATACTTGGTTTACACCTTGGTGAGTTATCTTTAACATTGTTGCGATAGTATGTAATATATTTATTACAGCCTCACTAAAAACATTTTATATAGAGAGCAAGAAAGTTAATTAGTACATAAGAATATTAATTCAAACGTATAGTTTACTCAAAGACTTCATTATTATATTAATATCAGAATTGGAGAACGGTAAGATAAAGTAATTTTTTTTTTATTGGGAAGAAGTTTATTTTCCTACTTATATTTTTATACGATCAAAAACAATCAAAGTTCCTGAATTCTTAGATTTATTTTTGATGGGGGCTAAATAGGATTATATTTTGTTGACAGTTTGAGGTCGAAGGCACTAGGAGGAGCTTATTAACGGATCGTACAAGAAAACTAATCCTAACAGCTACAACAATATGATCTAATAGTAACAACTTTCAGAACTCTCAACAAGATTTCTTTCAGTGTATTGTTCCGTAAAAATAACAAGACATGTAATTACCTTTGCTTGTTAAAAGAAACATTCTCTCGATAAATTGATAAAAATTATTAGAGGGACTTATCCATACGTAATTATTGCTTCTTTGTCACTAATTCCATTTATATAAATAGGTCCTACTGATGAAGTAGTCGTTCTGTGTTTTCGCTGTAACTTTGACATTTAATACTATGTGAACGAATAAATTTAATCGCTAAATCAGCAAAATTAATATTATCACTAAATGTTGCTTTTATTGTATACTGAATTTTTCAATAACTTGGAGCAAATTGTTGAATAAAATATGCATATTTAACTTTTATTAAATTTTGATATAGTGCAATGGTTCTAATTTTTAAAGTAATTTAAAAAAGAGTTCGACAACTTCTTCTGGAACGCAAGGATAATATTTCAGGGTTGGATATGTGCACTATCACATCTTCCTCACCCTGTTTCGTCAGTGGAGCATTCTACACTGGTGTCACACCTCGCCAATAGTTCCAGACAACGCCTGGATGAGAAATCACTGAGACGGGAAAAGACTTATTAGGACGATTAAAAAATGCTAAACACCTGGTGTAAGAAAACGACGCTCTCTTTTGGTGTTTAATATATCTGTAACTATTTCGTCCTCCGTTGTGTTTAATAAATCATTAATACCACCCTAAGGTTGTAGTCATTTCCCCATATTTTAAGAGCTGGACTTTTTTCTCGCATATAAAAGAAAATCTCCTACAGACAAGAGAAAAAAATGGAAGAAAACTTATTTTGGATCAAGAGATATTACTGGGAAAAGGATTGATGTAGGACATTTTTGGATTCATATAGTGTCTCAACATCAAACCGGTATTGGGTATATTTTAAGTACTGCTCTTAAACTGCAGGTATTCAAAATTTAATTAAACTTCTTTGTTCGTTTATTTTGGCTCCCAAATTACTGTATTTAATAGTTTATTTTAAAGTGTGATAGGGAAATTTTGATTACAACCTTCCACCATCTGTACATTTTCAAAATGATTAATTTTGTATAGTAAGATGTTCTCTAAAAATATTAAATTAGTGATATTCCCAAAATTGCTAATTCTTTGAAATGCGGCCTAGGTTGCCTTGTAAAAATCTTAAATTCTATATTAGGATTCAACAAATTTGATAGTTTTTCATGAAAAAAGATAAGAAAGTTCTCCACATTTCCTAAAGAGTTTAGAGTCGAAGAACACAAGGAAATATTTTTACCAAAATATCATTGACTTATTTAATCTCTAAAGCTAGTTTGTTACATTTAGATGTAGAAAAAAAACGAGTAAAATTCGTGTAATAGAATATTTCAAGCTTTGACGAAATTAGATGAATTTCAACATTAAATTATAAACCTCACACACAAATTATCAAGTTAAATTTTTCTAAAAAATTCTATATATGACAAGGCCGTGGGATCACTAGTATTTATTAAACGTGTTCTTAACTCAGTATTTTTAAATTAATTATAAAATGCATTGTACAGTACTGATATAAGTGTACTATATCAGTGTAAATGCTCAGTGCTTTCAGAAAATTAATATATTTTTAAGTAATCTTTGGTTTTTTCGACTTTACAGTATGCCCGCATCCTCTCGTAGAGTTATAAAGCCCCCATAGGGGAGTGCGCTCCACAGTTTGAGAAAATTCGTACTTATGCAGACATCAGAGTTTTTACTTTTTATATAGATCACACCCAATGGAATGAATTAAGTACATTTGACATCAATAAAAGTTGTTTTTCTTAAAAATTTCTTACTTATATATTATTTTCGGTATTTGTATAGATTTCTCTGTTACAGGCCTAATTCATAATTATATCATTAGAAAAACACTGAAAGAAACAAAGAAATTTGGAAATTTTTCAATCCGATATTTCATTTTTTGATGTTTATACCTAGATTTCTTACTTCCGTTTGTATAGTGTTGGAATATTTTTTCCCTGTGTATTGTATACAATAGAAAACAAAAAGAACTCCTTTAATAATTATAGCGATTATTTTTAGTGTTCTTATAGATAAAAAATATATCGCATTACAGTTCAAAGGGAATTCAATTATTATAACTATACATTAAATAATTACTTCAATTAAGATGAATCTCCTAATACAAAATCTTCTCATTACTGAAACCAATTAGTTTGAAGAATTAAAAAGAGAATAATCATTATATCCTATATTACAAATTTAATTAGAATTCAGTCATCAGTTCCATTATAAGGGGAAAAAACTGTTAGATACCACGCATAAGAATGTTTCAGGTAGCAATTTCCATCTTTTTTTGTCTGCTAAAGGCTAACTATAAATGGATATGTTATGAAGTTTATTGATCAAGTATATAATCCGTTATTATTGGTATGCTCCTGTTTGTAATTTCAAACTTTTAAACTTCTTTAGCGAAGAATTACACAAAAATGTAAGAATTACACGAAATTTTCAATTTAGGAATAATTTGGCACAATAATACATTTAAATACTTCGATATACACTCATGTCCGCAATTAAGGTCAAAAACAAAATCTGTGAAAAGTAATAAGCTTTTTACCGAGTGTTGCCACGAAATTTGGCACTGAGACATATTATAATGTCAGATAGGATATAGCAACATAACAATATGGTAAATATTTAAAATGTGAATTAAGATACAAGTCACATATGTTAAAAAGTGTGAAATCATGTATCAGAGATAAATCATTTACCTTGGGAAAAGTCTTTCAAATAAGGAGTGTGACTACTCTGAACTACAACACAAGCCTCGAAACAAGCTACCATACTGTTTATGAGGATGCCAATAAGTATTTGTGGTTACAAAACCCATTTTTTAAAAAAAATTTGTGAGTTTTGATTCCTGTGGGTCCAGGGAGGGAAAGCTACGCTGTGAAATGGTTTTGCTAGACCAACCCTAACGTATACAAAATAAATACGATTTGGAGACCTCAAAAGTAAGTCCATACGGCAAATATCAACTCCTTCATGAAGTTCATCAACAATGTGAGTTCTGTGTAGCCACGAATTATCGTCCATAAGATGTAGTGTTAACTCATAGCTCTCAGAAAAACCTACATAGGATTCCAGGATCTCATCTCTACAGTGCTATGAGTTGATAGTACACGTATCGAAAACGTAGAGTGATGTACTGCCTATCCACCTCACTTATAAGACAAGATATGTGTCGTCTCCCGTCATGTTAGTTCACAATCACTACTGAATACTTAAATATTTGTTCTTTTAGTTTAAAATCAACTCATTAGAACATAGTGAGAGAGATCACGATTCTATGGCCAATCAATCCTCCGTTAAATTTCCAATGACGTAGAGCTTAATCATCCAGATGTTGTCTGCAGAATTACCTGTAGAACATAGCACAGTAAAGTATCAATTCGTCATTGTTTAAACAGATGCACACTGCATGATAGCTATCACAAAACTGATGAGTGTATGCAACTTACTTGCTTTTCATCCTTCCTGGGTATGTGGTGCAGTGGTCTTCAAAATTTTCAACTCATGGAACCCTTGGAACCAAATAATGTTTTCGAAGAATTCCTTTCCATATTTAGAATATATCTTAAAACAATATTTAAAGTATATCAACATGTTATAGGTACTGTATCTAAAGATTAAAACACTCAGTTTGTGTCGGATGTATATGCGTCCTTACACTAAACCTCTAGGAAAATCTTTGAAGCTATTGAAATTTATCCATATTCTCCTAAGACGTGATATGCAAATTAAATTTATTATGTGTAGTTCAAGTTCGCTTACTTGAAGGTTAGACAGTCAAGAAGGATAGATAGTAGAACGTTAGAAGGGTAGTTAACTAAAGTTGACAAGTGAGATACAAGGTGAAGAATACCATTAAACGGTTAGAATGTCATTGTGCGAGATTAAAGACAGGAAGTTGATATTGATAAATAAAATAAAGGATTAAGCATTAATTGAATAGAAGACTACCTATAGTTCAGGTATTGTCACCTTTATATATTACGTTTGATATTTAAAGTATCAAAGAGGTTAAGTGGCAATTAGTTACATATCTAACGTGTAAATTAATATTGAGGTAGAAGAACTATTATTACAAAGTAGTTTATTAGATATATTCTCCCAAAACGCGACTCTTGTCCCCTCTCTCTGTTGAATCATTGAAACATCCTATTTATTGTGTTGCATTGGATTGTGTTTGAGTCGATTAAAGGCCTAAATAAAATAATTGGAAATTATCAAATCGAATCATCCTTCACTTCTTTCCACACATTTAGCAGGGTCACAGGGTAGATGGGAAGGGGTGTAATTTCAAGTATATATGCTGTAACTTCCTGTCTTTGACATATTTTTGAGTATATTATAATACATAAATTACATACAAAGTTGTTAAGTTACAACATATTTTGATTTAATTTTATAAATGAGGTAAATAGTTGATTTTTAGCAATTCTCTCTTAATTGTATTTGTATCATTTTAAATTATTAGAATTACTACTTTTAATTTAATTAATGGCAAATGGATGCACAATATTTTTCATTAACCTATTATTTTGCTAACACAAATAGATTCGACGGTTTCCCCACATGTGAGCGTCTTATGCAAGAAACATGAATTGTCTATGTCCAACCCACAAATGGACATTTTTTAGTCAGGAAATTTATTTATGGTCAACGAAAAAGCCAAACAAATCCAGAATGGTAAAGTTTAAATGTTATTAGAGATTCTGACGGAATAAAAAATGGAATAAGTGCTAACATGATGATTTCTCCTTCAAACTTTCAGTTCAAAATAGTTGCTTCAAGAACATTTCCGGTGATTATTTGATGACCAAACGTGTGCCATTGTATAATCAAATTAAATTTAAGTTACGCATTGGATAACCTGGGAATCAAGGTTCAGCCGAAGATTGTGTGGTGGTATTCCTGGTATATCCAGAGACTTAAAAAATTCAGTTCGTAGATTTATGGTTTCGTTTTCATCAACAATAGTGTCTATTGATTTAAAATACATTAGATCACCTGGCAACAATCATTGTTCCTGGAAGTGTATTTCATCATTATCAACATTGTTTGCTGCCGAAACAACGCGATTTCTGAGCAAATCATTATACAGATATTTATTCAGTATATTCGGGAATACAGCTTCAATCCTTCAATCCCTTCAATCATTTTATGTCTCAAAAACAGTACGGAATTTGTCTGGCAATTTTATATATTGTGCTTTCTGGATGCGTTTCTAATTTATCATTTTTAAATATCGTGCAAATGGTTAGGAAGTTTTTGTGATGTTTATCATCTTTCAATTGTATTTGAGCATTTATGGTCAATCGGAGTGTTTCGATGTTTTGGCATGAAAGCAATTGTTTTAAACATACGTTAATCTCATTTGCAAAAGTTGTGCGAGGAATGACTGACATTGTCTGTCAAAAATCATCAGTCAGAAGCCAGACAGCAACACTAAGTGATTTTTCTTTGCTATTTTAATCGTGCAAAGTTCAATGTAACGTTTCGAGTGATTGTTTATAGGCTATGGTACATTCATTCCAGATTATAACTGAACTTTGCAATACTGTAGCCCTTTCTCTTTTTTAATGATACATACTAGTTTTAATTTCTCATGAATGTGTAATGGCAGCTCTAAATGTACAGGCTGTCCACCATCAAACAAAGTAGCATCAAGGTCTGACGATGCAATTTCCAAAGCAGTTTTCTGCTGCTATCACATTTTCACAGGGCTACGTCTACAAGTAGCTATACGGAAAGCACTAGAGGATGTGGAGCTTGAATGTGAAGTCATTCGACCTAATTCTGGCAAAATCTGACAAAGCCACGTTAATTTCAAATCCGATTTTAGATTCTCGTTTCCGGCCTTGATGCCCACTTTCGGATACGGGATAGTATAAAATATCATATTCGCAATCTTGTAGGTAATCCATATAAAGAAAAAGCATTTTGATAATATTTGTTATGCAACAATAAAAGTTAAAAAACGCTTTACAAAATAAAGTTATATATTAATAAATTTTTCAGATTTTTTTAATGAATGGGATGAGAGTTAAATAGTTGTGGGTACATAAACTTCAGAGAGAAAGCGAATCCCTTTTTGCATGTGCATTTGCAATAAAAAAATAGAAAACAAATATGACTCGTAGAACCCCAGAGTTCCATGTAATACGATTTGGAGACCACTGGTGTAGTGGTTAGTGACACTGACTGCTGTGCCGAAGTGTTCAAGGCTGAATCTCGGAGAAAATACGTTTGTTTGAACTATGAGTGCCTGTGCGGTATGAGGTTACTTTAACTAGAAGGTGAACAGGAAGTCTCTCAAAATAGGTTAGTGGTAAGGGAGGTCCAGGGGCAAGTGCCCCTTAGGGGAACTTCTGTTAAAGTTGCTGCATGTGTAACATGTGTAACATAAACTATGTGTAACATTCACAACCAAACTTATAATTTTGAAGTGACTAGGCCGACACTTTAGAGGGCACCCCCTTTTCCCAACTTTCGCCCCCTTTAAGGTGAAAATTGAGAGCCTTGGACAGTTAAGCGTTCATCAACTCTAAAATATGCTGCCATATACTCGGACTTGAGCCCATGACTCGACAATACTAATAACGAATACGTGACCGTGTGTTGACAATAATATCTTGCCATACCTTACTATTTTAACTAAGAAAATCTAGCATATATACAATAATAAACCTTATTATTGTTAAGTATGTGCGATTAAATACATTTTCATTATGAATTTTCAGAATGATACAATTTATTTTATATTAACCCGTTACTGCCCAGTGATCTATTTATAGATCACCTCCTACTCAGAACTTCCAGTGAAAACGATATATTTTAATCATTTCGATTTGTCATTGGCTGGTTTCCTTACACGTGTGGCCATTACCCCCAAACGAGATTTGAAGCATTCTTTCCCACAGCAGTCCAGCAGCAAGCGTCTGATGTTCACTATTTTGAAGCTTCAAAGTACAGCTTTCGATTCTGTATACAACAGAAAAAAAATTAAAAGTAAGTTATACTTTTTTTATGAGTTTTACATTTTCAATACATCTTTAATTATTCTGGCTTATTTATATTAGAAAAATAACTGTTTTTATTTTTAAAATGTACGTTTAAACATGCTGATCTATAAATAGATCGCTGGGCGTTAGTGGTAACTAATATAATTTTTCCTCGTTTCATTTCTTCCAGAATGTCTCGGCGTAAACTGTTTCACAACGCCGAAGAAGCGTTAGAATAGATGTTTTCTAAGGAAATAGAGTCTGATATAATTGCTGTACCGCCTGATGTGGATGAGTTAACTGACGAAGAGTATTTTGATGATGATGAAATGACACTCCATCGGTAAAAGATCTGTCAGGTAATGTAGAAATTTGTTTATCCATGTAAGAAATATAAAAAGTATAAAAGACATCCGAAGATATATCGCCGTTGCGTACCTCAAACGGGGAACAAACTGTAAGAAAGGCATTGGAAGACCTCAGATGATGTCATCAGGATCAAACGTATTAGACTCTGTGCGTTTAGATAGAAAATACCATGTTATAGGAAAAAGACAAAACCAAAGAAGATGCCAGTTTCACAAATGTAAAGGTAGACCTCTTACATTTTGTACAAAATCTAATGTGACCCTTTCTCTGAAATGTTTTCCATTATATCACACTTAACTTTTACAAATTGGCTGTATAAAATTGTAACTAAGTAAGTTTAGATCAGTAAAATAATATTTTCTCCTTTAAATCTCATTAGTGGTTTTTAATTTCACAAAAGTTACATTCCCCTAAATTTGTAATTTTTAAATACAAAACCACAGGAATGTTACTTGGCCTTTTTACTACCATAAGCGCCCAGCGATCTATTTATAGATCACCTATTATCTCAACTGATAATTACGGGAAATGGATACAACTTCATAATTACTCTATTTATGATATATAAAATGTAATTTAAAAATATTTTTCAAAAATTTCGAATTTAAAATAATTTAGGCGTTAACGGGTTAAAGGAATCATAGAGCTGATTTATTTTAAGATGCATATAGGTTGCATACAAAAGTTTCTACTTTTGTATGTGTAGTCTAAAATCGAACATGCATAGAAAAAAGCAATACATTTAACCTGGAAATATTTATGCAAATACTAAAAGGGGCTCTTCTGTGAAATATTCCACATTCGAGGTTTTAGAATCCACTTGTAGCGAATTTCCTTTTCTGTATAAAGTAAATTCACATTTAAGCGATTTTTGCATTCGCTTTGCGGAAGTGATTTATTGTAAGTATTTTATAAGACGTATAGCCAAAAGAGAGTTTTACACTTTAAGATAGTAGAAAGAATTTCTATTATTATTACAGAAGCAGTATTGAAACAGATATTGGTTCAAGAATTTACGTATCTTAAAAGAAAATATTTCATTTTTTCGTGCAAACCCAAGAAAAATGGATATCCCTTAGGCGGTGTTTCTGAATTGTAAATAAAATGAAAATTCTTATATTTTTGAAATGAAACAATTGTTTCTTGTAAAGATGTTGAAATATACTAAAATCAATATATATGTGAAAAATATTAAATTCCTTCGTTTATTTCGTGTTTGCGGATGCAGTACACCTGAATTTTAAATTTTCGTAAAATACTAGATTTTCTAAAGGCATGATTAAAATGAAGCACTTAGAATATAAACCAGCAAAAACATATTTGTCGTTTTACAATGGAAACTTTTCGCTGTTTTGAATGTATAAGAAGTGTATTATAATGCGTGTTTAATATTCATTGTAATTATTTTAATGCAATGAAATTAAGTACACAGTTTGTGTTTGACATACAAAAGAATATACAAAGAATACTTTATTTTCGTAAGGAATTTTCCTAAAAATTAATGAGAACTAGTAATGAATATTTTTTTAACGTTATGACTTGGAAAGCTTTTTATTAGAAGGAGATCAAAGTTGCGATATTAATCATCGATTTATATCTTCGAAATGCAATCGAATTGGTTTTCTGCATTTTAAAACAAAGCAATAATTGTAACCTGAGAAATATGAAAGTAACACTATTTTAATATAGTATTTTAAAACAAAATAAAAAAAAAGATTTAACTTCATTTAGAGGTTTAGATATCAGATCTCTAAAATTGTGTTAAATTACTTTTAAATTTTAAAATTACATACTAATGTGTTTAAAATACTGCTTACTGGACGCTAAATTTAAAAAAAAAAACATTGATTCTTCTTTAAAAAAAGTTTAGAAAATTATTTTTACTGACACATATTACTTATTTATCCAGATATAATATATGTAAAGAACTTTTAGTAATTAGTCAATTAAAATATATAAGCATACAATTTCCTTTATTTTTAAAACAAATGTAAGACAGAAACTAGTAAAATGTAAATTAGTCATGTGTATATGTTTAAATAAATAATTCAATAAGAATATTATTTGTAAAGATAAAAGCAAAAAGCCATAATCAAATATTTTTAGAAATCTTATTGTGTATTTTATAAAATTCAAAGTCCTTGAAATTTTAATTTGCTTAGAGAAAAAAACATAATTGGCCACGTATTATAGTACAGATTGTAAAAAGAATATGTAAATGAGAAATAAGAGGGAGGCACTTGCGTATTATTGAATGCATAGACTAATTTTTTTATATGATTCGTGTTTTTTCTATTGATGTTTTTACTCAAGGTTTTATTTCCATTTATTCAATTTTTTAATTGGAGCAAATACCTTTGTTTTTCTTTGGCAACTAGAGGCAAACAAATTAAATTAATCAACATATTATTCTATTCAATTTCAGATAAACTTAAAATAAAATCTAATGTATTATAATATAAATTTGAAATATGATTACACTTTAATACACATCATTCTCTAATAAAATATATCTTAAAATTTGAGGTCACTAACAATTGATATTTTATTAGCTTTTAATTTTAGATCTAATGTTTTCTATTGATTCATATATCAAATATTTCCAATATGTATGTCTATATATATGTCAAAATTTTCTGCTGGATGGAGAAGGTTGGATCACAGCATTCTTAATCCTCGATCACTCTCGCGGGGTGCTCTGTACAATCCAACAATGAGAAAAGCTGCATAGAATTCCAAAAAGAATGCGCAGAACCACGATTTTTTCTGAAGCTGCATATTTTGGGTCATTGAACCTTCAGTCCTGATGCAATCACTCTCGCTCGGATGATTGAAACGTAATGGCCTTCAAAACTTTATCTGGGGTGATGAGAGCTCCCCGCGAGCGATTAAGTTATATTTTCGTACTCGAAGCATCTAAAATAGGGTAGGTGTTTCACTCTTTCCGTTAATATTTTCTTTTCAAATATATTAATATGCATGCTTATTTTATTTAGAATTTCAATAACTAGAATAAAAATAATATAAATCATAAAAATAATTGTAAATTATTATTTTTTGTTAAAATTTTTTAAAACACTTTTCAGAAATTATGACAAAATATTCCATGGGAATGGGAGCAACAATGACTCGGTCATCTATTAGATACTGTATGGACAGATTCTGAGGATGAACTAAGTGATTTCGAAGACTGTAATTTCAGAAGAAGAAGAGCACCAGATTGAACAATCTGTTCATCCCATGGATACGGCACAAGAATTGGAAGAAACTTGTGAGCAAGAAACAGCAAATAAATTCACGGAAATAAATAACTGACAAAAAATTAAAAAATAAGCTTTACTGACACAGAAGATTGTAAAACGAGCATTAATTAACCAAAAAAAGGGCTCTGCACTGTTGGTCCATGGGTAAAAGATATAAAAACCAATTCATTTTTCCTTCAAATGTAAGAAAACTATGTGCTTAAACCATATGAATACAGTCTATTCTGAATGTTTGGAAAATGGTTAAAATATTTGTATTCTATTTTCTACTATCCTTAACATTAATTACAAAGTAAGTTTATTACTGGTATATACGTTTTACTTGTGTTTTATGAAAAAAATATAAAATTATGTGTTTAAAATGAAAATTTTGTAGGTTAAGTTTAAATTATTATTAATACTATTTGTTTGCAATAAATTTAATAATTTTATTTGCATAATACAAAAAACATCTTGAACTTTTTAATATATATCATAAGTGACTTACATTTTTTTCATCCTTTAATTCACGCGTTAAAATTTTGGGGTGTTCTCTACACCCCACTAGTAACGACGGTAGCAAAAACCGGCGCGAGTGACCGCGGGTTAACCCTATTTCACTGTCATAATCCAGTGGAAGCTCTAGAAAATACAATAGTTTTCCAATTTTTTGACTTTTGAAATGTTTACTTATATTTTGGCGGGTTTTTAAAGGTATTTGAAATCCATTTCCTTTCAATCTTAGATTTGTAAGAACTATACAATTTTTCTTCCATTATGCTATATATATATATATATATATATACATACATATATATATATATATATATATATATAAAAAAAACATATATATATATAATATATATATATATAAATCTAATTCCTAACAACAACAAAGGAACCAAGGAATCCATCTTATGGTAGTTACATTAGAATTCTAGAGATCAGTTGTGCCAGAAAAGAAATCATTCCAGTACATTCTATCACCTCAAACTAAATAAAAAAAACACCTCAATACTTTCCGTTGAGTCTCTGTTTTTATGTCTACAGATGCTTGATGTTTCTATGGAAAGGAGAATGGTGACTAGGTCACGTACTCTGTCCAATCGGTTTCAGATTCTAACACTTAACGCAATTTGTCCCTTGAAGCACCGTCCGAGCACTAACAATGAGCAACTTCAGAAGGAAAGTGCCAGAAACTGATTAGAAATGAGGCCCAAACGTCCAATACGATAAAATGGCTGTGAGATATTAGATGGAAGGACTCACTTAACAGGAAATGTTCCTTTCGATTTTAGTCAGACATGACAAGTAGCTCATGATCTGAATATGAAAACACAAATTATCTCATATTTACCTTTCGTATGCAAAGGAATATTGATAAACAATTATTAATAAATGCTAGTTTTTAAGTAAAAACATTGTAAAAGAATTAAGGAATGGAATTTTCCTATAATATGTATATATATCCCTGAGTACTTATGTGCCATTGTAATGTTCTTCCCCTTTAGGAATGAAAAGCAACAGTACACTTTGAGATTCCTTATTTTACAGATTTTTCAAGAATTTTTTAAGTATAATCTTATTTCCAAATATAATTTTTTAAAGAATCATGGTATGATACAGTCTTGAATAATCCGAGAACCTGGTCACCAATATTCGATTATGAAATAGGAACAAATTGGAGATATTATGGAAATATAGTTTTAATATAGTTCATGTTTATTTCTGTAGAAAATTAAATGCTTTTATTAAAAATTAAAATATGCTCAAACAGCATTTATTTAAATGTACATTTGGTAACTTTTTATTTTGAATATTTTGACAAACCCTAAATGGTAAACGAATTCATTTGAAAATTAAATCGATTTTTTGTCAATTAGATGAAATACAAATCTAACATATAAAAATAAATATCAATATTATTATTACAACCGGTTTACAATACACACCGAACTTCTCAAGTGAAAAATAAGTTGCGATTAATTTAGATTTTTTTTTTTATTTTAATGAATTAACATTCGGAGATCAATTATTTATTTATTTTAACTACAGAACATTTTTGCATGATGTTAGGTTTCATACTTCATTAATAGATGGCGCTATTACAACTATTCTGTGCGAATCCTGTTTACCCAGTAGTAAATAGAGAAATAAAAAAAAAAGATTGTATGTTTTCCAAGTCAGTGATGTTTTCAACTTTTGTAATAAAACCGATGAAACAATGTTACAATATATATTGAAGAAGTGAGATGAGTTATAACAGATAAAATTTAGCTGTACGTAATATTTCTAATATTAATTGATGTTCAGATTTTTTTTTCTTTTTATACATATAAGAGCCTAATCTTAATTTAAGTTCAAAAACTGAACTATTTATTATTATTATTATCATTTTGATGCTTATAGTTTCATTTTAAGGATTAGTTTTTGAAAATAAATTTTTATTACGTTCAAGACAGGGAAAGCTCAATTGGCACAGAATTGAATAGCCAGAGGTCACGTAAAATCATCTTTGACCAGATCAGGATCAGCATTTGATATGTTAAATACTAGATAATAAATTCTGATTCATTTATCCAGTTTGCAAAGATTTATCCGAAGAATTCAAACGATTTGACCCAACTTTGTGTTGCTGAGCTCGAAGAGATACTTTGCTTTGAATATATAACATAATGATACATTAACTTAATAATAATGGACTTGGTGTAGGCTTACCTGCTCAAAGTGGATTTGAAACAACAACAATGATAAGTTAGATAAACTAAATATTCCAAATCTCAGGATGGAACATAATTCTGCAGTTAACTCTTCAATTGCTCCGATTTCAAATGTCAGTAATTTTAAGTTTTGGAATTCAGTATACTCCATTTAGTAGTAGTTTTAAGGCGCCTGGATTGATTTTAAAGATTCATTGGTGTTTATTGTGCATTCATGAGTTTAACTATAGAACATTGGAAAATTACAAGTATTTGAAAAAGCTACTGACTAAAAATCCTGGAACGTCAATTAAGCACATTCCTCTATCTAGTGTTTCGTATTCAGAAGCTTGGAAAGAATTGGTGGATAGGTATGGCATTAAAAAAGAAATTTTGTATTCATTAATTATCACGGTTTTGAATAGAAAACCGTTTGAAATTTATAAAGGTAGCAGTTTTATTTAATAATTTATTTGACTCCAGCGATGGATGTCTAGGCAGTATTTACACTGTAGAAAAGCAACCCTCTAGTAAAAAACAGCTGGTTGATTTATTCAATATTGAAAAACAGTGAATCAAGATCAATGATGTATTAAATATTAAAAAGAAGAATTTCTCCAAAAATGAAAATTCTTCTTGATATCTTAAGCGTGCTGTGTTCTTTAGAACAAATATTAAATATGGAGTATTATGTAAAATTCGAATAAAGAACAATTGTGTTAGTTTTAATAATAAATAAGAGAACACTTCACAAAGTTTGAAATGTGTAATGAAAAACATACCACTTATTTAAGTGTATTCAGTTTTTAAAAATATTTTGTGAATTCTACAGAAAAATTTGTAAAATATTTCTTGTTATGCTATGCGTAAATACTCGCAAATAAAAGACTTTCCATAAAAACCATTTAAAATACTTTCTATGCCTTACTAAATATTATCTTAATATTTAGTAAGGCATAGAAAGTATTTTAAATGGTCAAGATTTTTTTTTCACCTGACAGACTATCTTAGTCAGGTGAAAAAAGAATCTTGACTGAAATACACTATTTACAACTTCTCTACAAGAAAAGAAAGTACCAAGAACAGAAGAAATTAATGACAGTAAGAAACAAAGTTAGCTCGAAGGGTAAACTGAGGATCAGCAGATATATTTCAGTAATTTTGTGAAAAGCGAGTCAAGACTCTCTTTTTTCTTCCTAGAACAAATTTGTATAAGTATACTATAATAATACTTAGATGAATCATTTATCTGCCTAGCATTATTAGATTCTTTATCTGGGTGTTGTTTTGTACCTAAATGAGTTGTAAGTATTCTAGGTTCTTAAGAAGAAAATGCAAAACATAATATCTCTCCTAGGGATAACGAGGGATACATCAAGTCAAACTAAAAGCTGACTTGATTTGATTATTGGATCTAAGATATTGAAAGACAGTATTGAAGTGAATGTTATCATTTTAAATCAAGTCACTTCCCAAAGATACCTTTGAAGTTTTTGAATGTAAATATTTTAGGAATTGATTTTTTTCCTTTGAAATTTATCGCGGTGTAATTAGTTGGTTCGAAAAATGAACTCCCTGCTCAAAGAAATAGGTTTAAATAGTTTGTAGCAGGAAAGCTTAGCATTAAAAATAAGAAATCTAATGCATTGCTTGCTTTTTTTTATTTATTTAGAACGGGAAACTCAATATATACGGATTCAGTTTACGAAAGGTTTGGTGATTGGAGAAATTATGCGATAAAAATCAATTTCTCAATATAAAACCCATTTTTAATCAACCTTCACACGCAGTGATCAGGGTAAGTTTATAATCATATTACGAATATACGGAAATTACGATTAGACAATTCTAAAGGAATTGCGATTTTTCATATCCTTTCTATGAAGGGAAAATTTGAACTCCTGAGAAATTTGAATGGACATATAAATACATTTGAGACATATGAAGACCACGGTAGATAACTTAAAACTTATGAACTCGACAGTTTATTTTCTTCCTTATCGTGCTGTAGTTAAAAATTGCAGTATTTCAGCAAAATTACTAGCAGTATCTGACGGCTTTTAAATGCTTCCCTATATCAATTCTGAAAACTAAATTTTAGGAATTGATAAAATTTTCAACCTTTACCACTTCGATTTTAGTGCCAATTATATTAAATAAAATTACATTCACAGCCAACGTACACCAAATTTCTATACATATATTGATTAATCAGGAAGAACAAAATTAAAAGCAGATTGGGTGGTGGAAATGAAACTCTCTTACAAGAGAACATAAACTTTGCACTGTAACATGTGGTACATAATCAACACATTTTTGGTTACTTGACTTTTATTTCAAGTGTTCTTAGATATAGAAAATGATGTTCCTGCTATTTTTCTTTCTCTTATAGAAAATATTTTCTACACAGTTCACCCAATTGCCGAGACTACATCATACGAGGAGGCAATCACTTCTATAAATACTTCTATAAGTATCAAGTACTTCGAAAACGACAAGCTGTATGTGTCCTTCGCTTTGTGTCAGCAATGTATTAGGTAATAAAACCAATAAATCAATGGCAACACATGACGTAATTTAAAAAAAGAAAAGTGGAAGCATTGTAGGGAATCGCCCGAATCATAGAAATACGAAAAATAAATCATCAAGCGTCAGTTACTAGAATTTAACTTTTTTCAGCATTTCATTTAATAACTTCGCAAGTACGTTACATTTCCGAAAAAGTCGTAATATTTTAAATACTTTCTTCAAAATTTATAAATTTATTTCGCTTTCAAATTATGATAAAAATCATTCTAAAACTTTCAAAATACGCATGCTAATTATGAACACATTTTCTTTACCAGTAATTAGTACTTCGAATTATATTTACCTCAGAATTATCCAACTCACTTGTATTTGGTTTTATATGAAAACTTTAGAAAGCATTCATTCAGCTTATTTTTCATTAAAAAATAATATTAATCTAGAGTTTAAATGAATAAATTTCGTATAAAATAAAATGTTTAATTTTTTAGTATTAAATTTATCTTAAAAGAATCAAAAACTTTTAATTGAATATTCCTTTTAATAATTTAGAATCTAATTTATTAAATAGATTTAATGCTTTTTGTAAATTTTTCATTATTTCTATTTTAGATAATCAGTGCATTTAGCAAGTTCTTGGTACGAAATTTTTTTTCCAAAGTATTTATATATATTTATCGCTTAAAAATGTACTATATTTATGTTCTTTGTGTGCTAAAAAAGAAAATGTAATTGCATTTAACAAGTTTTCTTGCTGCATAATTATTATTCCTTATTTTATAGCACATTTTTTTCATATTTATAAACGGAATCTAAACCATTGGCATAAAATATGCAACAAATGATTTAACTCTAAGTGTTTCAGTATTTGTAATAAGTGATTGTTAATTTTAAATACTTTACATTGATTATTTGATCTTAAAAATTGAAAAAAAATTTTAAATTAATAACTAGTGTTCAAAATGCCATGTTT
This sequence comes from Trichonephila clavata, assembly GCA_019973975.1. NCBI lineage: Eukaryota > Metazoa > Arthropoda > Arachnida > Araneae > Nephilidae > Trichonephila > Trichonephila clavata. Next base: position 290,762 of record BMAO01032778.1, read on the forward strand.
CATAGGTATTTCTGTTGGCCGGTTACAGGATTATTGTATTTTCATATATATTCGAAGTGGATCTATATTAATTTCCTTCCTTACATTTATACAAAAACACTATACAAAAGAAAAAATCAGATTTTTTTTAAAAGAAGAAAATAGTTCAGATGAATCAATACTAAGCAAAATTTATTATTTGTTTTCCTGTGTTCCATAATACCATCACAACCCCAACGTACAACAAAGAAACTAAGTCAATATATCTGGTGTTCCATCAACTTCTATTATCTTACTTTTTTTCCTGTTTTGAGGAATTAGATATAAAAAGATAAAATACAAAAACTTGTATTTCAAAAAAATCAGGAAAAAAAAAAACATTTTAAGGAAGGAAAAAAAAGTATCGAAACAAAATAGATGTTTTTCCAATCCTTTTACCTTTTCTGTCTTCTACGCGTTCCATGTTTTCTCTTTCATTTTATCAATAACGCAGACGACGTAAAAGTCAACAAAAGACATTCCCGTTGACATCTTAAAAGGCTTCAAATATAGAATATTCGATTCCAGACTTGTCCAATATTGACCCTTTATCACCTAATTGTGTCAACAAGCAGAGATTCATCCAAAAATTAGTCGAATGTTCAATTTCGCCGGGTCAGATGAAAGGATACTGAAAATGCAATTGCAATTCCCTATGTTTCTGAGCATCAGAATGATATATCTGGGAATCTTATCGGTGTATCGACTGACGCTGAATAAATACGCTGGCATTTACTAAGCAATAGTTGTCTTTTAGGCGCTCGAGGGGCCTGAATAATCAACAACTACGATTTATCGCCAGAAAGCGGTTGTTGATCAAAATACACCCAGTAAAATTTTTCCGAAATTGGGTTGTCATGATTGAGTACGATACATTTAGTAATGAAAATATTGAACAGGATTCTATCTAGTGGCTAATTTTTGGGAATTGTATGCATTTAGGTTATTGATTAAATGAATTGTTTATTAATCTCTGGTATTAATGTGAAGTGAAATAAATGTATTGATGTGTTGCTGATCCAAAAATAAATAAGGCAATTAAATCAATATACTTTTAGGAGAAACTAAAGATAATAATTTCCAAATATTTTTTTTTCAATATTTATATAAATTCTGTAAAAAAATCATTTTGTAGGAATTTAAAATTATTTTAACCCCTTAACTATCCGATATTTTTGAAGAAAACGGTCCTAAAATTGCCTATTTTATTATTCAAGAAAATTTTATAAATCTAAGTACATGTTCAATATATGTATTCATTTTTAATTTTTGGATTAATTTTTAGCTTGAAATACGAAATTGAATTTTTTAAGTAAAGCAAATATTTAGGGTTATAATCACTGAATGTTGGCTTTCCAACAAAGAAAACATGTGTTTTAACATTAAATGAATTTTATTACACTTTTGCAAAAAAAAAAATAAACATTAGTAATTTTCCCCATTATTTTTTTGTTTTTGTGATATAAGTTTCAAAACATGAGATGCAAATGCCAAAATCACAAAATGCACAGTAGTATCGAGTTTCCTTTCTGCATATCTTATTGTTTTCATCTCTTTTGGAACAACAAACTTTGCATTCTCTTGATGGTGGCCTCTTCTTATCAGTTGGAGGAATCTGTCTAATAAAATGTCTTTTAATCAAACGATTGGGGTTATTCTCCAAATTCGGCCGGCCTCTTTTTACAGTAGTTTCTGATGTAGAATACTTTTCAATAAGTTCATCTACTAAAGATAAACGAACATCAAATGTGATTTTTTGCCTCCTTGTTTCTTATAAATAAAGTTCTTGTTCAAAATAGTTTTAGCTAACAAATAAAAAAGTATTTTCTTATAATACTTCTTACCTCGTTTTCGAGCAATTCAGTAATCTGCAATATATTGGTCTACAATGTCTACTGCCCCGATATTTTTATTGTAGACAGTGACAAAAAAGTAAAATCCGATTTACTTCCTGACTAACTGTATAATGTATACAATATTAAAAAAATGTTTATTTTTTTATCAGTTATTTTCCCCAGAATTTTTACCCACGTGTTTTTACGAAGCGCGCAACTGAGAGAGAGAGAGTACTTGACCTAAGATTAAAAAACCGTATTGCTAATATATATGTTTGTTGTACTAACACATTTAGTTAAAAGAAATAAATAATTATCGCTAAAAACGTTAAAAATAATCTGGTGCTACCATCTGGTGTATAGATTAAGAAAAAGAAACAATATATTCCGGGCTTAAGAAAAAGATTGTTTCAAGCTTTTATGGCAAGTTACTTTTCAATACTCCAGCCCGGAAATATCACTGACACGAGGAATAGAGAGGGAAATTTCACCCCGTGAATTTGACGGGAGTGAGAGGCAAGATGTTAAACAAAAGTTGTTTAGAATGAGTATAATGAAACTCATTTGAAGAGCATTTCTCTAAATACCTATTTTTAAATTTATCCGTTTTTAAGAATAAAATATTTACCATTTTTTGAAAATTGAACTATTTTAGTAATGTTTACATACAGTAATATTTTTGAATTTAAATCTGTTAAAATACAGAATCCAATCAGAAATGCCTTCTAAGTTAAAAAGGTGGAAAGATTTTTCAGTTTAGAACAACAAAATATACCAAAAGATTACTTTAACAATATATTTCTTTCAATCCTTCCTTTTAAATAATTGCTATTTTTTAAAAGAAAATTGAGCAAATGCTGTATGTGTAAATGACACTTAATTGTTTTATTCATATTACACATCTCTAATATGATTATAATGATGTAAAATAACGCAAAGTATATGGTTGGGCGCAGAAATATTTTGTGAAAGTTCATTTTTGTTAATTCAGTTAATATATATATATATGTAAAGATAGATAGATACATAATACATATGTAAGTAACTCATACTATTTATTTGTTGTTAAACTAAATATGATTACAATATTTCGCACAAAAAAGAAAGTCTTATACAATATAACCCTAAAAAAATCCATATTTATTTCAGGGTACATATTATACAATAAGAAAAGACCATTTATAATACTACGAATTTGATTTTTAAAACTAGATTAAAAGCTGTTTATCGAAAATCTGATAGTTACATTGCTCGAAACTGATACTTATATGAAGAGAACAGATTATAAGGCAAACCAATAGCTTGTTTTATTATAAATAGGGCAGTTATTTCATGTATGAAATCAAAATTAAAAATGACCTAACCACCTTGATAAGCTTCTTAAGTAACATGAATATTTGTTACTTCTTTTGTCTATCTAATTTTTATATCATATATTTTTAAATCACTCTTACAACAATCAATTTCCGAATTTAATAATAAAATTTCGTGTTTAATTTTAAATCAGAATTATTTCGCTTTTAAAGAATGTCACATATTTAATTTTCCTTAAAAAAGAATTTTTTTTAGGAATTTGATTTCAGTCAAATATTATCTACACATTTGTGTAAATTCTTCTCTATTTTATGAAAACATATAATTTCTAAAAGTGAATGGGTGGGGTCGAAAATGTATAATGGAAAGAAACGCGGCGTGTAATAATCGAATATTTAATTCATATTGAAATATTGAATATTATATTCAAGCCCACATGAATTAAGTAAAAATGGGTATCCACTTCAAGTAGTAATTCTTAAGCATTTCAACGTATATTTATTTTTCAAATTCAGTATCATGAGATGCTATGAGATATGAAAGCTCCAAAGATTTCATTCAACAGATATTAGAAGATTAATATGCAGGAAAGAAACACTAGTTTATTTTCGAACTTTATTGTGTAAAAACGGCAAATATGGAGTCCTTTATTAAATGAGGTTATACTTCTTTCATCCTTTATTCTTTCAATTTTGCCAAATTGAAATTGAATTATAACTTAACCATTTTTTTTTATAATACGTACTTATAATTTTTTTTTATATTGCGTACATTTTAAAAGAGGTTCTGCTACTTGAAGAACAAGACATGCAAATTTAGGGATATGAATCATTCACAGAAAACTTATATCCAATATTTAAAAAAAAATATTTAGGAATTTAATAGCGAAGAAAATTTATTGCCACTTCTCCCAAGCCATTCATCATTCGTATCTTGCCTTTCAGAAAAAAAATTCGCTTTATTCGGACCACAATTCAATAAAGACGTCTTTATTTTGCCGGATGTTTTTCTTTCTTAACTTTGCTGCTATCTCTTTCTCCGTATATATATATCACAAGTATTATAAAAGTTTTTTAGTAAGCTATTTAAGACTTCACTGTTTATTGAGCTAATTGCTTACTAAGCTTCAAGAACAGTGTTATATTTCTTATGGTGAAATCAATCAGTATTCTGAGATCTTTTGGAAGGGAACGAAAAGACTATTGGGATAACACACAAGAAATGAAGAGGTAATAAGAACAATACCGAAGGGTTAAATCCTTATAATACATATACAATGGAATCTTTAAATTAGATAAGCTATCTATTATCCTTTTCAAATTTTTGTCTTCATAGTTGATGCCTATTAACTTGCAAAAAAAGTTTTTCATTAAAAGTTTCATATAATATTTTCTATTAAAATACGTATCATATTTTCTAACAATAGAGAAATAGACAGAGAGCCAGACAGACGAACTTCTGAATTCTTATTTCCCATTAATTCTTATATAAATATTTTTCATTAAACTTAGGTTAGAATTAAATGATTTTGAAAATTAGCTTGTCTTGAAATGAATCATCTCAAACTCATGAATAAATCATTCATAATTTAAATTCAGCAAGCTACGAAGGATTTACTGCCTTGAATTCTAATTTGAAACCAATTTAATAAATTCAATCAATATTATTTATTACATGCTGCATAACTTAAAGGAGAAAACTCAGAAGTAGGACAGGACACATAGGTAATCCCTCTTTATTAACTGAGGAACAATTTTTGACACGATTTCTGTAGAGTTCGTTTTTTAGATAGCTGTTTTACAGTTAAATAAGTACTAGTTGCAAAATTGTATTAATTTTTCTTCTATCACATCAGAATTTTATCTACACCTTTTTCCCACTTTTCAACTCTCCGCAAGAGCGAGCGTGAATCATAGGTAGATATTGCTTTCCTATTTTGTCTAATATAAAACTTCTGCAAATGACATAGGGTAAATGACGCTGTAGGAAACCAGCAAAAAGCTCAATATTGACCAGACTAGTTGAGTTACGCTTTAGATATTGTAGTGAAATGCTGAGTGTCAACATTGATATATAGTTGAAAGCATTTCCTCGTGAAAATTTTCAAATAGTATAAAAGTTAATAGTTTTAGGGTTTATTTATATATAAACTGAATATATATTTTCCATATGTCTGCAACAGTAAATGTGCGTCTAAGTAATTAACCAGTTAACTATGACTGGGAAATGTACTGGACATTGGGGAGACGTTGCAGAATTTTGTTCGATGACGAGTATATGTAAAAGTAGTGAGCCTTGGCTATTGTAATTTTGAGAAAAAATAAAACATATGCTCAAGATTTTGGGATGCTTACAATATATTGATGTGAGGTCGAAGTAAAACAAATAAATAATTGATGTAACAAATTTAAGATAAACTCATGCGTCTCTATACGCACCGGCTGAAACAGCATATAAGTCCACATAATGAAGTTATTTATGTGTGATGAAATTTTTTTTAGATTTTAGCCTAAAAGAGGTAAAAGCAAAATTCTTTCAGATACGATCAGCCATGGGGTAAATTCGTGACACCGACCAGGCGCTGAACCCATGGATAGCTGTTGGTCCGAAGTTACCTAGCTATTGAATGACGTAAAGGCAAATTGTTTGATGTTACAACCATGTGCTGCTATTAGAGTATTTTGTTGGGGATGGGTAAAGGACTGTGATCAACCTTGCAGCACCTTCTCCAAAACTTCCTTAGTATCAAGACAGGCAGAAAGTATTTTTCTCTGTAAAGAAGGAAGTAAATCAGGGTGTGTTTAGGTATCTCAGTCTTAGAATTCCGACGGTCACTAAAATAGGTAGACATTCATAAAATCTTACGGTTGGAAGGACCGTTGACCTAATGAACCCATAACAGAGCTAACTTACTTTATAGCCGCGAACAGAGACCAGCCCGTACAATAAGTATTATTGATTAAACTTACAATTTTCTAAAAACAACTCATATTTTTGTTCCAATATTTTAACAGTTACACTTACTCCAGGATAACCACGCATATTCATCCTCGTTTGACTTCCATGACATACATTTAAACATCCCTATTTTTTTATATTGCATCAGTTTTACTTTCAAGGTCATAGAATACTAAAATAAATATACATCAATATATTTGTAAAGGGAGTCTGATTTGATTTTTAAAGTCAAAATTGGTGATCAGAATAAATCTTGGGAACTTCAAAAAATTTTCATGCAATGTGCCTAGAGTTGGCGAATGTGAACGAAGGTACCACGTCATAAAACTATATTTGGTACACTTATGATTTGGAGAAACCCCAAAGTTCAGACAAGAATTTTTTTATTTTATGTTGTGAAAACGTCGAGATACAACAAGGAAAAAATGTAAAATAAAGTAATCTAGTTACTGTGAGTTATATGCACAGTACAAGTTATCAAATAATTATCTTTGGAAGTAGAGTCTTGTGAATATCAAAGTAACTTTAGGCAACGAAGGGTTTTTAAAGATGATTCGGTTCGAAACTAAAAAGAACATCATGAGTTGATGGATTTGGCAACCATCTACGATATGAAATATTGACGCAACAAGAAGGGTTTCCTCTAATTACGACAAAAAAGTTGGAGGAAATAAACTGAAAAAAAAAACAGATTGAAATACAGAATTTGAATAGTTTTCAACACTGCAATGGCAAACCTCTGGCCTAAACGCAAGCTAATCCCTTATTTAGCATAGACTAAAAATATTCGAGTGGTGCTCTGAGATTTTACGGATCGAATGGAACTCACTTTCGAACTGAATCAGAATATTCTGAGAGAATTATTATATCCATCCCACCATGTCTCATATGAAAGGATACAATTCAATTATTGCTTCAGAAAGATCTCGAAATTTAGAGCAACGATCAAGTGACGAAAACAACACCTGAACTGGTACTTCATTCTTCAAGTGATCACACTACCCTGATGGCAGACTTTTGAGTCGCAGTATATCTATCTACCGCAATGTATACTATCTGACCAAAAGTATCCGGACACCCAATGGTATGGACTTAGAGCGTCCTGAGGCACATATTAATATGATGTTGGTCCCCCTTTTGCATGGATGACAGCCTGCACCCGTTTGGGAAGACTTTCCACCATTTTTTGATAGGTGACCATAGTAATTGCCTTCCAGGCTTCCATCATAGCTGAAGTGAGTGCTTGCAGTGAGGATGGTAGATTTGGCTGGCTACGTAATCTACACTCTAATTCGTCCCAAAGGTGTTCTATGGGATTTAGATCGGGGCTCTGAGAAGACCAGTATAGTTTTTAACACCCATTTCGTCAATCCACGTCTGTGCATGCCTCGATGTGAGAATGGAACAGTTGTCCTGCTGGAAGAGAAATGGGACTTCCGCGAAATATTGCCATAGAGTTGGGAGTGCAGTATTGTCCAGAATGTCCACATGCATCTCAGAGTTCATGTTTCCAATCACAGGAACTATCGGACCCAGGCCAAACCACGAGAAACCCCCCCCAACTTCACCACAACACACTAGCTTCCACCACCAAACTTAACAGTCGGCACAATGCAGTCACTAAAGAAACGTTCGCAGGGCATCCGCCAAACCCAGACGCGTCCATCCGACGGTGAGCTCGACACCATTACAATGGATGCTTTGCATTCTGTGGAGTGATATTTGGCCTGTGAGCTGCTGCACGACTATAGAATCCCAAGTTTTTTAACTCTCGCGGACAGTCCTGCTACTAACAGTAATTCCTGATTAACTTTGGAACTCCTGAGAAATTTCCACCAACGAGGACTTGCGATTTTGTTTCACTACCCTTTTTAGAGTTCTACGGCTGTGTTCACCAAGTATTTTCCGCCTACCGGTTCGTTTTTCTGCCGTTTCACTGCCTCGACGTTTCCACTTCACAATTGCATCACTCATAGTAGATTTAGGCTTCTGTAGAATGTCCGCAATCTCACGAACTGATTTTCCACAAAGGTGGCATCCCACTATACTGCCACGATCAAACTCACTAAGCTCCTTTGACTTAATCATTGCTTCACAAACGCATAAATACAATCCGAAAAACCACTACCAACACTTTTATAGCTTTCAATTACGTATCAAATTGCGTCACTCGCCAGAACCACTTTTTTAAGGAGAGTCCGGATACTTTTGACCAGATAGTGTAGTTCAAAAGCACAACTACTCTAAAAACATCCACTAGGCTACCGCAGCTCCAAAAATAGAGGAAGAGACTACAGAAATCAGATGTCTCAGCTGGTCATGGAACAGACAAATAGCGAAGCCAATTATTAGCAATACCTTTCTAAAAATCAAGTCCAGGTGTCACAAAAACAAACAATGATACAGTAAGTCGTAATATTTCTTCTACGAAACATTATGATGTGTGCCATGTTTTTTTGAGTAAAACAAAGGTTCGTCTACCAAAGTAAAGTACATTATCAATGGAATTGTCTGAACTGTTCTTTAGAAAAAAAATTGGGAAGCATTAAAGACTCAGTCAACTTCAAACACTTTTACTTCCCAGTCAAGGAAGTGCAAAACTTACCGAGCCTGTCCTTTAGTAGGACATAGCATTAAATTGATATGGTATTTTGCCGCAGACATCAACTTCAAAACATGTGCAGCAAGGTTAGGTTCCGTTTTTTTTAAAATTCTGCCGATTGTCCTATAGGTAATATGCGTACGTATATAAGCAGTTCAATAGTTAACAACGTCACCCATCCGTAATAGTGGTTAAGGATGCTGACTCATGTGCCGTAGGGTCTGGGTTCGAATCCGGGATAGGCATGGATGCTTGTAAATGTAAAGTGCCTTCATAGCATGGAGGTACTCTAAATAGCCGTCGAGCCGCCTCTCGTGAAGTTGGTGGAAAGGGAAGAGATGTGGTACCTCTTTGACCACTCCCTGGGTGTTCTTCCTCAAAATTGCAGTAACACCAAAACAAATCATACTGTCCCCTACATGGTGCTCAAAGCTACGGCTTACGACAGGCGTACAATCAACCTAGCCCGATACCAAGATGAATTCCATGGGCCTCGATCTGACTACGTCTGACTGGTAGAATTAGTAACAAAAGCAATAGTTAGTAAAAAAGATTGAAGTGTTTAACAACATATTTGAATTACTGTCTATCTCTGTCTTGTCCATAGTTGAAAGGAAACCAGTCTGATGCTTTGATTTAATGACCATATTACTTCCTATTACACATTGTATGGTACTTTAATTCAAATATTTGAGTCTGTTTCAAACTGATAACAGGACCTCTTTGAAGCTCTGAAATATACTTAAAGATACACGAATTATTTTGCAAGATAATGTAATACATTCGTAATAAATATCTGGAATAAACGCTTAAAAATCGTTTTGGACATCGAATTTAAAATCATCACTTATAAAGAAACTAAGCTTTTTTTCACAAAATGTGTATGTATGTATAATGTTGTATGTGTATAAAAATTTTTGAATTAAAATGCTTATTACAGTACGCTTTTGATGCAAAGAAACTGCGTATTACGGCGAAATTAAATCATTATCGTCTTAAAGTTAAAATACAGTACTGTTCTTACAGCTTGTCGCGATTAATTTTTTGTTCTCGTTTTTGGCATGGGATCAAGTATTTTTTTCCCATTCATATTAAAAGATGGCATTGTGTTTTGTGGAACGTGTGGGTACATTTTCTATTTCATGTGCATTCAGTTTTTTTTAAAAATCATAATTTAAATAAATAGATGTATTGCATAAAGTATAACATTAAATTTTATGCAACTTATAGATTTTTCCACTTTCCTTTATTTATAACAGTATTCTCTGCATGATTTATGTATGTAATTTACCAAACAGAAATAATTACTTTAAGCGTCTAAATATATATTTATATAAAATAATAAATTAATCACAATGATACAATTCCCACTATAAAAATGTTTAAATAATTTCTAATACATATTATAAAAAAAACTCAATTAATACTTTATTGTATCAGTATTTATAATTCTGGTTCTTCGTTCGTTACATGTATCACAAAGTAAAAATTAAAAGAAACAATTTTGACTAAGAAAGATGTTTTTAATTAATATGCTGAAAAAATACTAACGATTGAAAAGTTTTAACTAAAAAGAATTTACATGTTTTATTTTTTAGTAAAATTCTTTTATAAATCTATTTTTTTCGCGCTTATCAATTTTAATTCATTCAATAGAATTTAACATTATAAACAAAAAATATTCTAATTGATTCGAAGGCCTTTTACTAGATCATTTTCTGCGCAAAGTAAAAACACAACGTTGATCATTAATAACACGATCTTTAATGAATTTATTTAATTACATTTTAAATCACTGTAATGAGCCTAAGAGTATTAATTCATATATGTTCATTATCTTACTTGCACATAGAAAATTCAAATAAAGGTATTTATATTTTTTGTTGATTGTACATTATTGACACATATTTTGTAAATAGTACTATATATACACATATGGTTTCCATCCTGTCCTTAAATGCGTAAATTTATATTGAATTGAAAATTAATTTTATATGTGACACACACAATCACAAATAATGTTTTTCATACTAGTAACTCATTATTAAGTCCTATTTTAGAAATATGATTTTCTCTCCCATGTACGCAACTAACTGTCTATAACATTGTGAAACAATTAATTTTTTATCTTAAAATAAAATATCTTAAAATTCTAATTAACTAATGCATAATATTATCACTGAATTTAACTATGTTTACGGTTCGCATAGTGTTAGCGGGACAGACTATTGCCAGTGGTGTAGAATGATGTCAAAGGAAACGCCAGAGGAAACTGTAGGTGGTTTCAACTGATGTTTATGTAAGGCATATGTAATTTAGAGACATTCAGTAGTCGTTATACACGACGTATAAAGCGATGTAATGTGTAATGAATCCATGAGGAGAAGTACATCATGTAAATGTATTGCACGTTAAATAATTCTATTTGCACCCGATAGAGAACTGCATTGAATTTCTTAACGCTAAATGGAAAAAAAAAGTGTTAAGTAAATTTCGATATTATTTATCGTTTAATATTTACTGAGTTTGAAATCTTAAAATTTTTTAAAATATATCTCTATGCATTATTTAGCATATTTAAAGGCACTGCGCGTAAATGTTTCTCTAAATTAATTTTCGTGAAGGAAACGAAAAAGAGTTACTTCGCTTTGCTTAAGAAGCAAGACAAAACTCTTTTTTTTTTGGTAAAATTTTTGTAAATAATGAGAATGGTATAAGCAGCTCTTAACAATAAAGTAGAGCTGTTCTAAATGTATATAAAACATTTTACTCCCTTCACGTTTTCAATTAAAATAACTAGCTGTTCAAATGAATTCCAAAAAAGAAAAAAAATTGTTCACAAAAAATAAAATTGTGATAAACAAAAGAAAAATTGCTAATGATATATAGCTGATTTAATTGTCCTGCTGTGAATTTCTGATGTGTTTGTTATCATTCAGGAAACGGCTTTTTAATGTCAAATAAAAATATATATGTAATAATTTATAATAAATTTATCGTAAACACTGTTTTATTTCTAATGATCTGTACCCTTTAAGACTCCTACGTAAATAATTAGTTTTTAACTGCCCATCTAAAGGAAATTAGTGTGACTTTAACACTGCAGGATTATGAACTCAGCGCTTTCTCAGTTATTCATTTTTTAACCACATCATTCGATACATGCCGACTAATTACAAGAGACGTCCTCGTAAGTCATGAGAGGTTTTGTACTTCAAGTGTCAGTTTGTATAAAAAGCAAGATTCTGGAAAATTCCCTCGTGTGTTGTAATTGTCATGTAGCTTGCGCGTGAGTCAGTTTTGTGCAAAACATTAAGTGTCGTCTCTCTCTCTATATATACATTATGAAACATCTTAATATTTCTCAAAATATCTTTTATTTTTTGTTACATTTGCTTTGCTAGATTCAACAGACATGTTTTTCCTCGAATGTGATCATGTTCAAAGAGAGAGAGAGAATTTCTTTTAGGTATGTTTGGAAAAGTATTTTCCCCGGTATACAACTACACCTAATTCAAGAAAGCATCTACATTTTTGAAAAAAATTCCATAAAGTTATACAAGAAATAAAACAAAAGCATGAACGTCACAGAAGGGTAACTGAACGTTTTATTGATATTTCTATCAAATACTATCATGACAAATCTTAATTATTTACAGTGCATAGTGCTATCAGAAGTTATACTTGGTATTCATATATTTTGTGTCTGACCAAAATTAAACTAATTATCTTCATTATAACTCATTTAGCTAAAATATTGGATACTAAGATCTAGAACGATGGAATGTGTGTTGGGAATTTAATTTACCATAAAAAAAAAATCCGGCGTATAAAGAAAACCGCCGCATAACATGCACCTATAGTTTCAAGCTGCACTTTTTAATTTTTAGGTGTATTCGCCGTATTAATGCGCACCTGAACGAATAAATCTGAAATGTGCGTGAGCATGCTCTTATATTTTGAAATCATATTTTCGAGGTATTATCCCAGGCCTTTTAAAAAAATAGTGCAATTCTAGAGCTACAGCCCTATAAGTTCATAAGGAAAATGTCATATATTTTAAATAAACAGTATTGAAATGCAGAACTCTAAATTTTGTCTATGCTCATCTTTTTCTTATTTTTAAAGCTATTATTTTTATACCCGGCGTATAACGCGCCCCCGTATATTTCGATCTTAATTTTTGTGTTCGAAATACCCGTTGTACACCGGATTTTACTGTACTTTTAATTTCCATCTTCTTCATGGACTATTTTACATTTCAACAACAGACATTCATCCAGTATAGTGGTTAGTGAAGCTGATTGCTATGTGATTGGGCTTTGTTTCGAATCCCGGAAAATGTATGGTTGTTTGTAAATGTATAGGGTCTTTGCGGCATAGGGGTACTCTAAATAGTTACAAGTAGCAAGTCCTCTCATGAGGCTGGTGGATAGGGAAGAGAGGTGGAAGAAACCTGACCACCTTCTTCCTCCTCTGTCAAAAATGGGATGAAACCAATCTAATCGTACCACCACCTGTTTGGCTCTCAGAGCTACGGATAACGACAGGCATACATTTAGATCTTTGTCTCAATGAATTTCCTAGGTCTTGATATCTGATGTTATTGCCGATCAGGTAGGATAAGGAACTACAACATATTTCAACAATTTGTTCAAAGATTCAGTGAAACGTGTATTCGAAAATAATAAAACTATAAGTTTTTAAATTTGCTGCAAGAATTTTTCTTAAAAACCACTAAACCTAGACTCTGAATGAAAACACAAGTATGTTTATTTTATTTTTAGGGAATCTGTATAAATGCTAATTTTCATTTCAGTATAAATATGACAAAGAGTATTGTAAGACGACACTGTATGAGTAAAATTTTGGTAACAAACATATTTTTTAAAAAAAAAACCCATCAGATTTTCATTTTAATGGATGGAAAATACAAATTGAGAAATTGATATCAAAGAATATATTCGTACTCTAAAAGGGTAAATTTTTATTTTATATATAACAATTTTACTTAGAAAAAAGAAATATTCAATATAACGGATGAGTGATGTATATTATAAGAAATTCGCTATAACAAGTTAAATGTAACTAATAAATAAAATAATTAAATAGCAAAAGTCAGCATGTTCGTCAGAACCAATATAAATAGTGTTATTCAAAAAATGCGTTTAAATTATTTTTTCCCAAATAATCTTAAGCCTTTTTAAACAAACATACCATGCACTAGATTTTGTAGAATTAATAATCAAATCATACATAGTTGTCTGAATTTTTTAGATAACATTAGTCTTAGAAGAAATTGTAGCAAGGTGATTGAAAAAAGCATTTTTTATATTTGTATAGTTTTTCTAGTGGTAAAATCGAATAATTCGAATTTATTATAATAAAACCTTCCTTTTTTACGAAGTTTTCAAATTTCTTTTTATCAGCTACACGGTAAAACATAAAAATTGAAACAATTTCAAAATATGTTTAAGAACTTTTTTATAAAATTACAAATACCATTTCCAGGAATGAGATATCTGTAGTTTTTAACAAAATTATATGTCAAAATAAATCACTTATTTATTTGTGCAATAATCAATGAGAATAATTGTTAAATTTCTCGACTTTGTTTCAAATTATATCGTTTGCAATTATAACTCAGACATGCAGTTTTATTAGTGTTTTGTCATGCAATTAAAAGCAAATAACTAGACAAAAACACGTTCAAATATGGGTAACCAATTAAAACTTTCAACTCCAGGTTTCAATAGAGGATGCTTTAATTATTTCTGAAGCAATTAAGCAATTCGAACTTCAGTTGATTGCCTTAGCGTCCACTAAATCAGTCCTTTAATTAGAATGTGTTCTTTCATTACTTTTAGAATCAACGAATCTTCTATGAGTAGATTTCTCAGTGAATGGAATGGTAAAATAAGAATTTGCTGTGGGATCAAATCAGATTCTTACTTTTAAGTTGTTAATGACTACGTTTAATGAATTACTTTATTTTGTAGAATAACTGGAATGTTAATCATTCGATTAGTTCCACTGAGGAGGTTCAGATTAATGAAAGGTTCCAGTTATTGTTGAAATTATTTAAGAGATTCGCTTAACAAGTCTAATTTTTCTCACTTTTCCTGAAGTCATTCGGAACGTTTGTAATGTGTGTAGATCTTTACTAGAGTAATGATTAACACGTTATTGAGAGAAAATCTGTTAGTAAAATTAAATGACTCCATCTCATGAAATAGAAATATTAAATCTTATTGATCCAAAAGAAAAATAATTGAATGATGCAATGATATTCAGATACTTTTTTAAAAGCATTAGTTATTTATTTTACTCAATATTGACACACATAGGTGAGAGGATTTATTTTATTTTAAAAACATTTATTCTTATTATTATTTGGAAACTCGTTTTAAAAAATCGATTTTCACTCAATCAATTTTATTATTAGTTACATTTTGGTGTTGAAAAAATATTATTAAAAAATCATCATGGGGAAAATATATCCAAGTTTGATTTTTTTAAAACTAATTTGTCTTCGAAAATTCCTTGCATCGAGACAACGAACGCAGCCTTTCTCAAGCTGCCGTGAGCCTCCCTCCCCTTAGAGAAGCGGGATGACTCTGCAAAAAGGGGGCGCGAGCACATTGAAAGGTCGAAAACAAACGATTATATATTTTTTAAAAAAATATTAATTTACTGAAAGTAAACAAAGAAAATACATTTTGACATAATAAAGAATAAAATACACATTTACACTGATATAATACACTAATAAATGTATCAGTATTGCCCAATGTATTTGATAATTTATTTGACAATACTAAGTTAAAAACAAGTTTAATGATTACCAGTGATCCCATGGGCTTGTCATATATAAAATTATGCTCATATAAAAATTCTCAATTATCTTGATAATTTGTATGGTGTATAATTAATCCTTTAACTGCCGGTAAAAGTGTAAGCAGTGCAATATTCCACATAAGCCATATATTGCGGGCAAGAGGCAGGAAAGGAATAAATGAGCAAATCCTCTGAAGTAAGTAAATCCTTCGTAAACACTGTCAAGGTTATTTTATTCCATTCCAAAGCTTTTGGAATAGTTTTATGGAAAGAAGTTTACTGAAAATATGGTATTTTTTGGAAAGATATATATACGATCGGAGAAATTAACGCTTTGACTGAGCAAGTCGTTTATGCACAAAGGTGGGAGCTATAGCGTCAGAGGATTGTATTATTGAATTCAATACATTGTTATTGTGTGAAGGGGGGCGATGGAAATTATGATTGATTATCGGTTCTCAAATATTTAACGTTTGAGAAACAATGGGCTAACGCGTAATGAAATAAAAAATCTTATTTTAAATTGTGCAAAGTATCTCTTAACTGTTTAAATTTCAAGAGAATATACATACACCTTACTCAGGCTGTGCAATAACTGGCTCTAGAGTATATTACGGCTATCAGAAGTAGGAATGTTTGCATTGTGCTTCTACTAATAAAACTACTCTGACGGTTTTGGAGGGAAATACAATGACATTGACTTTTTTCAGTGAAAGATTTACTTATGTATGTCATTTCTATTCCTCCTATATTTCGTATAACTACTCTCTGGTGTGGAAAACGGTGTACTGAAAAACGAACCATGCAAATATTCCTCTGCATTTAAGGGAGTAATAAACTTTTTATCTAATTTGCATAAGTTAACATTTAATACACCTGTTTGATACTTTTCATTATTTTATTGAAACATTATTTTTCGTACTTTTAAATGCCGTTTGCTATCAATTAACAATTACAAAAAAATCTGATAAACAGTTTAATTTAATAAATGTGCAATTCTCAATAGTATACATGACAACACAGATCGTAGAATTTAAATTTAGGAATTTCAACAAATTAAAAAACCATATTACTTGATAAATTTCCGAAGAATGTATTAACTGCTAATTTAATTTTGATTTAGATTATTGGAAAAATTGATATTCTTTGAGAAATCAATTGAAAGTTCATTAGGTACATATTTCCTCTGAAGTGTCAAGAAAGAATATCTCGAAATTTTCAAATGAGATTGATTATGTAAATCTCTTCTGTAGTCAGTGAACTCCATCAGTCATTGTAATTAAAGACCTTATACCTTTTGAAAAAAAAAATTAAAACTACTGAAAGTTAAAGTTGAAGTAATTAGCCTAATGAGTCAAACGAAATTCATTGCTTCTAAAAACACATTAAAAGTTCATTTCAAAGTGCTTGCTAGAAAGTTCCACACAAAACATTCTTTTTTTACTTTCAATTTTATCTGTAATCCTTTTATAGCAGTTTAGATTTTTCCCGATAAAAAATTGAATTAATTTTAAAGTTTCTATTTTACAATATTATGAATGAAGTTTTACGAAATTGTATTGTCTATTTAATTTTAGGTTTCAACTGGAAATTTCAATAAAAGAACATATTTTAGGAAACTTGTTTTAAATTTATAGTTACTCAATTTCTCTTTGTAATTAAATAAATGCTTATGATTTCAAATAGTTTTTTCTAGTATTTAGTCATCTATCTCGCTCTTGTATTATTTTTCATGTAATATTGAATGTGCTGTATTTATTAAAATCTAAGCCACCATCGATTCTAAGCCGCACCTCAAATTCACACCATGTTTTAGCAAAAAAAGAAATTTTTTAAAATATGTAATGGTTTGTCGATATCCAATAATTTCGAAATTAAAGAAAGCATTACAAAATTAAAAAGAATCGAATAATAAATTTATTTATTAGTTAAATGCATATATGAACTTATAATTGATCTAAACATTAGCATCATGATTAATTTCCCCTATCAACCGAATTTTTTAGCCTTCAAACATAAGCCGCACTTTATTGAATAAACATAAATTTTTTCTATACTCGTTCAAGACATGACATATTTGTCGCATTCTAGTGTATTTTTCTCGCTGATATTCCAATAACTTTGGTGTTTCCTTCATTTCTACAAATTTTATGTTAGTGTTTGATTCAAAATTTTTCCAAATTGTGATGTGTGATGATATTGTTGAAACGATTCTAAATTTCTAGAGCCATAAGACTCATTCTTATCTATAAATGAAAAATTTGCCGATCACCCCATGTAGTCATAATCTATTTTACTTCCAAGATACTTTTTTATGTAAAGACAAATTACCTATTATATATTGCATTGATTAGAAACTGCATAATACGTTTTTTCTTCAAAAATCATTCGATTTTACTAATGGTTATACTTTTTCAGATATATTTTGAGGTATATTTTATCTTTTTCAGATGGGGCTACGGATTAGTACTTTTACCTTTGCAGAATTAGTACATTCTCCAAGAGCTAGTGTCACTTTTTAGTGTGGCGTCATAGAGATATATACAAATTGTTGCAGTGAAGTTTGACGCCCAAAAGAAGGTACCTGAGCTCTAACCATGCGAAATTGAACAACAAATTTAATTTTACCTAGAACACTCAAACTAAACAGGAACTTTATGATCTTTAACATGCCGCATATTCATGCAAAATGGATGCAGTTGATTTTCTACCACATGATAATCCACCAACTACTACCTTATGCGCACGATTTTCTATTTAAATTTTTATTTTTAGAGTGATTTTTTTAAAGCTTTACTCACACAATTCCTTGAGAGAAATTTGTGTTTCGTCAATCCCTAGGGCGTAAAGCTTTCATCACCGACTAAATACTGTCTGGAATGTCTTTGGCGTTGTTTTTCTCTGCCTCTTAACCAGCTCAAGCTGATTTTCAAAGGTTCCGTTTTATATGCTATAGATCTACAGGGTTGTGTTGTTCATGCAAATGGTATCAACAACGCTGATCCGAAAAAATTTCAACAAATATTCTAATATGTTTAACCACTTCCGGAAATATTTTATTTCCTTGAATAATTTAAATATTTTTATAAAATTTATTTTAACTCTATAAACAAGAGGAGGTAATATATAAGCTTAATATGAATACGATATGTCTCCGTTCATTCCCGGTGTTCATTTTTACAGATACCTTTCATTTATAAGATATTGCAGTGACTTATTCGGTTATTCTAACATTTTCAGTCTTATTTGTATGAACATACCTACATACATATAGTTTTACGTATGCAAATATACTGAATGTATCTGGAATCATCATCAATACTTGGAGGGGATACTAGAAATAGGGAAAAAAATGACTGTTTGATGTTGGAAAGCGTCGGCGCAAACGAATGCATAACGCTCAGTAGAGAAGCAGAATGTTATGTATAACACCTTTCAAATCCACAGTCTACAAGCCATGCAGCAATTTTTTCTAAAACAGGCTTCCCCTAGACTTCCCGTATGACTAATTAAATTCCCATCTAACTTTAATTTTTTACTTCTCTTAACAAAATGCTCGCGTTAATGCTGCTAAAACCTCTCAGATCACTCTTGGAAAGAAGGCAGCGAAAGCAGATATCCAAAAAGCAGATACCAAAATTTGGCATTTTTACGTTTTTAAAAAAATAATTTAAAACTTTATTAAATCGGAATCTCTATTTATATTTTTTTGGTTTATCTCCTTCCAATTAGAAACACGATGACAGTTAATGAGGGGTTACTTAATTTTGAGATACGATCACACACACACACACAAATGACAAGCTGGCACAACTCTTTCATAGTTACATAGACTATTCCATATTACATGATATTATTTGCTACGATAATTAAATGAAAGTTAAAGATATTGCACAATGAAATTTTCATAAAATGACAGTTACCGATGGAGAAAGTTGCAAATAAACTGAAGTATTCAACTGATCCGATATTGAACAACATTTGCGTTGCTTCGTAGGGCAACAATATAATAAGCAATACATTGATAATGTATAATCTTTTAAAGTTCGATCTACTTTCCATAATACAATAAGCTAACTTCGAAATATGTAAACAATTTATTCAGGAACAGAAAAAGCTAGTAGAGATTATTTTATTTTATGTATTCTTAGGTAACATATGTTTTTGGTAAGGTTATAGGAAAGGTGATGTTTATTGAGCATTATTAAAGGTTAGCGATCAACTGAAATTTGTCTCGACACCCGGAGTATTTTTTTAGTAATTGCGGGTTATCTTCTTTCGAATTGGCACGGAACCCTTCTTTTAGTGCATTCTCCAGCACATCGATTTAATATATATATATATGTATGTATTGTCAGGTTAACTTGCAATTTCAATTTTTTTCAGTTTTGACTAATGTTTATTCATCTCTCTCTTGTAGAGAAATTTTGACTATGTATAAAATTCAAATGAGTTTTCTTAGTCGATGCTTTTTTTAAAATGGAAGTTTTACTCGAGGACCATATAAACTTAACATGCTGTATATATTTAATTCATTTGAATATAATAACACTATTATATTGTAATACTTTAGTATGCAAACGCATATCTAAAACAAAAGTGGGGAAATAACCAAACATTTCAATCCAATAGAGCTTGAAACAAAACCAGTAGTTTTGTATTTTAGTCTTGTAAACGGAGGGTTGGTGAGATTATTTACTACTGGATTTGCACCTTTGGTAACTCTATCGTTAGAATATTTTTATCAATAACAAAAAACTAGTCATTTAAACTCTTTTTCTCAAATTAAAGCATTTTCTATTCAATTTCTCATTAATCTATTTTAGTTTCTGTTAACGACATTTTAACTTCGGATGAGTGTAAAATTCATTTAAATTCTTTAAATCTTTTCTACTGAAGAAAAAAAAAACCTTTAGAATTACACTCCTGGTAAAATATCTCAACGTTGATTCATCCAAGTAGAAGTATTTTTTTCTAGGGAATATATGCTCTTTATTCTAATGGAGTTTTCAATTTCATAAAAAAACATCTTCTCTTAAAATAGAATGAATTATAAATTTTCTCAAGCTCACACATACTTCTATTGTAAAATGTTAATAAAATCCAATGCGCAACTTAAACATCAAACAAAAAGTAAAATTTTGGAAATTTTAAAACTTTTGTATTTTTAATCAATATATAGGATAGCTTATTCTGAAATATTTATTTTTAGATAATTTCGCAAATTGAATTAATTCAAGATTAAATGGCTCTATAGACATATTTGTATTTGCTGATATCGATCACCCAAAAAAGAAGAATATTAGCTAAACATATATTGCTTAACATTAAATCATTACAACGTGACCTTTTTTATAAGAATTTATGTAAAAAAATGCTTGTCTTAATTTTGTTGTTGAGAATGGTACATCAGTATATTTTAAAATAGCAAAATACATTTTTTTTATCAGTGGGAGAAATACTTCTTTGAAAATAACTAAACAAACTATTTAACAGCTATTTTTACAATAAAGCAGAAAACTGAATGTGTGTTCAAAATTTGTCAAAATATGATTTTATGGCATCTTATTCAGTATTCATACATAAATAGTTATTTTTATTTTAAATATATTTTAATACTATAGTGAAATTTTAAAAAATATGAAAGCGCATGCTAATTTAGAAAAAAAAAAGGATTTTTTAAACATGTTTTCTGTAATCAAAATCTTACCTTTAGCTTGTAGAAAAGGACGAATTAATGATTCCCGTGCAAATAATTCATGTCTGCTAGTCAAAATTAAACAAGCTTAAATTGTGAATTAATTTAATATTAAACTGGAATTACAAAAGGTCTTTAGGCATGTTATCTTCTAATTGTCAACTGAAGTCTGGTGAGGAATAACACTTGGGATGATGTCCTCACACAACTGAGCTACCTCATCAAAACTCACCTTTAAAGGAATTAGCGGATTATATTCAATTTGCCTTAACTTTAATAATGCTATACAATACTCATTAACATGAGTGTAGCTGGAGCAAATAGTTTTTGAATAATATATATTCCACTGACTTGACGAAAAGTAAATTTTAGTCTTTCGCACGTGCAACGAGGAAAATGAACTTTATTTCTTATTGGAAAAGTAATCTAAATGATTCTAAATTTTTTAAAGATTCTTTTTGGATCAAGGGAAACCGCGATTTGATTTATTTTCATATGACGCACTTACTAGTGTTTTAAAATACTTTGGACATTTTGTTCAAAGTTTTTATTTGTTCCTTTCCTATATTTTATTGAAGCTTTGATTTTTCCTTCACATAAAAAAATACATAATATATATATATATATATATATATATATAGTCTTGCAAATAACGATATTGTCACATGCTATTATGTTTATTTTCTTAATAATTTGATGTATCTAAATCTCATCAATAAAAAAAAAGAGTTCAAATATAAAATTGATAAAATTTAATAAGACCTTTACGCTTTAATTTAATTTGGACTTGGTATTGCTGAACGAAATTCGAGAAAAATCTAAGCGCATAAATTTTATGTTAGAAACAAAACTTTACAAATGTAATGAACTTGATTTTTGACAAAAGTATAACCTGATATCCAAATCTAATATTTAACGCAAAAGGATTTATGCATGAAAAGACACACATACAATAATTACTTGAAGAAAATGAGTAAAATGCTCATAAAATAATGTGTGTATTAGGAATTTTATATGGGGAAGTTTTTAATAAAGAAAAAGTATTAACACATAACTTATTTAAGAAGTAGTTCAATTACAATACCCATTCATATTAAAATTGTTGCATACCAAGTTAAGGAAAATATTATAATTATGTAATGTATAGCTGTTTATAACGATTATTTTCCATTTAATGTTTGCGAGTTACAATAACTAAATAATGTTCCGTTTTTTACAAATATTTAACCTCATGTTGTTTTCAGTTTAAATAGAATAGTTTTTGAGTTAAATTTTCAGTAGTACATTTATAATAATTCTTCTTTAAATTTTTACAGTTGATACATGAACTTAGTGTCCGCCATTTTAATTTGAATACAAATTCTGCTTGTATTCATTTGTAGAAGTAATACTGAATTTCGGTGTCCGATACTTTTAATTTTAGAAATGTGTCGAGTTAGATGAAACATACTAGTCACGCAATTCTTTCGATAGCTATATGGAGAATTTTTCCCCAGCTAATAGATTATTGTAAGAAATGAAATGCGCGATATTTATATGGCTAATATCCAACAAATGACAAAACGAATAATTTAAGAAGAAACATACGACTTTTCATTGAGTTTGGAATTTTTATTTTATTGTTGCTTTAACATATAGCTAAACAAGTACTAGCTTTATCGAAACTCCGAATATAGTTAATAGTGTAAAAAATAATGAATTTGCTTCGTTTTAGGCTGAATTTATGTAATTAGAGAAAACAAGCAAAGAAGGGAACATTTCTTGAACATTTTTAATTGGAATTTGTTCATACATGTTTTGAAAAATAAATGAACCCTGTAATATATAATCAGCCGATGGCAATGAATTTATTGCTAATGATGTCATTAATACTAAATGACTTTTTTTATTAGAAAAAGAACGTGTTTTTCAGAAATATATTCACCAAATACATGCATTAGGACTGAGTACTGTGTTGTGGTTTTTTTTAATTCAAATATTTAGCTATTGCAATAACGAACTCATTTCAAACATTAATAAAAACATTTTAATTAGTCGATAAACATGCGATTCCTTTTTATTTCATTACTAAAATTTATGTGTTACATTCATTAATTGCTAAATACATCTGTAAAAATGATAGAAAAAATATTTAACCATCTTAAATTCTTAGTTCAAAATGAATTTGTAAAATGAAAACAAATGTATAACTGGAAACTCTTCTATAACTTTTTCAAAATGCAAATTTTAAAAATATTTGAATACAAATTACTTCAAACTTTTCAAATAATATTTGTATTTTCTAATGGAGTATAAAAGGCTTTATAAAATATTTTACACTAAAAATATAAAAGTACGACATCCTTTTAAGAAATTGAGTGGTTTTCATTTTAGTCCATATCAGTCTCTATAAATTTGCAGCAGAAATATGAAATGTGTAACTTAAACACATAATTTTTTTTTATATAAAAGGGCTCTTGAAATAATCACTTTATATAAAGGTATAAGTACGAAGGAAAACATACAAAAATACCTTCCCAAGTGCAGTATTCATGTACACATAAAAAATGTCGAGGCAGAAGACTGGAATCACTGTAGGTTAATCGATTGAATGATTGCGATAAAAATATAAAAAGAAAAAAATCTACGAAGAATGAGGAATCAGCGTTTCATCCTAATTGATATTGTGAAGTCTAGGCATTCTTTTAGGTGACAAGAGTGACTAAAAGCTAATTTTTTTGGTGATAATCTATAAAAAAATACTTAGTAAGAGTAAAAATTTGCATTGGATGAAAAAATGAAAAATGTATTATGAGCGTTGAACCATTTAGAATTACCAAACATAAATTCTTATTATAAAGGATGTGTTTTTATAATTAATTCTAAATGAAATTTTTTTACATGTTTAGTAATTCAAAAAAAGAAAGAAAGAATAATTTCTTTTTCATCTGGAATTTTTCTTTTGCTTAACAAGAGCCTTATGTTTCCATTCGGAACTATAAATTTAATTTTGTTTCCCATGTGTTCAAAAGTACATTTCTAAATTCTATTCTTAGAAACATTCAAAATATATTGTTCTCTATAAATATATAACAGTGTATTTTTTTTAAAAAAAACTATAAATATATTAAATGAACTATTCCGTATATTTGAAGGGGAAAAAAAACTTGAAGCTCCAAACCGAGTTAAAGTTTAAGGTGAGAAATAACTAATTAATTTATCAATGTTTAATATGTGTCAAAGTATTGAGAGTAGCATTCAAAGTTATATAAAGTAAGATTCTTAAAATAAAAATCAGTAAAAAAAATGATTAACAGAATTTTCTTTAATTCGGAAAGTTTATGCATACAAAAATATTGCTGAAGGAAAAATTTTATTTTTTATCAGTTCTACATAAAATCTAAATCAAGCTATATCTAATCCATGTTTTTCTTCTGAATTGGAAAATAGGAAAAAAAATATTTTTAACATAAACGATACTTTGCAAAAATAGAAAACCTCATAATTAAACACAATACAAGTTGACAAGTTTCCAACAAACGTAGTTTTCTTTTAAAAATATCATATACATTATACTCAAGCCAAGTTTAAAAAAAAGTTTTTAAAAGATATAGAATATCAGCATTCTTTAAGATTGCAGAATTTTTATTACTGTATCTTAATTACTGTACAGTAATCTTATTCCCTTTAAGGTATAAGTGCATTACCTAATTTTCACCTAAAATTTCTTGATATGTTTGTATCTATTGATTTGCGTTATTAGATTGAGGGCAAATTATAATATATGCATATATTAAAATTTATTAATTATAATATAATTCCCTATTTCAAAGAAATTTACAAAAAATAATACAATATTTTAAAAATTAAGAATGAAAAATTGTTTTTTTTTGTCATGAATTTTTAAACATTTTAATTTTAGAATAATAATAATAAAACGACGATAGATTTTGCAAACAGTTTAAAACTTTCAAAAAGCTATCACATATTTATTTCAAAAAGAATTTTGATAAATTTATCTTCTTGTATTTTTTAAATATTTTTCGCAAAAAATTAATGATTTTTGTAAAAAATATTTTCCTTAAATTTCTTGCATAATATGTATTCCTCATTTATAAAATGATGCAATATAGAATCCGTATTTTAAGTCTTCGGTATTCCTTACTTTGAAATATTTATTTGATTTGTTATGAATCTGAAAAATTCATCTACAGATAATTCGTAAAATGGACATTAATACGCAATTAAAATAATTACTTTTTATTTATTAAATAAAAAATAGGTTTGTTAAAATATAAAGGAATATATACTTTGAGAAATAATTCATTTTAAAAGTATATTTTAAGATATATTCCTTCCCACAGTATTAGATAACTGTTTTTTAATTAATACCCAATTTAAAATAAAGCTGAGTTTTTTGAAGAAAAACATTTTTAGTTGTCAGTAATGAAGGAATTGTTTATTTTATTTCATTGGATGCAGCTTCTGTTATCTAAAAAAAATGTTAAGATAATTGTGATATATTTTTAAATCTAGTTTATCCATTTTATATTTATTATTAAGGCACTTTCAACTACACAGGAAAGAAAAATTCTTACCTGCTTTCGCAGTAGCGGTGCAAGAATCCCATCCCGATGAAACCAAAAACAACACTAACAAAAACATTCCGATATTAATGGAAAAAAACTGTTCCGTGTTCCACTTTTCCATTAGAGTGATGCCATTTCCTTGAGAATAAAAAAAGTTCAATAGTTTTAATTTATTAAAGTTTCTATTAAATTTTAGCTGTGATGAACAACAGGATTCAGAAGAAAGATTAAGAACTATCTGTGAAGAAAGAGAAGTGCTGGAAAAGAGGAAAAAACTTCAAAAAAGGAGCGAAGTTATAAAGTTAATAGTTAGCAAAAGAAAATATCTTTTTCTGCTTCGAAGTACCGAACGAGTTGATTCGATGCGTAAGACGATGAACACTGACTGAGGATCGGCGCTCGGTTTCGGAAAGGTTGCTTGAATTTCGGTAGTCGTCCCACAGACGCCAATTTAGATCGTAAATATCGCCAAGAACAACTCAGATTGATGCCAACCTGATTCAATGGATTTAAAAGACTGCTCTTTTTCAGAATGTAAAATCTTTTGAAATCTTCCTATTCTATTCCCTATTATCCATCATTATGATTGCTTTTTGTTCTGTTTTTGCAACATTTTATCAAATTAAGTGAATCTATTTATATAAAACTTCTTTGAAAAATTAAATGACTTCAAACGTTCCTTTTAGATTTTCCTGAATATATCAAAAAGGCAAATAAGCTAAGAAAAATTTTAAGTAAATATATTTTGAACACTCATTTTGTAATGTTTGAGAAAAAACTTTATTGTGTTTATATAATTTTAAGCATAATTATACTTCGAAATATGATTAGTTATTTTACGGACTTTGACATCGCATCTTATTTTCTATATATATGTGAATTTCTTAAACAAACACACAAGCGTGTAAAGACACTAGTTGTAGATAATCAGTTTTTAATAACAACAATACTGTTAAAAACAAATTAATAAAGATATAAATAATTTTATTTAAAAATCTACAGTTAAATATAGTTGGCATATTGAGGCATTTGATGAATTTAAATAGACTATATATAAAAAATTATGATTAAATTGAATTACCAATTTAACTCTGAATTTACTTATACAGATGTTAAATAGACGATTAATGATTTAAAAAGAATTCTGTTATTGTTTACATTGACTAAGTGCTTAGTAATTATGCTGTAATTTGTAAATATTTTTATAAAATTATGCTGAATAAACACTTTTTAAACAATGAAACTTTTAAATTTGTATGTGACACATAGAGAAACTAGTAAATATCATTGAAATAAAAAAAAGAGGTAATTGCATTCTAAAAAATAAATTTCGTATATGATTTTAGCAACTAGGTTTTATAAAAAAACTGTTAAATTTCGCACTGTAACCAATGGTTTTAAGACATACATCACTACAGCTGATAAAATACTTCATAGCATTCTAAAAAGCTTTATCAAAAAGAAAAAAATCTTGTTATACTTAAAAATGGCAAAGATATTTTAAATTTTGCTTTAAAAATTTTTAAAAAAATATTCGGTTAATAGTTTTGTTTTTTAAGATCCATTCAATTCCATTGATATCTAAGATATTATCAAGATAACTTCAGAAAATCACAATAATTACAATCTTACTTTTAAATTTCTAAGGAATTAAAACTCTCATATATTTAGTTTCAAGAGAGAATTATATTAATTTTAATGGTTCTTTGTATAAACAAAATAAAGTTTTGCCTCAAGGTGGAACTATTAGCAATGATTTGGCATTTTACATTTTTATGAAACAACATCAATAATACTGACTTTATATTTTTAGATACAAAGATGATCTAATTGTTTTCGGTAAAAATAATATAGCTTAAACACCAAAATTAATTTTTATCTTGTTTACTTAAACCTAGTTAAAATTAACAATAATCCAATTATTACTTAGATTTATTATTGTATATAAAAGATTATAAGATATACAGTAAAATTTATGATAAAATAGATTATTTTGGTTTTAAAATTCATGAAGTGCCATATTAGAATTCTAATATATCAATTTCTCTACATAGAAATATAATTTTTACTTTATTAATCGTAATAATATATTCGTTAACGGTATTTTTTAAAAATGAATAATAGCTTTCTTAATCGTTGTATTAGACATGGATACCATGCTAATTTTCTTTACAGTTGCATTTTTAATGGTTTCAGTTAAATGGAAATATGTAATAATGTTTGTAGTATGTTTAATTTTGCGACAATTAATTAATCATACAGCTATTCAAGAGATGGCCCTACGAGTTCAAAAAAATTAAGCGTACTTTATTTTACACTCATGTCTATAAATTAAGGATAATGAAGTTCAGGCAAAGAAAGAGAAAGAAGCAAAACAAATTTGATTTATTTGTAAAATCTATTTATTAAGCAAAAGGTAAAGAGCAAAAATGATGCTATTTGTTTGACATAATTAATAAAAATTGCGATTTTTTTTCCCTGGAGCAATTTCAAAAAAGAACCTATTTACAAAAAAACAGTATAACATAGTCAGTATGATGGTTAATACGGAGTATGTCTCCCGGACGATGCAATACAGGCCTTACAACGCGTACGCATGCTGAGTATCAAATTATCAATCTGATCTTCGGGAATATTACACCACTCATCAAGCAATGCCCTCCGAAGTTCCGGTAGACAGGTGGGAGGGAGTTGACGGGCTGCAATTCGTCGGCCAAGCATATCCCACACATGCTCTATTGGATTCAAGTCCGGTGAGTATGCTGGCCAATCCATACGGGTGATATCCTCCGATTGAAGACATTCGTCTACAATGTTTGCACGGTGAGGACGGGCGTTGTCATCCATAAACAGAAATTCAGCACCCATGGCGCCCCGAAACAAACGTACATGTTGTTCCAGAATGACATCCCGATAGATGTGGCCTGTCATCGTTACACTCTGAACATGCAGGTCAGTTCTGGAACCAAGAATAATTCCTCCCAAACGAGCCATCCTGCATCACCGTAAAGGTGTCGTTTAATGGTGTTCCTTGGTGGTAAGGGGTACCTGGCGCTCTCCATATAAAAGTCCGGCGAGAACCAGACTGCAAACTAAACCTGGACTCGTCGGAAAACATCACACAAGACCACTGTTGTGGTGTCCACAATGCATGCTCTCTACTCCAGGTTAATCGCAGGCGACGGCGAGTTGCGGTAAGGGGAACACATCTGGCAGGCCTACGAGGATATAGACCAATGTGCCCTTAGCGTCTGTACACGGTCTGTCTTGAAACTGTCGTACCGGTAGCTAAAGAGAGCTGACGATATAGGTCTGATGCTGTGCTCCGTCTGTTTCTTTTGGCAGTAACTGCCAAATACCGGTCCTCATTCGGCATTGTAACTCAGGGGCGACCTGTGCTGTAACATCTACTCACATTACCATCATCTTGGAATAGTTGCCAAAGCCTGGATATGACACTCTGGACTATTCCCAGTTCCTCGGATACTTCCAGCTGGTACGTCCACAATCTAGTCGTCCGATAATTCTACCACGTAAAAAATCATCCAAATGCTTTCTTTGTGCCATAACTATGCGGTTATTGCACTGAAAGGCTTTTAAAGCACTTGTGAACAGTTTTACTTCTTTGCCAATATTCCTTATATACCCCTCTCTTACACTCTTGTCATTGTGACGTACTATCCGCACCATCTGGTGGTTTCCTGTAATTTGCATATTCTTCTTCAAGATGTGTGTGATAATTCTATAGGTGAAATTTTTATTTTAGAGTTCAATTTCTGTGTGATTCTGAATTATCCTTAATTTATGGACAGGAGTGTATTTGAATATCAATGGGTATATTATCGGATACTTTTAATTCCAATAAATGCTTCTCAATATTCTGGTTTTTTATAACTATCTGTCTAATCACACATTTACACACACACAAAAATATATATATATATATATATATAGTCGACTCTCGATAATTCAAACCTTCGATAATACGAACTACTCGATAATTCGAAGTATATGCTCAGTCCCTAGAAAAACTCTCGATATTTCGATCTAAAACAATACATTTGGATACACTGAATAATTCGAAGTAAAATCTGTGGCTGGCCAGACTACAACATGCACAATATATAATTCGAAGTTATCTTTCAAAACTCTCGACAATTCGAACCCTCACTATTATGTACAGTCCTGTTGCAAACAGGCTGGAGCTTACAAGTTTTGAGTTCTCTGCGTGTCTCCCCTGTAGCGTAGCCCTTTCAATAACCACCTGTCTGCTACTCCTTCTTAGTGTTTTTCGTTTCATCAGGCGAAAAGTACACTTTTATTGCTTTCCTTCTTCAAGTGGACAATAGACCAACTGTACCTGTTGTCAGCCGTCCGTATCTTTTGTTTAACACGTGACGTTGCTACACATGTGTTCAGAAAGGATGGATCGCTATTGTGAAGAAGAGATGTGTTTCAATGTATTCTTTTGTTACAGGACTTTTAACTTCTGTATAATATTTACTTTTTACAAATACTTTAAAATAATTTTATGCATATGTACAATTGCTTTATTACATAGTTTCAGATTTAAATGTGTTAGCAAAAAGATTATTTTTGAGAATTTTGGGAGTTTTTTTCTACCCTCTTGATAAATCGAACTCTTGATAATTCGAAATTTTTCATTGGTCCCTCCAACTTCGAATTATCGAGAGTCGACTGTATATATATATATAGCATTATTGTATTTTATCGCGTAATAATTAGTTATTTATAATATTTATTCCTTTCTTCAGGGTCCAGTAGTATAAGTAAATTACAAGTGAAAGTTGGTTGGTCAAAAAACATGTTTAATCCGGCATTCTTGGTTTCTAAGGCCAAAAGTTTGCTATTGTTTTGCTGTGGCTAATATTCCTTACTGTTCTGACTAGTTTTACTTCGGTTTATAACTATTTGTACATATTATTATGGTACATATGTATATATATAGAGAGAGATTATAGGAGGCCGTTATAAAATTAATCAGTGTGTTATAAAATTAACACACTGAGCATGTTATTTATAAAAAAAAGTATTTTATTTTCATTCTAAAAATAAACATTAAAGCAAAAAGATTTAAAATTAATTTAAGCCTTTAGAAAAAATATTATTGTTTAATATATTTAAAAAAAGGTTTTCCTTATATCTTTAAATAAACTTTTTTATAGTATTTATACGCTTAGTATTTTAATGTTATATAGTTTTATAAATTTCATTATATTCTATTGTTATGATAAAATTTAAATTTATGTCATTTAATGTTTAAAAAGGGAAGATAAAAATGCAAATAATGTAATAAAAACAAAATTTAAATCAACATTTTTACTGTTACTACATAATTACCATAATAAAAACATTGTTTAAATTTCTGATTTAATTATATGTATTAAAGAAATATTTTGGACAATTTTCCCTGAAGCGTATAATAATAAATATTCGATAACTGCTGAAGTTACACAAGTTTCGATATCAAGTTATAGCAATTAGAACAAGCAAGTTATTTTTAATATCATGTAATGTAATCATAAATGTGTTATTAAGAGGATTTATTCAGAATTCTTGCAAAATAATGGTTATTCGAATTACGAAACACTTGATAACATCAAAGCTCAAACAATATTCTTATAATATTCTCTGCATCATCACCTAAGCGTTATGGGAATTGGATTCTGGTATGGATACTTATTTCACAAGTTAGAAATTATTATTTGCTTCAGTCAGAATTGTTTACGTAACATAATACTTATAAAGGCTACATTGTGATTGTAATATGACTAATTTCCCTGGTTTGCTAATGGAATAGTACTTACTCTATTTTTCAGTCTGGCGTCATTTCTGCTATGTTTCCTTTTCTGATAAGTTATTAAATATCATAGGTTTTTCAAAGATATAAATATTAAATCTTGTGTAACGAATGTATAATATTAAGTATTCATCAAATTCTTTCAGAAAACAGAATTCGTTTAAAATACAAACTTATTTATGCTATTAAAATTTGTTGACTCGATATCAAGCATTTTTATGGTTGGCATTAGCTCCTTGAATATAGAATATAAATATATATATAACTTAACTCAGGGGCGCAACGGCCCATGAGGGCCAAGGACTACTGTGCCCAACTTAGCATACGTCACCTTGGGCCCTGCGGTGCATCAGCAGATGTTCCAGCCAGGTGGTCATTCTGACACTCTCAGTGTTCAGTTCACAGGCAAGCTTGCTACTCATTTATCAACCCACTGAAGGGATGAAAGGCTGAGTCAACCTTGCCTAACCTTGGGTTTGAACCTCGGACATGTGGTGAGGAAGCTATATATATATATGTCTCTCTCTCTCTGTGTAAAGAGTAAAATTGTTATTTACTCATAATTCGAATTTCCTATAATATTAACATCTAATTCATAAATCCTAATACCTTATTTCGAAACTTCGAAAAGCATCTCAATTTATCTTTTACTAAAGCATTAAAAAAATTACGTTAGTGTACTTATTACTTACTCTTTAGACCTTAAATTTTTGATAGGTTTATTGGCGATTCAAGAATGCGAGATCATTAATTGTCTAATACAAGATCATTAATTGTCGGCATCTAATATTCTTTAAGCATCGACGCAATTTCAAAAAACAACTAATTATTACCTTCGCCTAAACAAATTACAATATTTTTTATAATGTGTTTTGCCCTGCATATAAAATCTAGGTATTTGAATAATTACCTTTCTTGCTCTTATTCCATGTATTTGACACCGTGTAAATAGAATGTGTTTTTGTGCTGTGTGTTTTCTGATTTTTGTGTTTTGCTATCGAGGGATGGTTGTGTGTCACTATGAATAAAAGCTGGCTGTATATTAAAAGACGTTTCTTTGTAAAAATTCTAATCGCTACATATAACCACCACTTGAAACCATTACCATATAAATATATTGGATGTCCATAATTAAACTTGAAATTTGTGAGCAGTCAGTAGAAAAAACTATGCAGCAGACTTTCATGAAAATTGTGTAATGGAAGAATGAAATGATATGAATTTTATCGAGGGGAAAAACAATGTGTTTCAAAAACCACCACCACATGGCAGTGAGAAATTGGCATATGCAAATGACGTAACCGTAGAAATCCTGTACACTCGCAGCAATCTGCAGAATATAAAGAAACGAAAGGTGAACCTCAGTCATACTCGTTTCTATGTCAAGGAAGTTGCTTCTCCTGGAACGTGCTTTACTGGTTAAATAGCTTTACCAAAAACGGAGACTTTACTACAGAAACTTTGCGAAAATTTCGGTCTTTGAATTGGTTAAGAAAATGTCCACTCAGTAGTCAAGGACTAACAAACACGATTAGGGAATTTGAAGCAACGGGAACATTGGGGATTCAGGTAGGAAGAGGATGAAATTGTGTTGCAGCATAGCTAGAGGATGATGTACGAGGGAAGTGAAGGTAGACAATTCGCAAGCCATCGGTATTTGGCGTATTGCAGTATGTGTTGACCAACGTCGTACCGCGATTCATAAGATTCTTCGAAAGGACTTACATTACTATTCTTATAAACTCTCACTAGTGCAGCAGATCTCTTACCTGATGAGCTGGATAGTTGATAAAATTTTGTGTTGCGGTTTTTCGCTGCAGGAGTTGAGCTCCAGGATGGATAACCATGGATCATTTTGTGGACTTATGAGTTCCATCTTTCAACTGGAAGGCGTGGTTAATACGCACAATTGCCGTATTTGGGCTGGTAGAAAATCCACATCAATTCCTACAAATTCCATTACACTATTCACATGTAACAGTTTGAAGCGGCATTACTACAGTTTTCATTTTGGGTCAATTTTTTCTCGAAACGCATTGCACCACAGGACCTGTGACTTGCACTATCACCGGTCAATGATACACTTCTTTTTAAGAGCAATCAGTTATTCTGGCAATTCAAGTAATTCGAGGTGATACAACCACAGTGTACACTCGCTTCCAAAAGTTAAGCACGGAGAGGAAAATGCTAATTTCTGGAAGCCAGTCAGAATTGAAGAGGTTGCAATTTGCTGCAGAGGTAGATGGAAGTATGCAAATATGTTAGGTAACAGCCAATCGTGCTTTCATGTCAAGAAATATGCAAAAAGCGCAGTCTTATAAGAAGCCAACTTTATGAAGTGTTACAGTAAGTGCTGATAGAAGGTGTTTAAAATTTTCGTACAATTTGTTTTCAAGACATACGTGTTTCCATGACTTCCAGAAAACGAATGGAAAATTCTGAGCGCTGGCGTGCTGTGGGGCGCATTGAAGTAGGACAGTCGATCACAGATGTTGGTCTTTTCTTCGGTGTTCATCATTCTGTAATTTCACGTTTATGGAAAAAATTCCAAACCACACAGACATTTGTCCGAAGGTCCGTAGGCTGTCGCCCAAGGGTTAAGAAACCCCGCGAAAGGTTGATATATTGCTATTGTAGCCAAGTGGAATCGCAGAGTGACCTCCACACATGTGACATCTATGGTTACAGCGTCTATTGGTAAGGCTATATCTGCAGCTACTGTACGCCAAAGATTACATATGAATAGACTGTATGCCCGGGTACCTCGAGTTTGTGTTCCTCTATCCGTCCAATCAAGACGGGAATGATTAAAGGGGTAACGGGAATATGGCAATTGGACTGTGTCTGACTGGGGTAATGTCATGTTTACTGATGAGTCAAGATTTGCTCTGGAGCCAGATGACAAGCGTGTAAGGATATGGTATCAGCAAGGAACACGCAATCAGTCCCAAAACATCACCGAACATCACGCATTCCTAGGCAGATGCATTATGGTGTGGGGAGGGATTTCATTAGGATACCGCACCGACCTGCACATCTTTAAACGGGGTTCTGTGATGGCTGTCCGGTATTAAGATGAAGTCCTAGAACCCATTGTGAGATTGTATGCAACAGTAGTTGGCCTTACTTTTGTTTTAATGGACGATAGCGCACGTTTCCAAGCTGACATCGTCTATGACTGCCTGGAGAGTGAAGGGATTGCGCGTATGGCGTGGCCTGCGTATTCGTCCGACCTTAATCCCATTGAAAATCTTTGGGATTCTCTCGGCCGTGCTGTATCTTCACTTTTCCCACTTTCAGCCACTCTTATTGAGCTGGAAACTGCTCTATGCTTAATTCTGCGGTGGTTGACCACCTAATTGAAAGTATGGTCAGAAGGGGTAAACTTTGCATACAGACGAGGGGGGATAACATACCCTATTAATGTCCTTTTTTCCTTTTATGCTGTTTATTTTCGCTTTATACATAATTCTGTTTAAGTCTCCAGTATGCATTATCTGATAACTAACAAAAATTTAATATTGTTTTCATTTCTGTATAAAATTATTGATTTTGTTTCATGTATATATGCCACTTTACTGCCAAATTTTATGTCACTCAAAGCAGTATTTGTTGATTTTTTTGCATTTTACATCTTTGTGCTTAAGTTTTGGAAGTGAGTGTATATGCAGGATGGTGCTCATCCACACATCCAAAGTTGTGTAAAACAAGTCCTCCGCTGATATTACCGTGACGGGCAGAATCATCAGCCGATATTTTTCTACATTTTGGCCTCCTAGATCCCCCGACTTGAATCCTTGCGACTTTTGGCTGTGAGAGTACCTCAAGGCGATGGTCTACCATGATCCCATCACATCTACATCCGACCTTAAAGAAAGAGCAGAACGCCATTTGTGTACCATTCCCCATTTCATGCTTCTTTCAGCAGTCGAATATGCGATTTTATCCAGATGGTAGCATACAATTGCGGACAGCATATGGAACATGTTTCGTAAATTTGTGTAGGTTGTTTATACGTTCTCAATAAAACTATGATATGCCACCTGAAAGTGTTTTTTGAAACTCATTATTTCCCCCCCCCTTGATGAAATTCCCATCACTTAATTCTACAATTATCTAATTTTTATGTAATTCCACCCAATAGTTTTTACTCTATACTGCTTGCAAATTTTAAAGTTTGTATATGGACACCTGTGTGGTATATGTATATAAACTTAAATGTGATTCGGGTGTACCTTTGATCATTTTATTTATTTTCAGCTTGTTTTTCTTGGAGGAATAAACTGATATAACAATGAGGAATGTGATGTGGTAATGGAATTCCTATGTAATCACAGTAATGATACTTGACAAGTTCTCATGTTTTGAGCCAATGCATTTAATAGAAATTCACTTGGATTATTAGGAAAGTTCATCGCCTATTTTAAAAACTACTTTTCATATTACAGAGACGTAGTTATTTTATTTACTTATTTTTGGCGTTGTGAAATAATCAAGATCTAGTTATATAACATTTTTTTCACAACTTTTTTACCCCAGAATTAAAACAAAATTGTTAGATTAAATTAAAATCCATTAAACAACAATTCCTTATAAGATTTTTATGATGCAAATCGAATAATCCGGTAATTTGTCATGCATTTTAAATTTCAAGATATTTACTTTAGCTCTAAAAATTGTACGATTGAAAATAAGTACTATTAAATTTTATTTAAGAGTAAATGTTTTTTATCTGCCATTAATTCGAATAATAGCGCTGTAAAAGTCAAAAAGTTATAAATCAAAATGTTACAATGAAGTGAAATAATCAAAGCAAATAAATATTGTAAATTTAGTTACGTGTTCAAATGGGCTACTCTGGTACTGAAGAGGTATTTATTCCTATTTTAAATTGAAGTGGTTTTTGTTTATAAAATGATAATGAATGCTATTCCATTTTTCATTTAAGGGAACTTGTTCATTTTATCAAATATAAATATATAAGATGAAAGAGAAAAACAAAGATATACATCAGCAATAGCTTCAAGAAGTTCACGTTGAAAATGAACTTTATTTTAAATTCAGAGATATTTTTGGAGAATAAAATATGTGGGGAGGGAGAAATAGAACTGCCTGTATACCAAAGGTATCATTTGTACTTCTAAAAACACATCTGTAGGATTTCTTCTTTTTTTTAATGAAATGTAAATATTGTTTTAATCATGGAAGTACAGGATTTCATAAATTGATGCATTGTCACATTAGAAAAGTTTTGAAACAAAAACCAAAAATATAATTTCCAAAATTATTTATAAAACCAATTAAAAAACTTAGGAAAAAAACTGTATAAAATTTACGGAATTAAATGGAAAAAATAAGAACTAAAACGGCTAAGAATTAGTGACCATATGAATGAGACAAAAGTAATCTTTTAAATTAGTGACTATATAAAAAAGAAAATTACAGTTTACAATAAAAATATAACATATGTTTAAACTTGAGAAAGCAAACAATTGTAAAAAACTTTTAAAGTCAATAGGGAATTGAACAGATAAATAAATAAATGAAATAACTTAAGTCATACATTAAAGTACATTTAATGAAACAAACTTAACTACAATCAATAAATATTGATTTGGTGAAAGAAATTAAACAAGCATTAATTAATGCACAGCTAGAAAAAGTAGAACACCTTTATTCCAAACAAAAAAGGGAAAAAAAAGACAAATGAAACCGTTTTTTAGTTTAACTCTTAGATTTTATCATGACTAAAATATTTTTCAGTTTACTTTACTACATAATTTGATTAATATATCAATGTAAGTAATTATGTATCTTCACAATTGTATGGATAGATATAAACTCTAAATGTAATAGAAATTAATTATTTTCAACTGTAAAATTGATCTGATTTTGATTTACTTTGAGCACAGTTGGATATAGATGCTATAATGTTTAACATCAGCCAGATGATGCGGACATTTGATCGGGCGCCGCATACCTCCGTATCTTGCCAATGCCACTATTTTATAGCTCGGTAGATTTAAAGCACATTGACCGCTTCCCATGATGTGTCTTCCATTATACAATGACTGAAGCCCATGATTTGACAATGCTTGCCTTGCTGCCATGAGTTCATTACCATGACTACTCGGTTACAGTGGTCAAGATATTGGAAAAATTTATAATATATACGTACTCGACAATATATTTAAGGTATCCGACTACCCTAAAAATGTGAATTTTGCCAAAAATTGCCAAACTATTTTTATAATTTTATTTTATATGTGATCTTATTATGTTTAAAAAAATATCAAGTTTATTATTTTCCGTTCACTGGAGTAGAAACTACAAGTGTTTTAGTAAAAGCAGATACCATTACTTTAAGCAAGATGTCATTCTTTAAAACGCGTTTTACTCGAATATGTTTTTTTTAAATGCTCAAACGGGGACAGTGATTGCTCAAAAAGTTTTGAAAATAATTAACTGCATTTTTTTTGCATATTTTGTATCATAGTAAAAGTGTTTAAACCTTCAGATTTATCAAACATTGTTGTGTTACAAAATTTACAGTCCCTTATGGGAATATAATCACTGTTTATAAGTAATTTCATATATTAACTAAGATAAAGTGCTCCAGTTTTTGTAAAAATTAAAATATCTCTTATTCTGAAGGTCATTTCAAAAATAAATAACATAGCAACACATCAGAACTGAAAAATTGAAAATTTGTTCATAAACATTTGGTACGGATTGGGCCTCTTTTATGTTATTTTTTTATATTGTTGCCATTTTTTCCTTTTTATTAATAATAATTTTTTTCTCTACTTAATTTTATTATATTTTTCTTAAAATCTACTAAACAAATCTAAAAACAACAAAAAAACCATTGTTTCAAAAAAAGTTTCTGTTATAATAATGCTTTAAAAGTTTCGTGTTTAAATCCTATCGATTTTGCAACCCTTTAAAATAAAAAAATCATTTTACAAAAGTACTAATTTAACATTGAAATCTATATTAGTATATATCACCTTTTATTTTTAATGTATCAAAAAAAGTCATCAATGCATTAAAAAAAGTTATTTTTACTCCTTTGTGTAGAAAAAAAATCGAAGAGACATGAAGAAATTTTTTATTAAAATAGAAGTGGAGAATTTTAAATATTTGGTATTAAAGATTATTTAAATAAAATAAGTACCAAAAATTTAAAGGAGTTTTATAAATGAAGATAGCATTTTTTTGTCCAAGCAACTTTTCTTAAAACCTGATAAATGAAAAATGTATGATCTTAATTAATTCACATTTTGTAAACATGTTATTTAAAGTATGATAAAAGTAATCAACTAATGTGATTAGCTCTAATATCAATATTGTTTTATTTTTAATAGTTCATTATTATAAACACCG
Organism: Trichonephila clavata; assembly: GCA_019973975.1. Taxonomy (NCBI): domain Eukaryota; kingdom Metazoa; phylum Arthropoda; class Arachnida; order Araneae; family Nephilidae; genus Trichonephila; species Trichonephila clavata. The sequence goes on from BMAO01032778.1 coordinate 329,799, forward strand.
AGCATTTTATTCTTTAAAAAAAAAACTGCCATCATTGTTTAGTAATTCCAAATACATTTTAGATTTTATTTCATTACCTTAATAACTGCGTTAAATATGTTGTCTAAATATATATGGCTTTGAATTTCATATAGAGTGTTTTGATTTTCGGTATAATTTCCATCAAATATTTTACCTAAAATATTCAATTTCATTAAATTTAAAGTGTCTTATAATTCCATTTGGGTATTTTAAAGAAATTTAAAATAGCGTATAGTTACTAATCACTCGACTTTTCTGAAAACTTGTCTTCGAGCGAGGCAGACATCATAAATTGAAAACATTATCAACTATTTCGATTTTTATAAATATACGAGAAAGCCAAATGTTTATGTAATACATATTGATTTTTTCATTGTGATTTCACTGATGTCCTAATGCGCAATAAACGTCATTTATTCATACATGACTGAAAAATAGATTTCGCAATAAATATTATATATTTAGGGTTAATATTTTTAAAAGCATGTGAGTAAAGTATATAAAAAATCAAAATGAACTTATATTTAAATCAGGATTATGTTTGTGTGTGTGTGTGTGAAATTTAACTAATTAATCAGATTCAATATAATGTACTCTTAGTTGACATTCATTTTTAAAGATTAATTTAAAATAAGTTTTTAATTTAAAATATTTTGTATTTTAAATTTGTACTTAGATTATTTACAACTTCAGTTAATTTTATCAGACGGTTTTATATCTGAAACAGACATGTACAGTGGACCCCAAAAATGTTCGTACACTTGCAATTTCCTATAGAATTTAATGTTTTCGACTAATAAAAATTAATATATTGGAATTGTAATTTTTTTTACGTTGTCTGCAACTTAATCTTAATGGTATGATATATACTATTTTTAAAAAAATGATTAACTATTATTTTTAAAAATGAATAATCAAAAAACTGTTGAAAAATTACGCCACAAAAGTCTTCGTACACTTAACAAAAATCTCGACATAGCTCTAAATATTGTGGTGTATTTCTTTCTTAATTTAATACTTAGTAGAATATGTTTTAGTGTCCACAGCAACTTTTAAACGTTTTGGTATAGACCTAATTAGTTTTTTGTAATTTCTGCATCGATTTACCTCCATGCTTCTATTATTATTGATTTACTTCCCATTATGTGCTTATATGTCATGTTTTCTATCTTTTTTTTTTAAATAAAATTCTCATTAAATATGTTCTACTGGGCTAAATAAACTGATTGAGGAGGTGTTTTAAGAATTTTGGGGCAGTTATAGAAACACATGCGGCGTACATCGAGAGGAGTGCGCTTGACGTCCTTATGTTGTTAAAAAATGAAGTCATTTCCAGTATCCAAATTTTGGGCGGGTGATTTAAAATTTCTCTTTAAAATATTTAAATAGAGCTCATGATTCACAATACAATAAAAAAATACCAAATTACTTAATTTTGAGGCTGATTTACGCCCTCACGCAAGAGCACTTCCAACACCATGGTTCATTGATCCAACTGGATTCTTGGGATTAAGTTTCAGAAAATTCAAAATTGACAGCAAATTATTTGGGATGACAGAAAATTCAACATTTTTGGTTCTGATGGGCATATAATAGTTTGTAAATGAAAAAATGAGGAATTTAATCCCATGAATTTATAAGGAACAAGAACTCCTCGACTTCCATGCTGAAGCATGGAGGTGGATATGTTTTTGCATGGGGGTGTAAATCGGCCTCAAAATTAAATAATTTGGAATTTTTTGATGGCATTGTAAATCAAGAGCTCTATTTAAATGTTTTAAAGAGAAATTTTAAATTATCCACCCAAAATTTGGATATTGAAAACGACTTTATTTTTAACAGTATAATGACGCCAAGCGCACTGCTCTCAATTTACGCCACTGGTGTCTCTATAACTGCACCAAAATTCTTAAAACACCTCCTCAATCAGTTTATTTAGCCCAGTAAAACATATTTAATGAGAATTTGGTTTAAAAAAGAAAGAAAACATGACATATAAGCACATAATGGGAAGTAAGTCAATAATCACAGAAGCATGGAGGAAAATCGATGCAGAAATTACAAAAAACTAATTAAGTCTATACCAAAACGTTTAAAAGTCGCTGTGGACGCTAAAACATATCCTACTAAGTACTAAATTAAGAAAGAAATACAATACTTAAAGCTATGTCAAGATTTTTCGTAAGTGTACGAAGACTTTTGTGGCGTAATTTTTCAATAGTTTTTTTGATTATTCATTTTTAAAAGTAATAGTTAATTATTTTTTTAAAAATAGTATATATCATCCCATTAAGATTAAGTTGCAGACAACATAAAAAAATTACAATTCCAATATATTAATTTTTATTAGTCGAAAACATTAAATTTTATAGGAAGTTGCAAGTGTACGAACACTTTTGGGGTCCTCTGCATATGATTTAGTTCTAGTTTTTGCAAATTTCTTTAACTAATTTTTTAAGGTTTTCATAGTAGAATTAAAAATATTAGATATTTTTAAAAAAACTCATTTGGGGTATAAATATTTTTCAAAATAATTGGTTGCAGAATAAATTCTGCTAGGTTTTTAATTTATTTATATCCATATCTTTGGACTAAATGTTATACATAATCGCATAATTATAGTTAAAAAAATATCTAACAAATTTAGATATTCATTAAAAATATTTTTGTCTAAAAATCAGTCATTGCCTCTACTTAAATGACATTGTTTGTGATTTTATTTAGTAACAAAATATCAATAAAATAAAATAATGCTGTTTTGTGTTATATATTTTTCACATACATACACGCGTTTATTTAATGCAAAATTACAATTAACATGAGTAGGAATCAAATAAAGCTCGCTGACTGTTATGCTGTTGTGATGGCTTCAGGTAAAATCGACAAAAACTGGCTTTATTTTGTTTCCTTTATTCATCGTTTGCAAGTTTAAAAGATGTTGGTAAAGTGTTTGGAGAATTCAGTATATATGAAATATGGTGAAAGAGAAAAATAAAAAAAATAAATAAATATTTGAGTTTATATAAGCTGTTATCTGTATTGTATAGCATATTGTTATGTAATGGGACATATTTTTATATGTAATTTTTATTTTTATAGCAAATTTTTAATATTTTTTTATAGCAAAAAAAAGTCAGTAGTCCACAGTTCAAAATATTCTGATTTCTTTAGATATTATTTTAACACAAACTATTAAAAGATGTTTTAATTTCATGTGAAGAAATCGTTAGAATATGCATTGATTGTTAAAATCCAGCCAAAAAGAGAGAAATTCAAGTTTTTCAAAATGTACAATTTTCTCATGACTGCACTTCTAAATTATTTTATTCTCGAGGATCATAAATATTTCTTAACTAAAGAAAAGTTACGATCATTTTTTTAAATAACCGTAATTGCAAAATATTTCAGCATTATTGAGTTAATCGCTTTGTCTATAAACGCGTTTAACTCCCAGCTACATTTTATTGCATTAAAAAAATGAGTAAAGTTGTGTCGGTTCTATCTAAGCTCCTTTTACTAACAGTCCTTTTGAGGAATTTCTCTCTCTCTCTCTCTCTGGTCTTTAAAAATTATTTTATTATAAAACACTGCTTAAAAGAACTACTCAGGGTAGAAGGAGAGATATTATTGACTGCTATCAGAGCAGAGATGAATCAAATTGAATGTGAATCGCGTATATTTAATATTTGATAATTGAATTATTTAAGGTGATGAATTCTCATTAGGATTAAATCCCGAGTACATAGTAAAGAAGTAAAAGTAAACACATTGAGTAAGTGTGGTTAGTATTACAGTTTTCTCATATTTCGCTTACCTCGTTTATTGTTTGCATAGTGCTTAATTGGGAGCATCTCTTAGACTGGATCGATTGAATTTGAGTGGTGAATAATATTGTGAACATTAGAATTTTTTGTTCAACTATGGCTAGTGTTCCTTCCAATCTTCCTACAACTTTAGGAGCGCAAGTGAGACCATTACAAAGTTTTAGTATTCATCTGGTTAAATTCTTTCGAGCGAACTAAATACATCGTAATTGTTGAAAAGTGAAGATGAACATCTAATTATATCAATGCTCTTTACTTGTGTTGGAATTGGATAATAAAAATTGAATACGTATAAAGTTCTGATTGTAAATAATAAAAAAAGTATTAGACAAAAATAAATGCATTTTACTTAGATAAATTTTACAATAAATTTATTCTATAAGGAATCAATTTTATTTATTATCCTATGAACCAGTTTATTAAGTAATGAATGCAACGCTTTTTTTACACTTTAAAAAATATCCTGATATGTTTTCGTCAATTAATGTCTAATGCAATACTTTTGTGGAAAGTAGTCTTCGCTGCATACTATAGATATCCATTACATCACTTTACCCTCAACGATTTGCACACTGTCTTCAGTAGTTGATGTCAATCCACTGCCCGATTTTTTGTTGTCACATAAGAAAGTGGTTCCCTGTTTGAAACGTTCTACTCATTCTTAGATCTCATGCTTCGCTATAAAAAAAAACTGATACCATACTACTCTTGCAGGCGACGAATAATCTCCGCAGGTTTCACACAGTACACAAACAAAAAGCGAATCAGTTCCCCTCCTTGGTGTAGATTAGTCTCTTTAGACTGTGTTCCAAGGAGCCCTGGGGCTACACGAGACAAATCCATGGGATCCACGAGTCAATAAAAAATCGAAAACATAATGATGCATGTGTTTCGAAAAACATTTTATTGTAATGTGGACTCATGTTTTTTTTTGAAAAAATAACCACAAGTACCTACAGTTTTATTTGTGTTTAATAACTTTATCTTGTAATACACTGCTGGCCACCGTAAATGCAACACCGAGAAAGACAAGAGATAGCACAACAAAATTTATTTTGTAGATAACATGTTGACCTAGTTCAAATGATTAAATTTATAGACTTCTGTGAAGTGTGGTTCCTGCCAGAATCAGTAGCCAGAGTAGCGGCCATTGTTGGAGATCACCGCTGCCACACGCCTCGGCCTTGATTAGAAGAGACTTTGGATGTGTTCTTGGGGAGCAGCAGACCAAACAGCTTCCACACGTTGCCAAAGTTGATCTTGTGTGGCAGCTGGGGGTGTAATCTGGGTCTATCGTTGAGCAACCATGTTTTCTATCAGCGAAAGATCCGGAGAGAAAGTCGGCAAGGGAAGCAATTCAATCTGGTGATTGACGAATAACCTTTGGACAATGCATGCCAAGTGTGGTCGCGCATTATCCTGTTAAAATATGGCTGTGTCGAAGCCCTGAAGGTAAGGAAGGACAACTGGCTCCAAAACCTCGGAGATGTAGCGCTGGCTGTTTAAAGTACCGGCAATGCGTACTAGAAGAGTGCGAGAGTGATACCAATGCCGCCCCATACCATAATACCCGGTGCAGGGTCAGTGTGGCGGTGCATAATGCAGCTGTTCAGCAGCCTCTCTCCACGGTCTCTCAAGACTTGAATCCGACCATCGTGGTGTTGCAGACAGATGCGTGACTCGTCAGTAAAGACAACTTCATTCCATTCTGCCACCCACATCCTTCTTCCATCGCACCAATGGCGGCGGAGACGTCTGTGGTTCTGCATCAAGGGTAGACCAAGCAATGGACGTCTTGCGGACATACCACTCTGCTGTAAAAGGCGTCGAATGGTACGCGCAGACACTGAATCATGCGTTACAGACTTAATGTGATGTGCCATGGTCAGTGATGTGACTGAGCGATCCATCAATGCCATACGCACAATTTTCCTGTCCTCACGTGGAGTGGAGCACTGAGATGGATGCGATCGACCACGTTGGTCCGTCACACCCTCCAGCATCCAACGGTCATATATCGGCATTGCAGTTGTTTGGTTTCTTTCAACACGACTACCGATTTCCCCGAAAGATAATCCACAATCTCGGTAGGCCACTATCCTTCCTAAGTCGAACTCGGATAATTGATCAAAAGCTGATCGCTGTTTTTTACGAGACGTAACTGATCGTTTTTTGAAAAAACAACAAGAAAAACACAATTGCCGAACTTGAAATCGTCGAAATCTCCAAGGATTAAATAGCGCTTTGAGGTGGCGCCACAGGAATGCGGATGTTAGCGTGCGCTGAAATTCTAATCATTTGCATATCTCACCTCCGCTAATGCATGTAGTAAATTTCATGTTATTTGCGTGCTTCCTTCAGGGTGTTGCATTTACGGTGGCCAGTCATGTGCTTTTTAAGTGTTATTGTAATACAATTAAAAAAATGAAATGATTCAATGCTTTAAAATATTAAAACGTACTACCTACAAGACTGTGAATAATTTTTTGTTATCCTGGGCTCCACAAAATCCTGTAACACTCGTTAGTAGAATGCTATGCAAAACTAACTATTTTTTATAGAAAAATGTACTTTTATTCATTAGCGAAAAAAAACGCACCTCCGATGAAGGAGAGAGAGCACCTTATAGACGTATGGATTCTTTTCTAATAACTAAAGAATGAAATGCTCCTAAAATTTTGATTGCAAATTCATGCAAAAAACACAGGATTTCTCACACAGCTATGCACTTTTTAATGCCATTCTGAGCAATGATTAAGAGAAGAATATTTCTCTCTCAACGTCCATTGATACAAAAATATAAAAACAAACTAAATGAAGAATATAGAATACGACTTAAGATAATTCCAAAATACCTAGACTTCAACAGTCTATGTAAATTGCACAATACTCTTGCTTTACAAAATATAATTTGTGGGTAGCTGACACTTGATCGTAAATTAATATTATTAATACTAGAATTTCGAAAATTTCGATTACCAATAAGCATCCCGATATAAATATATAAAATAATTGTGAGTGCATTTCATATATTATATTCCTTTATATCATAAAAATCTGACGTTGGGGTAATGTTTCGTGAAGCTTGTTGGACCACTGATTTGTAGCAAGACATTTAGAGTCCTAAATCTACCAGGAACATCACTATTATGCAGTATCCAATCTGTGACATACCTAGCGACATATATATATATATATATATCAAGATTTACTGAGGGATATGTTCAATTTCATTTGCATTTCTTCAAATTCTTCACAATCACTTCCATTCAATCATATGTCTTTATCGGATTCTATATAAAAGCCGATTCATTATCAGAAACCTTTCGTACCAAATTGGCAACTTCATCAGAGCTTAGACCTTTCCTAAGAGCCATCATTTTAGAATGTCTGCTCTGTATTAAGATCGAAAACAGAATGTAAATTTTTTACGTACAGATAAGCAAATATTTTGTAACGAATTACTTATACACCAATATTTTAGTATAATTGATCCATTTCCACTGTGAACCCAATAACATTTCATTCAAGGTAAAATAAATATGTGGGACTTTAGGAAATTTGTTTTACTAAGGTTATCCATTTGGTGAACTATATTTTGTCGAAGGACAATTATTTATTAGGTTGGCAACTAAGTAATTGCAGTTTCCCTCATAGATGGCTTCAGTTGAATTTTTAGGTTTGCAGACGTAGTACAAATGTAAAACACATTTTGTTATTTGATAGTTGGCAATTCAGCTGTCAATCAGGAAAAAAAGTTTTTTGATCGGTTGAGTAGTTTTCGTTTGGCGTTCGTTGAAAAATAGAAAATCTAAAGGAACATTTTCGTCATATTTTGCTTTTTTACTTCTGCAAAGGAAAAACACATCGCAAGCTCATAAAAAGTTATGTACTGTTTATTGTGACGAAGCCTTAAACGAACGGCAGTGTCAAAATTGGTTTGTCAAATTTCGTTCTGGTGATTTTTCACTCAAAGATGAAAAACGCTCTGGTCGTCCTGTTGAAGTTGATGACGACCTAATCAAAGCAATAATCGATTCGGATCGTCACAGTACAACACGTGAGATTGCAGAGAAGCTTCATGTATCACATACATGTTGAAAATCACTTAAAACAACTTGGCTATGTTCAAAAACTCGATACATGGATTCCTCACGAACTGAAAGAAATGCATTTAACGCAACGCATTAACAGCTGCGATTTGCTAAAGAAACGTAATGAAAATGATCCATTTTTAAAACGACTGATAACTGGCGATGAAAAATGGGTTGTTTACAACAATATCAAGCGGAAAAGATCGTGGAGCAGGCCAGGTGAACCAACTCAAACAACATCAAAAGCTGATATTCATCGAAAGAAGGTCTTGTTATCAGTTTGGTGGGATTACAAAGGAATTGTCTACTTTGAACTCTTACCACCCAACCGAATGATCAATTGTGATGTCTACATTGAAGAACTGACGAAATTAAATAATGCAGTTGAAGAAAAGCGGCCCGAATTGACAAATCGAAAAGGTGTTGTATTCCATTGACAATGCAAGGCCACACACATCTTTGGTCACTCGGCAAAATTATTGGAGCTTGGTTGGGATGTTTTGCCCCATCCACTATATAGTCCTGACCTTGCACCATCTGATTACTTTTTATTTCGATCTTTACAAAACTCCTTGAATGGTAAAAATTTCAATAATGATGATGATGTCAAATCGTACCTGATTCAGTTTTTTGCTAATAAAAACCAGAAGTTTTATGAACGTGGGATTATGATGCTGCCTGAAAGATGGCAAAAGGTGATTGATCAAAATGGGCAATACATTACAGAATAAAGTTATTTCGTTCCATGAAAAAATTGTCTTTGATTTTCTAAAAAAAATCCGCAATTACTTAGTTGAAAACCCAATATAATGATAAACTGCCTTAATGTCGAAATGACACCAGCGGGTGCGTTCTAGATATATTTAGTTGGAAAATCACTCCTAATTAACCTATAACCAGAAAACTTTTACTGTGTAATCGGCATGGCAAATGATCAAAAGTCATGAAAAGTTTTCAAATTCCCTGCAAAATTGCAAAAAGGAGAATAAAGTAAACTGCTTCAGTGTCCAATTGACACCGATGGATGCTCTGGTGCTAAGTAAATTACATTAAATTACAATACAAATTTCTTAATAACAAATACGATGCTTTTATAAATTGTGTTTGCATAAAAAATTACTACTTTCAATATTAATTTAAGATATATTCTTTTAATTATGTGTGAGTGTGTTCCCTGAAAAACCTTATCGGGAGTGTTCGAAACTTCCCCAAATCCTTTATAGTCCTAAGGATTCCGTGAGTCGTAAAGTGTTAAGACCACTGGTGTGCAGACTGACAACGGAGCTATCATGTTGAATGGTCATCTGACTCAACAGCTATGAGAGAAGACGAGTGGTGCGTTGTATAGTTGTGTTTTCGACTATCCCTCATTCAGCGCTGGATGCAAGCGTTAAAGACAGGATAGATGTTTTCTATCGCGCCATACCGAAATTACGAGTAGTTGGGTTTACCTTTTCTACTTCGCCAAAGACAATATTTTTTTCCATCTAACTTCACTGAAAAAATCTCCCAACCCTCATCAAGCCCCCGAGCCTGCTCGAACTCCCAATGGGAGCCGACCGGTCAGTCCAATAGGAAACCTCGCTTTCCTACCACTGAATATTTCATCTTTCTTTTCGCGCCATTTTCATTCTTCCCGAAACGTCACCTACTCTCCGATAACTTTCCTCCAACTTTCCCGCCACTTCAGCTACGCACCGAATACTCGCCTCCCGATTGGTCAGGCGTTTCACTCATAAAGTTCACAGTCGAAAGCCCGGCTTGCCGATACTTTCGCCCCCATGAAATTGACATTTTTCTTATTATTACATGACAATCATTAAATTTTTAATTACACATCAACACAAAAAAGGCAAACTATAAACGAATGCTAACCACCCAAACAAAAATAAATGAGGTTAAGATCTCTACGGAGATCAGACACTCAAATAATTGTTCAACACCTTGAATACTAGTCTGTTGGCAAGAATTGGAAAATATACTGTAAGAGTTCACTTAGATTTTTCCATTACCTGTAATTTTAACTAATAAATTTATAGAAATGAATTGAAAGAAAAAATAATTGAAGTCTAGAAGAGGCATTTTAGAAATATTTAAATACCCTTGTTCACTGAAAGATATAAAAAATAACTTCAAAAGAAAAACTAAAGCAAAAAGTTAAAATATAAATCATGCTTTAGGAAAGAAGTTTAGATAAAAAACGTTATCTAATATGGAATTGAAGAAATATCAAATTGAAAAAGTTCTTAAGCATATATATATATATATATTGTTGAGCATTTTCATAATATTCAAAAACATTTCAGAATAAATTACTTGGAAAATAAGATTAAACATGCTGTAAATATATCGTATTTCCATTTGCTTTTCAAGAATTATACTAAAACATAAAACGAACATTTTGCTTCTATTATATGTTACATAGGAGATCTAAAAGAAAAAAATTTGCTTTTTTTATAGAAAAATAAATTTTCAGAATACTATAAACAACTAAATCAAATATCTGAATAGTGTCTCGGGCCAAATGCAATATATTACATCTCTTTTTGCTGTATAACTTTGCTGTATCTTACTTCATCTTTAAATTTTATACTTAGCTCAAACATTTCTGCAGTTTTTATAAAGGTTTTTTTTAAATTTTGTTCTTATAAATAACAACTTCAAACAACATCTGAGATTTCTATAATGTTTTGATTCATTCTACAATGTTTTTAAAATAAAAATATTAAGACGTCGACATATTGTCCGTTTTTTTAAGGACTCTTTAATACTTTTAGATTCAGCTAAAACAAAAATAATGTTTAAAAATAAAATATTATTTTTTAATCTCTAAGCAGTCTAAAACGTATTTTTTTTCACCATCACGAAACCTGCTAAAAGAGATAAATTTATCTGCAGATTTAGAAAAAAAAATAGTAATTCACATATATGAATATTTTATTATTTAATAGTTAAGAATCCATACTCAGATTTGTGTCATATTTCTTAGTCATATCGCTCATCTTTAAAACTGGAATTCATTTAATAATTTTTTTTTTTTTAATTAATGATATTTTTTTTAATTCTTCAAATATTTTAATTATTTTAATAGAAATCAACTGTATAAGGGAGTGTAAGTCACAATTTTATTTTAAAATTAATAACCATTTTTTATATAAACAAACGTGTTTTATTGTTCCATTTATATTATGAATTATGTACACTTTTCTGGAAAGTTTAATACTCTAGTGGAGATTTTATTTTTTCTTTGTCTTACAAAAGTATTTTGTTTATACGCTGGTGAGTAAAAGAAAATTTAAACAAAGAATTTTCAATTTTAAAAAAGAAAATTTCCCATAAATTATTGGTTTTTTTAAGTGATAGCATCTTAATTTTAACCCTTTATCTACCCCATCATGATTTACTGCAATTATTTCGTGCAATATTTTTTTTTTGAATTATTACATAAATAAATTGAGAGATACACATAAATCAAGTACTCTGGGAAATTTAAGAGCTAGTTAATTAAATTGGTACTTTAAAGTACGGTAGGTCCACAAAGGTCAAAAATATTCTTATTATACGAAGTGAACCAAATGCCTTCTTTAACGCAGTTTTAACTTTTAAAAATGCTAAATAACCAAAAAAAACACTAATATTTTACAGCACAAATTTATTTTTAAAGATTATTAATTTTAAAAAAATATTTACTTTTTTACACATAAAAAACAGCTTTTATACATAAACTTAATTTGATGAAATTCAAAGAAACATTTTTTCCCATTGATAAACAATTTATTACCTGTTATGTATTTTGAGTGAGATTTCGATTCAATGTTTTTTTAAAACATTGCGTCCTAGGGTAGGAAATGCTGTATTTTCTTAACATGAACAATTGCACATTGAGCCTTGTTCATTCTCTTGATAGTCATCCTAAGAATCTGAAGGAAATTCCAGCAGATAGTTTGATTGCCTCTTCATCTGAAAAATCCTATGTGCCTACATCACTGATTTCAGATGGTAGGTTTTGAAATAAATCCAAAGCCTCTTGAAGGCTGAACTTTTTTCCAGGCATTCTAAGAAAAGGGATAATAATAATAATAATAACAAAAGCACTTTGAAAATCTCTATCATAGTTAAATCACAGCTATTCATAAAGAAAGTAAAATGTTGTTAAATTTTGAAATATGAATAGATATTTCATTTAATTGTGTGACAAAAAAAACTCAGATTCAAAGCTCAAAATTTTTTGGAAAAGTTACAAAAAACAATAAAAAAAGTAAAATAAATAAGTTAAGTTAAAAATAAATGCCAAAACAGCATCAGTCTGTTGTACTATATTGATGACTCTACAGCACAACTAAAACAAAAATAAGCTACACGGATGAAAAAAAACCAACTAAGACTAGGATCTTGCTCTAACATCCACTGTGCTGTCGGTACTTATGAGTACTGACAGCACACTGGAAGTACTGTACTAAAGTTATACAATTGTAAAACTAATTATATATCTGTTAACTTACAATAAATAGTCAAATCATTTTAGATAAGGTCTTCATTAACATATAAATTTTTTTAAAAAATAAGACACTTACCTTTTGGCATTAACTACTTTTTCGAAAAAAAGGACAATTCTCACAATCGATCAAAATGTCAGCTAAAACGCAACTTTTGCTATAAAACTATATTCTCCTTCCCTCTAGAATACTCATCATAGAACCCATTGTGTCATGTATCTTGGAAGAGTTGAATTAAAAGAATATTCCTGATAAGTATCGTCAGAGTATTTGTAAAAATGGTTATTCTATGTAATTTTCAGTTAAGTGGTACTTATATAATTAACGGTGGTAGACAAAAGGTTTGGCTTTTAAGATGCAGTTTGTTTAAGGAATATATTTTATATATATTTTAATGAATATTTCACCACCTAGAAAATTTTTGTAGAATGGCTCTTGAATGAAAAAAGCAATTAAGAATGGATATAATTATCTCCTGCTCAAGACAATGCGTCATCAATATAGCTGCGTACGCATTCGAGCTAAGTTATATCCACTGTATGATAAATCTAATGAAATCATGTATTTCAGCAGAGATCGATATTGGAGATCAATATTTTACTATCGATCTTTTGTATGCTTTTACAATAAGTAGAAACGACCAAAAAAATTACTGAGCCATTGAAAATTTCTGTATCAATAAGGTGTATCAATTTAAAACTTGTTCATACATTTGTCGATTACCTTAGATGATCGTATAAATTTAGACTACAAAGAAAGAACTTTAAAGTAGTTTAAAATAAATCCAGCAATGATATAGTAGAAGCTTAATTTTTCACATAGAGAGATAGAAAGTGAAATAATGCGTAATGTTCAACAAATAACCATCTTCCTCTTTATGTAAA